>JAWNPS010000325.1:0-455694 GCA_035047385.1 Drosophila tripunctata
TATATGCTGGTATATGTTATACTATGTACTTTATCTATGTATGACTTTCGTTTGCTTCTTGACGGCTTTTGCTGCAATTTTGTCTGCAGTGCCACATAAAGCAGGCCATTAGCTAGGGCCATTAGAGGGGGTGAGGGTGAGCGAGAGAGACGATAGCTTGAGGCATGTCGTCGGCAATGAATATGCCGGCTAAATAATTGTTTAGTCAGACAGCAAAGTCACTCGAAAGACGATTAGTGATTGTGTTTTCTTTTTAGCGACTATTGCAACATGCAATCAATAAAGATTTAAAGTTCTTGCTGCTCGCTGGCTGGCTGGTGGCATGCCGCATGGGTGGGTGGGCGTAGCGGGCGTGGCATGGCCAATGCGGCAACAACAGCTGGTCGCAATGCCAGTCGACCACAGCAGCCAGACGCCGGCGCCGGCTTCAGTCCCCCCCAAAAACATAAACTCCCTTTCCCTCATCTCTTTGTTGTTCCAAATGCCAATCAATGCACTTTTGGCCATGTGCCAAGTTGCTCTTTGCTTACTTACGCCTCTCTCTTAAAATTGTAGTTACTCTTAAATGGCACACACCTGAATGGCAGACAAATGTTGTACAATATTAACAGATCTATTAATAAGCAACTTGTTTGACATGCAGAGTTAATAATAATAAAGCTTCTAAAGTTAATTTACACTCGTAAACAGCATTACTGTTAACTAACAGACGGCAATAACAGCGAGCTTAAAGTGTTAAGAGCGCAAACCAGTTATAGCACCAGAGAGAGCGTATTTCATTAGAGATGCGCGCTCAGTGTTAGCGTGAGCAACGTGACTCATGCACGAATTGAGTGCACATTAGCAGCCCCAGGCTTGGGAGAGTAAATAAAGATAGAAACAATAAAATTTAAAAAGAGTATTGCTACACACACATGTAATGCTCATTGAACGCTGCTCACTGCGTGAGTTAAAGTGCGTGTTTCGTGAGTCGTTTGATTGTTTTTGTCACGCGCGCATCATTGGCGTGCACACAGGCACACCCACACGCACACACACACACAAGCATAAACAAAATGCGCCGAGATTGAGGCAAGGTGCGCTTAGCTCTTTAGTGCTCTCAGTTTATTTCTGGCTCTCGTGCAAAGCGCAACGTCGAAACGGACGGCTCGTACGGTCGCTCGGTCGCCCATGTTGTGTGTGTCGGTGTCGGTTTCGTTTTCGGTGTTTTTCGTGTTTTTTGGTTGACAACTGCGAATGCAACATACAAATACAAATACAAATACAACAGTGTAACAAATGCATTTACATAATAATTATATTTATAAAAATTTCAAGAAAGAATTTTTGTTTAAAAATAACCGAAAACTTGCTGACTGTCTCTGAGTGTGTGTGTGTGTGTGAATGCGTGCTGCATTGCACAAGTGCATGTGTAAGCGTGTATGTGTGGGTGTCATTCTTTGGCCTGTTAACAGCACTTAATTAAATTAAATAAAATTCAATTTAAAGCTTAAAGTGCAGAAGAGCACAAGGAGTCTGTGAATGTGTGTGTGTGTGTGTGTGTGAGTGATCAAGTCAAACTTACAGTATTGCAAGTGACGTTAAGTGCTAAAGCTCCCCGCTCTTGTTATCGACTGCACGTTAATCGATTATCGTTGCTCGTCGATCAATTATCATTTTTGTTGTCTTTTTTTACAATTTGTGACCTCATTCGATTGAACACGGTTCTAATTGCAGTCAACACTCGAGTAAAACGTTTGAAACTATGAAAATCGAAAAGAAAAACCAGTTTAAAGCGTTTGTTTACTTAATTTTCTTTTCAAACTACGCACATTTCCCGAAAGAAAAAAAAGCGCTGAAACCAATTGATTTTGTACATTGAAATCATTCTGAAATCGTTTTTAAATGTGCTTTTCTCTTGGCCAAAATTTGTTGCGGCCTAAACGCTTCATTAAACCTCAATTTATTCTGAACACATTGTTTTGCTTGCTTTATTAACTTTTTAATGTTTTGGGCTTAATTGAGCTTTCTAACATGTAAACTTCATTATGATGTTGGTTTTTTATGCGCCCGCAACAAAAGATATTAAAAATCGTGCAAGACTAAAGATAAAGAAAATTTTAAAAAATTAAAAAAGCAGCAACAACAGGCCAACAAATGTCAATTGTTTATTTAGAATTTAAAACAAAATTTTAAAAATAAAGTTATTAATATACAATTAAATTAGGGGAAATAAAAGTTGTGTTTATGAAAATCGTGCAAGATTAAAGATAAATAAAATTTAAAAAAATGAAAAAAAAAAACAACAGACAATTGTAAAAACTCAAAAAAGCAGCAACAACAGGCCAATAAATGTACATTATTTAAACACAAAACACAATTTTAAAAATAAAGTTTTTAATATATAATTAAATTAAGTATATAAAATTTGTGTTAAAAAAATCGTGCTAAAATAAAGTAGTAAAAAAAATCAAAAACCAAAAATAAGCAAATACTTAGTAAAAAACATTACAAAAATATTAAAAACAAGCCCATAAATGTTTAATATTTATTAAGAATTCAAAACATAATATTTAAAACAAAATATATTCAATTTAAAATCAAATTTATGTTTATTAATTAACAGAAAATACAAAAAACCGAAAGAATTTGCAAAATGAACAAATGAATAAAACGACAATGCAATGAATATGTTATAAAGAATCTACGAATATAAAACAGAAAACAAAAACCCTTTCACTTGAAAATTACAAAAAAAAAGAATCGAAAAGTGTAAAAAACAACAACAACAGCAACAAAATAGCAAACCAGTTTTAAGAAGCCAATAAACCAATAAGCAATAAGCTAAGCTAAAATACAGGCAACAAACCAATACTAGGCCCGTTAGTGCGCCGTCGTGGCCTATATTCAAAATAGATCAGTCGCAATGCAAGCAACAACAACAACAACAACAACAGCAGCAGCAACAGTCGCCTGAGAACACGTCAAGAAAAAAAGCTACTAAAAACAAGTTTCCATTTGCGCCTTTATGCTAAATAATAATAATAAATAAACGCGTCGCAATACAAAGAAGCAGAAAAAAAAAAGACACGCGAAGCTGTTGCAGTTGCAGTCGTCGAGTCGCCAAGTTGTCCAGGTTGGCCAGGCGCAACAACAACAACAACAACACCAGCAACAAAAAAGTGACCTACAAATACTGGTTTTCAGTGGGGCCAAAAGCAACTCCGCGTGAGAACGTGCAGCAATGGCCACAGCAGCAACAACAACAACATTAACAGCCGCCGAAATGCAGTCAACAGTTGCGGTAAAGCGGCCGGGACCGCCAGTGCCGCCTAGACCCAAAACAGCAACAGCAGCAGCAGCTACAGCAGCAGCAGCAACAGCAGCAGCTGCAACAACAACAACAGTGTCAACTTCACCGCCAATCATACAAAAGAAGCCCACGTTTGTTAGCCAACTTAGCGCTGTGGGACGCACTTTGGTCTACAAGTCGCCCTCGCTGAATCTGCAAAAGAAGCAGGCGCAAACACAAACGCCCACCATGGCGCTAGTTGGCAATGCAACAGCAACAGCAACAGCAGCAGCAGCAACGGCAGCAGTGGCAGCAACAACAGTTGTGGCACCAGCAACGGCGCCAAAGCCACCGTTAAAGCTGCGCAAGGCACCGGATGTGCCACAGGCCAAGCCCAGGGAATCGATTGCTGTAGTGAGCGTGAATCGTGCCAACTCGCTGAGCACACAGAGCACGCCCATCAAGGACACGCGTCTCAGTTTGGGCAAAGTGGACTTTGAGCGAGCCGGTTTGCATTTGGCCAAACAGCCGTTGCCAAAGCCACGCAAAATAGTGCAGTTGCCGGTGGCCACCTTGGACATGGACGATGTGCCGGCATTTGTGGCTGCACCGACGACACCAGCCAACAGCAGCAGCATCTTTAGACGCTCCAAGACCACGCTAGACGGTTCGCTTTCGGCTGCAGCATATAGCACCAATACTGGTGGTGGTGGCGGCAGCTATCTTAGCGGCAAAACTGTGGAGATTAAGAACAATCTGAAGAATGCCGCCGAGCGTCTCTTCTCGGAGATTATCATCAGTCAGTCGCAGAAGCAGATGGTAGCGGATACCACCATTATAACGAAGCATGAACGTGCTATACAGCATCAGGCATTGCTGGAGCAGGAGTTGGCACAGGAGCGACATACACGCCTACAGCTAGAATGTGCCAGGCAGCGCGAAAGGGAGAGGGAGCGGGAAAGGGAGCGGGAGCAGGAGCAGGTGACCATACAGGCAGCGGGCAATTGTACACGCATCAACATAAACCCCAGCAATACCAATACCAATAACAATCCGAATCCCCAACCCATCAAGTGCTCCATGAGTGCTGGCAATACGCCGGAAAAGAAGCACACCTTCCATGAGTTGCTCATCTCGGAGCTGGCGGCAATGCGCAACAGATCCTGCTCCCTGGAACAGTTGCCCACCCAGTCATTGTCCTTGGCCATGGTGACTCCTAGTAAATCGTTATCACGTCAACGCTACAACTCCATTGACGATGCCGATACAGAGGATGTGGATGCGGATAATGTGGAGGATGCCGATGGCGATGAGGACGACACACTTACCTATGCGGTGAACAAGTCCCTCAAGGAGAACAACAGCAATATGAATGGCAATTCCACACCACGCAAACGTTGTCCATCCGGTTGCTCATCGGACTCATCGCCCTATGGCACGGAACGGTCGCAGCGCATCAGAACCTCGGACTGGATCGAGGTGGGCGATAATGGCAAACAGGTGACACTAACCAGTTGCCACATCAGTCTCGAGGACTCGGGCATGGAGGATGAGGAGCGGCTCGATGATATGTCATCGTCCGGCGTGGGCGACAGCTGGGATAGCGTCAAGGAGGCCGAGAACGAGAAACGTTGTCGCAACGTCAAGCGGTGAGTCAACTAAATAAATATATGGAGTTGTGGGTTTTAATGGGGTAGATTGTAATATTTATAAATATTGTGCAGATATCGGTTATATAGTGAATGGGGTAAAAATAAGTTGCAAATGGGGATTTATTTAAAGAAACCTTATTCATAAATTAGTAAATACTAAGGAAAGTTAGAAAAGTTTTATATGGATTTGTTTCTTAGAAATTAAAAATATTGCAAATTGGATTGAGTGGACGTGAATTTTATTAAAGAAATATCATAGGATCTGTCAATTATAGCAGGATCCAATTGAAGAAGACTGTGTATCTATTTTATAGCTGCCAAATTCTAATCAAACTTGGACTGGATATCTCTTAACTGGATGTTTAAGATATCTCAAGAACTTCTCTATGCAACGAGACGTTAAAGAATTTACCAAATTTGGCGGCTCTTTTATAGTCTCTGAAATCGGACATAAATAGTGATAGAATTGTTATTCCTTATGAAGAAAGTATATATACATATCTTATCGGCTAGTTGATTCAGACTTCTGATTGTTATACACATTGTAATTTAATATATTATTACTGATTGTTAAATATTATAACAAGTTTTGGCGCAGATTCGGTATGCAAACTGGTTTTTATAACCTCTGAACACAAGGTTCAGGCATAAAAATGTATTTTAAACATAGTCTTAGTTTAGTTTAGCCGAATCGCACACTGCAATGACGTCACAGCTCTTGGAATTGCAAGCGTCATACCCGCTAAATATGTATGTTGCATATAGATTTAGGAGACATTTGAGGGATATCTGGATATTTTGTGCGAAAAGTTTTGTTGAGAAATAAAAATTAGCAATAATATTTTTGATTAGTCTTTCACTCTATATATGTATAGGATTTGTATATTAAAGCGATTCTACTATCTAATGCATTTAATTTAAGTTATAATATTGACAGATTTTGTTTGGTTAAATAGAGTTATTTAAATGGAACGATCAGTTAGATGTCCTTTAGTTTTGTTTCATTTTGTTTAGTTATAATATATGTATATTTAATATATATTATAATAACTAATGGTGTAATCAAGTGTTTAATGAGTTATTGAAGTTTATTATTGACATTCCTTAGCATCTATTTATAGTCACAAGTATTTGTATTAGTCAGAACTGCATACGATAAAAGTAATTACAGAACCTTTGGTGATTCACACAGTTCAAAACATTTTCTTTATTTTGCATTCCGATTCGGTATGGAAAATAAACGCTACAGTGTTTATTGAAAAGGTTTTGAAACAAGTTGAGCTTACGTTAAGCGGTATGTATTACGTAGTATATAGCTGCATTACAGTTATATTTGCTTAAAATCGTGACATTCTGGCATATTTCAAAACAATTCGATTCGATATATTCGTGACTTTTGAAAAATTCATGTGATTTTGAAAAAACGTATAGAAAATACACATACCCAACTGATTTCTGAATGCAATTCAAGCTAGCTCATGAAAATCTACCGTTAGCCAGTTCTTTTATTGTTCTTAATTCCTGGAAATCTTGTCAAATGGCATTAAACTGTTGACAGCAAAAATTGTTTTACCCTCTGGACCTTTTCGTTCTTCCCTTGTGGGATAAAAGGGCACGCGTGTCCTGGGCATTGAAGTAATTCCCATTGTCAACATCATTTTCTTTAATTAGTTGTGGCTGGCTGTCAGTGAGACGGTCGGTTAGACAGGCAGGCGGACAGATGGACAGATTGACAGACCCTTGCAGTGAGTCTGTCTGCCTCCCTTGAAGCGAAGCAGTCGTAAAATTGTTTTGCCACTTGCATTATTATCGGCGAATGTTGGAAAAATCAATAAATGGTTGGGCCATAAAACCTCAATGCGATAAGATATTACAGTTATCTGACAGATAACAGATATGAAGATGCTACTGACAGATATGAATGCTATAGTACATGCTTACGATACAATACCGCTACCTGCTGAGAAAGGTGCTGGGCTGGGGGCATGGAAATGGAAATGGGAATGTGGATGTCGATGTCGATGTGGTAGTGACTGGGGCGCAAGGGGGCGTGTCTGTCTCCCACTGTGTCAGTCTGTCGCCTGGCGAAAACTGCTTGCAAATTCCCAACATGTGTAATTTTATTTATGCGCTTACCGCAATTATTTCACCGAGTTTCACTGAGCTTTGCTGACACGCTTTACATGCCCAGGGCAGCACTTGTATCTCGTATCTCACAGATACTCTCAACACATAAATATGTGTGTATATCTACGTACACTTGGCCCATTGTCTTTTGTCTTTGGCAGCTCATGCAAATTGCTGACAACTCTCGGGTTCTCTTTGGTGTTAGATGCGGTTTGAACAGCTTGCCTGGTTTATTTATGCCTTCTTTTATTTTTGTTAAGGTTTTTTTTTTGATAAATTATTGCTGACACCATTTCGAAGGTGGTGTTGTTGTTGTTACTACTGCTGCTGCTGCAGTGGCACGCTGCATGTATGCGCATTACGCTCGATTGCAGCAGTTGCAACAACTGCAACCAGCTACAGCAACATGCAACATCTTGCAATATTCACAACTACTTCTACTTATGTCTCATATTTATGAACGAAACTACTATGTGTGTGTGTGTTTAAACAATTTTGTTGTGTGCTTTTTCTGTTATAAGTAAATGCTTATTTCAACAAATCAAAACTCGTTTTCATTCGCCGCTGTACGATATTCGAAGCGTTGTTATTATAACTGCGCATATAAATATGTAGTATGTTATGTGTGTGTATTTTAATGTACATACGAGGGCAGTTTAATCAATAACTTTACCGGAGTTTTATTTTATTTCATAGGGAAAACCTAACCCTTTTGATTAAACTGTAATTTGCTTAAAAAAAAATATTTTATATATAATAATAAAAATTAATTTTATAATAAATTTGAACTAAATTATTTTGTTTATTTTGTATTTCACACTATGTAGTTTGTTACTCAAATTTGAAATGGTTTTTTCTTGCACTTTTACAATTTTCTAAAGGCTACAGTTTCATTTGTTTATAAGTACATAATATTTAGGTACTTTTATTAAAATTTTAGAGTATAAAAAATTTTGAATATTAAAGAAATTATGGGTATGATTTCTTTGACTATTTATCTATATTGTTTAAGCGTTCTATTTGAACTTGGTAATTAGATTAACTGATAAATGATATATTATCTAACCTTTATCTTTAATACTTTACATTGGTGAAAACTAATCAAGCTCTGTTCTTTTTCCTATAATCTTTTATTTATATATATCTTATATTTCGGGATAATTTTTAAATTAAATTAAATACTAAACATTTTAATACAAGCTTTAATTCTTTAAGTTTATTTAAAACAAAGGCACATCTTCTAGCATTCAACATTATTATTACAATTTTATTTAATTCTTATTTGTTTTAAATGTAAAGTTGAATATAATAATGACATTTCAAAATAATTTTTAACTTCCCTAAATTACAAAAATAATTTTTTAAACTTTTCTTTTTAAACTTGTTACTTTTATGTATATATAATGTAAATTTGAACTTTAATTTATTGCCTTTAAATAGAGATTTATCTATACATTCAAAGCTTAATCCTGTTAAAATTATTACATAATGTTAAGTTTAAAGCATTGTTAAAATCTTTGCACTCAAGTGGTACTAAGTACTTCTACATTTTTATTACCCATACTTGGCTCTCAGTCACTCTATACTTTTCAAAAGTTTCGATTAAAGCTTTAAATGTAAGCAGATGGAGCCTAATTATAGAACCACCCTCGCATTTAACAGCATTGTGTACGTTTTGCTGGACGTGTTTGCGGTGTGCTCAACGTTCAACGCTGATTATCGTGACTCACATTGTTTGGCATTTGTGCGATCGCACATATAACTACGATATACACACACGCACACATACTTTAACATCTATAATATTCAATATAAATGCAAATACACTCGGTATACTCGTTAAGACACTCATACACACTCATTTTGGGCTCTTAAAGCTTGTGAAACTCACCCAAGCGTTGCGTCTCCCAGAGAGTCTTCGGCTTTGACGAAGTCTTAAATCTTGTCTCTCCACATTGATTAGTCATACACTTTACGTGCTCCGCAATGAGCCAAATACTACTCGATAGTGTCTTCCCAAGCACAACACACACACACATAAACGCTTACACACATGTGATTGATTTGGTGTTGGCAATTATGTTGCATCAAGCTTTTAGCTGGCTCATAAAAAAAATTGACATGTAGAGAAAGCTGTGAAAATCTTTTTTAGAACTCATCAGATCAATTTACACGCAAACTGCTAGAAAATTGCAAACTCAAGCTTAATCATTTGATGAGTAATTTTTCTATTTCACAAACATGTGAGCTCAATTCAAATGATTAGTATACATTCTGACTGCTCTGTTAAATAGAAGATGTACATACGTAGAGACTGTGTGATCTGGAATTGTGTTCTTTACAATTCTTGTACTGCTCTGATAGTTATCGATCGTTTATATTTCTGTACTATAATTATTTTTGGTGTTTTTTTTTGAAGTTACGGTAGCTCTTTAATACTGTTTAAATAGTATACGTTAAGTTGCATTTGTCTTTATTATATTTTTACAAACTTTTCAAAATCCATGTTAAGTCTGGTGAATTTTTGGGTGTCTTTTGGTTTCTTTATCAAACTAAATAATCATGTATTTTGCATAATTTTGTATATTCTGACTAAAGGTTGAAAACGATCGATAGTCGGCATCATCGATAGTAGGCGTAGTTTTTCGAAAAACATCGATAGCCTATTGATAGTTTTAATACGTTTTTCCTTACTATCGATGGTGTCTCAAAAGTCTCAAACCATGGATAGTGCCGACAGCGCCATCGATAGTTCTTCACCTCTTATTCTGACCTAATTTGATTATAATCAGACAACTATAAGATACTTTCATTTAATTTATCGTTCCGTATCCAATATTTAGTACGAAAAACTTGTTTCTTGATTCTATATTTCATAATTTATATATTTAAAATAGGGCAGAAATATTATTTAACTGATCGATGAAAGATCATTGCACGGACATGTGTTTGTTTCTGAAATAGTTTATGAAATTTCATATTGTTCATTTGCCATTATTCCTACTGAATAGGTACAGGATCAACTGCAGCTTTTCCTACTATTGTATATATAGACCATCGACTTGATAACTGATTAATTAAAATAACATTAAAGGTTTAAAAACAATGTTGATTTTTAATATTAAGCAACTAAAACCTAAAAGTTAAATTAATATAACTAATTTTATTAGATCACGCACTGATTGATTGAATACCAAATGAGTTCTTTGGGCATTTTCACTTGATTTTGATTGGAGTAGCTCAGCTCAGCGTTTGAATTAAAAATGTCAGTTGGCTAACGACAGGGCACTCTAATTGAGTTGTTAATGAAACTTACTTTTGGATGTGCTCAGCAGCAAGCAGCAAAAGCCGTGAAAACTTTCCTATTGCCGCCTGCAGTTCGCTCCCAAAACCAATTATCCGTCTGTACGTACCAAATCAATTTGTGTGTGTGGCCACAAAAAGTACATATAAAACTCAAACTCTATATAATATCGATGTGCACATATGTTTCAGCATACTTATATAGGAAAAACTTTTTATGTGCTTCTTTTGTATTGCTTTCCGATGCAATTTCCTTGTGGCTTCTTTACCAAAATCCCCCTATAAAAAAAAATACATAAAAAAAAAGAAACTGATTAAGCCATTAAAAATTCAAGCGCAAACTGTGTGTGCAGACTAACGAGCTTTTGATTAAATGATATGCTGCCTCAAGTTTTATTTTCTATCATTTTTTTTTTCTTTCTAATTTTATATTTTTTTTCGGGGCATGAGTCTATGTAAAGTAATTTAAAGTCGGTGTGTCGAGTTTGATGAGTAAACGAGTTTCAGATAATTGTAACAGACAGCTGGAGAGCTGAGTTTTTACAACACATAATTAGTTGGTTGTACTAAACCTAGAACATTAAATCAACTTTAATGATTGTTATTATAATATAGTTGGCTATTTAGTCACAATTGATGTATACAGTTTCCCTTTGGGATGAACGATTCTATCATTAGATTTCTCTTGCAACTCATGCCGGTCATTGGCATTTAAACTCGCACAGACGTAGAGACGTTCAGACTTACACTCTATTTTCTTCTTGAATTCATTTCATTTGGCAATTGATGGTCTGAGTGCTGTTGTTTGGCTTTTCACTTGCCCATTAAGGCAAAACAAACGTGAAAATGTTGAATTCAATCATAAATTTATGCTTGCGCGCCGATAACAATGCTGTAATTTGGCGAGCAGTTTGTTTATCTAACTGAATGCAATCCACAGTCCACAATCCACTATCGACAATCGCTCTGAAGCGTCCCCCTTAATTGAAGTGCCTTTTGTTGTTTTTCATTGCACTTTTACCAGTTGGATAGTTAGATAGAATAGATAGATAGATGGAGATGTATGAGTGTTAGAGGGATCAATGGGACGATTAACAAACCGAATTCGTGCAAAATAATTAAAGAGGCTGCCTGCTGCCTGTTGCCATTTGCTGAGTTTTTGCAACCACTGTGCAGCAGCATGGAGCTGTAATTATCAACATTTTTATTGCTGCCGCCGCTGGAGGAGGATGTGGCACAGCGACAACTGCAACAATAGCAACAATAATAATAACAATAACACAATAAGACATAATCCAATTTGCAAAGCAAATCCATAGCCGAGTTATGAACACATACGGACAAACGTACATTCGTACGTATGTACGTAGCACCCAGTTGCAGTTTTCTATTTATTTATTGCAATTTGCCCGTTTGCCATTTTCATTTTCATTTTTCTTTCGTTTTTCTTATTTTTTTTATGGAGTTTTGTTTTGTGTTGTTATCGGCAAATCGCTCAAACTGGAAGGAAACAGCTAATGCGCATTTTGAAATATGCAATTGAATGAGTTTAAATGAAGCTGCGACGCAATGCTCGTTACTTTGGCTCGTAAATATATTATTATTATGATTTGTATGCCAATATATATACATATATATATATATGTAGTATAATTTATCGTCTACTATACTTCATACCCTGTTTTATGCTGTCGGATGTCGTTTCCTATGTTCGCTCAGTGGGTAAAATGCAAATTGGAAATTGCATCTTACAGATGCAGTTTTTCTTATGCATAAACGTAGTTATATATATTATACTCACACACACACACACACACACACTAAACAGTTGGCATCGTGGATTATAAAATAAATTCAATCAAAGCGAAAGCAATTGCAACACTCGCAGCACTAACAACAACAACTACAACAACTGCACTGCAACTGCAATGCGGTCACCCGACTGCCTGCTGTTATTGTTGCTGTTGTTGTTGTTGCAACTTTATTTTAATTTAATTGCATAACTGAGTAACAGTTGTCCGTTGTCAAGAATCGTAAAGCATTTCCGTAACACTCAGCGCAGTACAAAAATTATTCAAGTGCTTGCAATTTTCTTTATCGTTTCTTATCTTATTCGGAACCAAATTGGCTTTTATTATAACCATAAATATTCTTACTATATCTGGCCATAAATCAAGTTTACTAAACATAAAATGTTTTACAATAAACTTTGCTTGAAATGGTTTATTTTTTTTATAAGATTTTAATAAATTGTTTGCACAAGTTTCTAAATTGTATAATAGGCGTCAACTTAGGTACTATATGCGAAAGTCTATTCAAGTTTCAGATATTTTAAGGGGCATATTGGGTTCAAGAAAAGTATAGTATACAAATTTTTGATCAACATCATAATTTGAGTCAATAAAGTCATGTCCGTCGTGTTAATTATATAAGGTTTATATTTAAATATAAATTTAAAAATTACCAGAACAGAGAGCTTAGAATACTTAATTGAATAAAAATGTTGAATAAAAAAAATAAAAATACTTAAACTTAAATATAATGGAAACTCTAAAAGTAAAATACGCTTGTACCCAGCAGCAAATTATGAAAAACAAAACTTTTTAAAACTCCAAGACGATATGTCGAAAGTTTCAACAAATTTAGACTTTGTAGCTTAGCTTTTGTGAATTAAAAGGAGTGTAAATAAATCATATATGTATACACTTTTACAAGAGAGACAAGTTTGCATATGGTGGATAAATGCACACTCCGCCTCCAAGCCCCCAAGCCATGCTCGTGTTTGTTTTGCTATAATTTGAACTAAAAGTCTTAATTTACATGCTCCAAACACATCCATGGCCATTGCCTTGATACATATAGTTTTGCCATAAGTTTGTGTGTTTGTTTTTCTGTGTATTTTCAGTTTCAGTTTGAGTTTGAGTTTCAGTTTTGTTTGGCTTTGCGATTTGTTTCCTTTGAAATTGCGCTGCGCATGCGCAACAGAGAAAGATACATACATAGACCAAACAACAGATGGTTGCAGGGTTTTGCAGTGAGGGGGTGTTTGACTGGGGGGTTCGGCCTAATAGACATTTGCAAATGATTATTAAAAACGAAACGAAACAAAAACTGTGTCGTAATAGCGACGACGATGCGAAAGGCAAATCCAAACAAAATGCCTTTAGAGACTCTCAATTTTCTGAGCATAATTTTCTGGGAATTGCAACAGCAACGGCAGTAACAACAACAACAACAGTTTAAAATGCCTTTAGCCAAATGCAGTCGCAGTTGGTTTATTTGCTTTTCTATGTTAATACTGATATCATTTGCATATCTGTTGATTTTCATGGAAATTCTTGGATCATAACTGCAGCAATAACCCTTAAAGCATTGCCACAGACTTCATGCTTAACCGGAAGCATCGTATACGAAGAGCACAGTAATCAGTAATCCCCCCTCTAAGCAGCTAAAATAACAAAAATTTTCAATCGTTTCCTAAACAAACTGTGACAATCAATAGAGTAATAGGTCAAAAATGTTGACAGCTGTAGAGCATTTGGTTCTGCTATTTGTATGTTTGTTGATTGATGAAGAGCTGGAAATAATTGCCACGATTTATCTACGCTCCAACTATTTCTATATATATATATATAGATTTGTTTATTTTAAAATCATTAAACAATTTCAAGGCGAGGTTTTGACAAATGCGAGATCGACCTTAAGATTCCTTGCCTTAATTTCAAAAAATTGTTAACTACAAAACTAACGATTAGTTTGTTTATCAGCTTTTATCTTAAACAATGAAAATTATGTAAAAATCTGTGGATTTCTGTGAATCGTATCGTATCGTTAAAGTCATCAATTTAAGCTAATGAAACAGAATTGCTGCGATTTAATGATCAGCAGAGTTAAAAGAGCATTCAAAACACCAAATACAATTTGGCTGCAACGTGCAATTCTCAGTTACCCCTTGCTCCTTACTCCTCCCGTCCCCACCATTCGGATGTGTGGGTTGTGGGTTCAGAGCCCCAGATCGTAGGTGCATATAGACACACGATCACAGTATTAGATGCTGAAGCCAAGTTTAGACTAATAACACAGAAATGTAAAAATCACGCAAAGCAATCATAAATTATAAACACTAGAGTCAGTCACAAAAGCTGTGGATTTCGTATGGAACTGCTTGGAAAGAAACTCAAGAAAACCCAGACCCAGTCTAACCAACCTCAAGCTAGCTGAAGTCATGTGGCTGTCAGTCAGTCATTCCGTATGTCTGTCTGTCACGTCTCTCTCTCGCTCTGTCATTCCGCAGCGTTGTAATTATGATGAGTGCCACTCGCTGCCAAAGATACACACGCCAGATTCGGTTGCTGAGAGTGTGAGAACCGTTAAAGTATATGGCAAAGTGACTTTAACTGAGCAACTGACAGACTGAACAACTGGTTGACTGACTAACTGACTGACTAGCTGACTGAATGCCTAACTATAAATGAAGTGTTGGGCCAGCTACCAAATAGTTTTAGATGATGCGACACAATTGCAGGTTGAAAGAAACCAAGAAAGTATAGTACAGCGGAGCACAATCGACTGTAATTTACCCTGTTGAGGTACCACTGATTTAGTTTGGCAGTTATAAGATTGAAAGTCAATTCTTAAGGTCCCTGCAATATTGCAATATCTGCAGGATCGTATTCTTTCATTATAGCTTATAGATATGTAAAGCTGGAAGATTCTGGTGTAAAAAGTCTTACTCGAATATATATATACATATATGTATATAGATTTCCTGACACGTCTTCTTCTGCCTGTTACCTATTAGCAAGTATACTTATTATACCCTTTCGATACAGCGTATAAAAACCCGAATGTCAAACTCACTTTAAGTAGCACAAAGTGCGCAGAGCTCTAAACTCAAACAGAAAATCTGGTTACAGTTCTGGGTTATGTCGTCTAAAGTCAGCCAGTCTGTCATTCAGTCTGCCATTCAGTCACTCTCTCACTCTGTCCGTTGGTTATTTAGTTAGTTAGTTGTTAGTCATTCAGTCAATGTACAGAGTGCGTGTGTAAAGTGCTCTAAACAGAAGTCAACACTTCTTGGCCAAAATGCAGAGAGTGGCGTCCCTTGTAATCATCATAATTGCTAAGCATCTTGACACTTTACTGTAACTGATTGTAACTCTTAGATGGTTTATAGTATACCAAAATGACAGTTACAACGACAGCAACTGTCGGATTCGTTGATCTGTTTTATGGCCCAAGTTTTGTGGTCTTGAGAGATCTCTACCTTCGTTTTGGCCTGAGAATTGTGTGAGCCAAAGAAACCAACAGCCACAACAACAACAACAACTGATTTCTGATTCTTCAAGATTTCAGTGCGCAACGGTACTTTGCTCTTTTCATCTTGAACTTTTCCAGCTGTACAAATATTTGGCTTTGTATTAGCTTTGGGTCAAGTATGAGAACGCATATAACTTTCTATACCAAACAGAACCTTACACTTGGAAAAGGTATACATATAAATTGTTGGGGTTTATTAATGAAATCTTTGTACAGAATTTTCGATTTTAACTAGAATTTCACCTTGTAGAAACTTTGTTTCAATGTCATTCATAACTTGATTTGTTATGCCAAATTGTTCTGCAGTCCGTTAAATGTTATTGTTTAGTTCTCAAGAGTTATTATAGTTTCTATTTTAAAACTGTAGACTGTAGATTAACGGCTGTCGATTCGATTGTCATTCCCACAAGGTGAAAACAAAAGCTGCTTAAATTGTTGAGGGGACATGGCATATAATTAATTTATTGTGTTGGCCATAACTTCCCTATTTCTATAAGTTAATTAAGCGACTTTTCATGCCAAAGTGTGCTAATTTTATGCAAAGTCATTGACGTGAGAAAAACTAAACTGTACTATAAACGCACTAAACAAAAACCGAAAGCTAAACAAATGCGGAAAAATTGGCCAACATTAAGTCCAGTTTTTTTGCTGTTGACTGTTGTGACTGTGTGACGACCTGGAAGTGGATGTGGATGTGGATCTGGACGCACATGCGCGTAGGCTGACAGTCTCTCTGGCCGTCTGTCTATCTGGCTGGCCGGGTGGCTTACATAAAACCCACATGACGATACAATTTGTGTTTGTTGTTTGGTACAATTTTTGCCTGTTGTGTGTGTTGCGTTAATTTATAACATTAGCCGTGTGTTAGGCTGCCCAAAAATGAAGCGAAAAGAAATGAAAATTGTAAGAAAACTGAAGTCGCTTACGACATGCACAGACATGTGACTTGTGACGAGACAACAACAACACAACGCACACACACCACACACAACAAAACTTGGCCACTTGTACCTCAAGTGTGGGCCATTGGAGTTGTGCAGCAATCACGAGTTGCCTCGACTCGAATCGAATCGAATTGAATCCGTAGTCCAAACTGAGGCTGGAGCTAGAGCTACCGGAAGCAATTCGCCACTTAATGCACTTGAGCAGACTTTTGCACCGAAAAACAACATACAAAGTACACAAAAAAATTTAAATTTCAAATTTTCGAATTTTATTTTGACCAAATTAGATTCCGGCTTGTGTCCAGTTGCTCCACTTGTAGTCGGCCGGTTTGGCAACTTGATTCCTGGCCAAAAATCTCCAAAACAATCACTGATCAGTGCATCTATATACATACATGCATATGTATATATCTATCGCATCTTATCAAATTCACAACCAGTAGCTAGCCAAGTTTATATTTTACCTTTTGTCTCTTATTTTGTTTCTCAAGTGTTTCTTTTTATAGTTTTTATATACTTTGTTTTTGGCGCAATTGAACTTTATGAGTTTTTGGCGTTTTGTTGTGTTTTGCCCAAAAATAGCAGTGTACTGCTGATTTGTATCTTTCGTATACAAAACGAAACTATGCAGTAAAGTGCTCGCATTGCTCAAGTTTCCTGCTTCAACTTCAACCATTCGCCACTGTCCAAGTGGATTTACTTTTATCTTATATTGTGGTTTACTCAATGCAAATGAGGAATTTCACTTGATCGCCGTCTGGTTTTAATTATTAAC
Organism: Drosophila tripunctata; assembly: GCA_035047385.1. Lineage (NCBI taxonomy): Eukaryota > Metazoa > Arthropoda > Insecta > Diptera > Drosophilidae > Drosophila > Drosophila tripunctata. The sequence goes on from JAWNPS010000325.1 coordinate 17,392, forward strand.
CAAAATTCTGTACAAAGAGTTGTGCGAAGTCTGTGTAATTGAAACACTTATGATTTGGCAATCTGTGCGTAGAACTCTAAAAGAATTAAACAAAAAAGGTCTAGGTATAAAACTAGAAAATATATGCTTTATGGAGTCGGAGAAGCTATCTTCTGTACCGTAGTACTTTGACAATAAATTATATTGAAACTGGCATTAGTTTAGATATATTCGATTTTAATATAACAACGACTTCTTTAATTGTAATTTAACTAAGTTTTGGTCGCTTTGTTAAAGATTCTCTTGTGAATTTTACATGAACTATTTCAAGTTTATTCATGTAAATTAATGTTAAAATAAAAATGTACACTGAAATTTTACTTTCTGAGATATGGTCTTTCAAACTTTCAGCAGATTTCATTTTGTTATATACCAAAATTTGTTGTTTTAAATGTTTTACCTTAAACTTATGATTTTTTCTATGTTTGATTATCAGAAAACACTTTGCATAATAAACGTAAATAATTCACCTTACATTTTTGATATATTACCAGACGACTTTCGCTTTTGTATAGTCAAAGCACCGGCAAAAAAAAACTAAATAGAAAAAAAGAGACGACAAGAAACAAGAAATAACTGTCGTAACCAATGCCAGGTAGTTTCTAAGCCAAAAGCATCGACCCATCGTTAAAGCCCCAGCGATGACAAGCTGCATAAATTAAGAAACCCCAGAAATGCTATTTGCAAAGGCATCATCGACTATAACATACTAAACTATAGAGAGAGAGATAGAAAATTTAGTCAGTGAGTTGTTGGTTCTACTAATCAGAAAACCGAAATCAAATTTCGCTTTTTGTTCGGACTCGAAAGAGAAACCCGAGACTAATCGTATGGAACGCAGGTCACAAGACTAAACGAAATTTGTATTTGGGTAACCAAACCGAGTTAACGTACGATCGATCGTACCAACTCTCTGCTCTTTTTTTTTGCTTCCTCATTGTGTTCCTCTTCTTTTCCATTTGTCTTATTTGCATATGATTACTTAGTTTATTTATTTAGAAATTTCGACAAAAAATACAAAAAACCTGTGTATAGATTCAAGCGAGCTTCGCCGTTTGAGTCCCAAATGACCATTGAAATGAAAGCGAAAATACTATGAAATGTGTAGAAAAAGCAAAAGAGCGAATGAAAGAAAGAAAGGTGGGGGCGTTGTACGTGAGAGGCCCTGCATATAAAGCTACTGATATCATTTTATTTATGGCTATGAAAGCGCATTCAATTCCAGCCAGCGACTGAGCTTGACCCTCTTTCTGTCAGTCGTCGTCAGTTTATCGTTTTGTTATTATTATTGTTATTGTTGTTTTTTTCATTTTTTTTTTACAAACTTTTCGTCATTTAACGCACTCGTCATTTGGCTTTTGTTATGAACAAGGTTTCGGAAAATTATGTACCTTCCAACCAAAAAAACGTCAAAACTATGGCCAACAATTATTAGGCGACTTCTCAGTTAATTAGCGCCTCACAGTTGATAACTCTGAGAATACAATGGAAAAATTATGGCCCATTAGAGTGCCTAAAGTGAACTGGCATTGAAAGACTTGAGCTTTTTAAGTTAATGCTTAATTTTAGTACCCTGTATCTGTATGCTAGGTATTCAAAAGTGAGTGCCAGTAATGTTTTAAATGCTTAGTCGGTGCCCTCTTTAACTCTGGGAATTTAGTACAAATAGAAATCGTCTTTCTTTCTTTTTATAAATCATTCGGAATCTGTAGTTCTCATTCAAATCAAAACAATGCGCACAGTTCTTAAAGTTGATCCGACCCGACCCCATTTGATTTGTTTGCCAAAAAGATACCATAAAACAGAAACCTTTATTAAGTAAACTTCTCATTTTGCTAAACATTTGTGGGTCAACTATTGATATTATGATCACGTAGTTTGTTTTTTATTTTTGCGAGAAATCGCCCCAAGTCAAGCCAGACACTGGCTGTTTTCTGAAAAGGCATTTCAAGATTTATGACAACGTCCACGATGCCAGCAAAATGGCGCCGTTGTCATCGTCGTTGTCGTTGTTGCATTCTTTAGACTCGCATCGCATCCCGTTCGTGCTCCCATTTGCCACCTGCGCGATTATTGCCTGCACTATTTTCGGTAGAGCGCTGCACATACATATGTACGCACCTATGTATGTATATGCGTGTACACAGAGAGAAATGCTAGAAAGCTTTGGTTTGTTCACACTGTGAGTTACCTATAAAATTTTTTGTCTTTTTTCAACTAATAAGAAAGAGTGCTCAACTGCTGGTTACCGAGTACGTTAATAATTTCTATTTTAAAATTTTTGGTTAAAGGAACAAACCTTCAAAACTTAAAATATAAAAATATATTATATTGAGAAGTTTTATACAGTAAAAAATACATATTGTTCTTTAATATCAGCATAGAATGTAAAGCTTAAAAATTCTTGATTATAAATTTAGAAATTACTTTAAAATTTAAAAATTTATTTAATGTATCCTAATTAATCTCAATAATACTCTGAAAAATCATTGTATTAAATTTTTGATAATTTTTTAAACGTTTCCGTAAGACTTATGGAACTTACCAATAAAGAAAACTTTTAAATTTGAGATTTTTGTGCATTCTTATAATGAATCCTTAAAAAATATATGTGTTAAATCTTAACATTTCTCAATAATATTTTTCAAAATATTTTTTTTTAACTCTGAAACATTCTTGAAAAAAATATTCCCTTAATGCAATTCTTTTAACTTTTGCAAAGTAAAATATTTTTTTATACGTTTTATTTTACATTTTGCTTTAGACATGCTTATACTAAATTTATGATTTATTTAAGCTTTAATCGTTAGTTGAATGAAACTTTAAAAATATTGTTTTTAAAATCAATATGTAGAATATATTCTCCTAGTTTTTTCGAGTGTACATAGTTTGCTCTGACAGTGCTTGGAGCATATTTTCCGAGTTTATTTTTAAAATGCGACACGACGACAACAGCCGACAAATCGACGCTCCCAATTCGGTTAGTTCTGTTTCTTGCACGGGGCAAGGGTAATATGCTCGTATTATTTGTAGTTCTTTCGACGCTGTTTGGGGTCCCCAAATAAAACAAAAAATAAAAACATAAAGAAGAAAAACAAATTTGATGGCATCCTCTCGTCCCCGTCCATCAACAGCATCTCATCTATTCGAAATTTTAGTGAATGAGCAACGCGTTGTGCCCGAAATTTTTGTTGGCCATCGCAGTGTCGATTTGAGGTTTTACCCTTTCTTTGTGCTCATTGAATGGGGCAGGAGGAGGCAAATATGATGTACTACATAGAGAAACAACGTGTTATTTTGTTATTATCTCTATAAATAGCGACTATGCCTAAGTGTGTGCAAGGGAAATACAGGGTGTCTATGTTGTGCTACAAATAGGCATTTGTTCTCGCACTCACTATCGACTTTTCATTTTAAAATGTATATCTTTGCTTCGGTTGACACACCCTGTTTGTTATTTTATTTTTATTAAATCAATACACGCATTTCTTATATATTTTTATTTTTATCTTTGTCTTGATTTCTAATTTTCTCATCTCTTTGCACTCTGTGCTCTGCAGTTGTAGCTGTTGCTGTATCTGCATGTGAAAGATAGACACATATACATAGATCTGTTCGCCTTTTGTGTATCTCTTCCGCTCTTGAAGAGACCCGACTTCTGGGGATGAGATATTGAACGTGGCAAAAAGTCGCCAACGTTTGACTTTTAGTAGCACGCGAATTTCTCAGCGCTATCAAAGCGAACCAAACACACACAATTCACAATAGAAACCTATATAGTGTGGCGAACGGAATTACAGAACGAAATTATATGTTTATAATTCCCATATTGTTTGTAAAAATAATAATTAGTGAGTACGCGTTTGAATCTCAAAAACCGACCATTCAAAATAAACGCAGCACGCAGCTTTTGTGCGTCTAACAGTGTGACTGTGTGTGTGTTTGTATTGTTCTAAAAACAAAACGAGGCTGCATAACAATTAAAAATAATTATGTTGTATATAAAAACAAAAAGAATAGAAAATCAAAACCATAAAGAAAACGTAAAACGAAAAATATAATAAAAATGTTGCTATGCCTCAGAATGCGGCGAAGAACATAGCAAAAAGTGCTGTGCAAGTTTTTGAATAAAGATCGAAAAGATCTATAAAATTATAGACGCCGTTTAGTTTCAATGTGTGTTTTTCTAAATTAATAACAAAAGCATTTTCCAACAATTGAAAACGCACACATATGATGTTTATTTTCAAATGTGCTTATACTACAGTTTCTATATACAAATATGTCTATATATCTGTGCGTTACATACTTACATACTAGTACATGTGTTGCCAAAGTTATTTGTGTGTTGACCTTATGCTTGCACGTGGAAATCTTGCATACCTGTATATATGTTATGTTTGTAGAAAGCATTTGTGTTTTAATCTCAAAGCTGTGCTTTTCGCTTAAGCTGCGGTCTTTAAAGATTCTAAGAGTGTACTTAAAAAGAGTGTTTCTAATGTGTTGTACAGGGGTGTGAAAGTTTACTTCACAAACTTTCTATTAAAATCAGTGAAATTCTGTAAATTCCTCAACATTCTACATTCCTTTACTTTCTTCTGTACATATCCAGTTGTGTTCGGTGTTGTGTCTGTTTGCCCTTTTGTCTCTCCTACGCTTAGTTAGCGAATTCAGTTGTCCAGTCCAGTCTAGTTTGGATTAAACCATTTTTGTACACTTTAGCTAATTAATTAAAATATTTAAAAATATATAATGCGTAGGTTGAAAACTGCTAAAAGGCGTCACCGTTGCCATAAAAGCATATTCAACAGGTGATATCAAAGCGAAAAATCTTCATTTAGAAACCAAGAAATGCCATATATAGAGAGACAGAGAATATAAACAGATCGTATGTACATATGTACAAAAGATAAATCAAGATAAATACTCCTCTACAACCTATATACATATATAATACGCTTATAGTATATATGTATATAGTATAGACGTACACGTACACCTTGTGTAGTGCTGTTTGCTTCGGTTACAATGCGATTGTCGGGCTAATGAACTTGCCATAAAAATATGTGAAGCAATCAGCCAGTTGGACAAACCACAAATAATAACAAAAGCAGCAACAACAACAACAACAACAATAGCATACAAATTATACTTACAAGCTATGCATATGTAGTATGTAGTATTTAAGGTATGATTTTTTGCTTCATTTTTAGCTTAATTAATAACAGTGCAACGGTGCCTATTTGGGCTAAATGAGAGCAAAACAAATGCAAATATAACTCAAAAGCTTTTGGCATAATTATCTATCTGCATTTTGTTGTGGATTGAAGCTGGTGAAATTTTAAGATACTCGGCCAAGCGATTGTTTGGATGAATACTCACAGCAGGCATTGCCAATCAAACTGAGTATAACACTTATTTATATATAAATATACTTGTTTATATATTAAACAAATTTAACATCTTTTAATTTATTATCTATATAATTTGCACTTTAATTTTTTCAATAAACTACAACTTATACGCTTTAATATACACTATAAGTTGTAGTTACTTTATCACTTTGTTGCTATATTTAGAATTCTAGGCTGTTTTATGACGCAACATTTGTATAAATATTTGCATGTCACTTAACTGTCTATACATAAAAATTAATAATATATATGTATAAATACTTAAACACAAAGTCCAAAGAGGAAATTACACAATATAATTACTTGACAAAGCTGCTGTCATCTTGGCTTTAACTACATATTCGTACCTTGACAAACTTTGCCAATCTTTTACATAATTCTCTGAAAAAAATCACATTATATTTGGATTGTCAATCACTGTGATCAATCACTGCTTAGTGCAGCTCTAACAAAAAATTAAACACTAATTCATTTGACTACCATTTGTTAGTTGTTTTTTACGTGTTTCTCATTTAATTTATTTATTGTTTTTGCCCTTTTTCATTATTTAACAAAACGTTGTCTTTGGCGCTGTTTGATATTGTTTATTATTTTTTTTATTTATTTTTCCAACGCTTTGAACGTGCTAAATATGTGTTTTGCACTTATTTTTTGTTGTTATTTCTTTTTGTTTATATATTTATATTTTTTTGTGATTATTAAACGAGTTAATGGCGACAAAAAGTTGCAAAAAAAAGTGTCGAGAAAAAAAGAGTCTTCAAATCTTCAAGTTGCTGCTTGAGATTTGTCGTTGTTGTTGTATAGGAATGTCCGCTGGCAGCTGTTCACAAATTTAAAAACATCTACAATAATAAATATATAGAAAATTGTTTATATATGTATGTGTGTGTGTGTGTGTCTGTATATTGTAAAAGTGGTCTGTAAGAGAACATTGAACAAAAATAAATAGATAAACGGCTTGGCAATTGCTATGGCACGCAGCTCTTAACTCTTAACTCATTTGTGACTATTGCTTCCTGTATTGCAGAATTTTTAACATAAATATCGCATTGTGAGAGCTTAGGTTGCTGTTGTTGTTGTTATTATTGGCTGCTTGTTTGTTTGGCTGGCGTATTTCAGGTGAAATCGGGCATTCAACCAGCTAAGAAGAAACTGCTGACCATATTGTATATACAAAGATACAAAGTATCTTTAGCAAATAGAGATACTCTGCTGTTCACACAAATTAGCAATTGGTAAAGCGTACCTGCTTACTGATTACACACAGCACAGCAAGCAATTAGCCAAGTTAAATACATAATGCATTTGTCTGGGCCTCAACTCACGCCTCGCACTTTATAGACTCAATTGCCAAGCACTGAAGCAGCGGTCCGGCTGCTTCGGCTGTCACTGTCGACGTCTTAACATGGCCAGAAATGAGGCTCAAGATGCAGCCGAGCGTTTAGTTAGTCAGCCGAGCAACCGCAGCAAATATTTTATAATTTTTCTTGTATTTTTTGTGTAAGCCACTCCGTGACCGATAAATCTGAAAACGATGGCGAAAAATGATTACTTTGGCTTGTGGTTGGCCGCTCGCTTGCTGGCTTTACGATACTGTATTTTGTTTTGAACTCTATGTAAGTGCGGCTTTTGGTAGCGCCAATTTGCAGCTGATCTATGCAAGTTAAAGCTGTGATTACCGTTAAACGAGATCGCTTGTCTAATGTCTGTTTAAGAGTTTAATCGCCGCTCTTATAACCAATTTTCATTGGCCCAGCAACTGGGTCAAAATAACTAAGCGGCTTGGCAACAAACTGCTGCTGCTGCGACTGCTGCTGCTGTAATAAGTACGTTTTGTGCATTGACAATGTTCTCAACCATTGTATCTCTGTATCTTGGAGTAGAGTATTTATGTATCTTTCAACTTACTTTATGGCCTTTGATGCAACTAGTTGTTGTTGTGGACTCGTTTGTTGGCATTCTGAAATCTTAAATCTGAAATCGAATGCAACTGGCGACAATGGCGCATTAAGTTGTTGGCGTTCTACCACACATGTGGCAACTCTGGTTGCAAAAAGTTTAATAAAAATGTAGCATAGGTTTTTATTAAGAGAGCATAGTCTAGTTTAAAGATATTTGGCTTAAAAATCTTGCAGCTTAGTTTAATATGTCGCTAGAAAGCAACTGAAAATTTGAGTGTTTTTAAAACAATTTTAATAATCTATAAAAAATTTAAACACAATTTTTGATAATTGTTTTATTTAACACAAATTAAATCAATATTTTTTGAATGATATATATTTAATTTTTAACAACAAATTTTGCTTATTATTCCAAATCTTTCACATTTCGCATTGCGAACATTTTTTGATTCCAATTTTTGAAAATGTCACTTTCGCAATTCAAATGTTTCCTGAAATATTTCAAAACAATTTCTAAAAGTTTCGTAGTTTTTATATTTCTATTTCTGATTCAAATGTCTCTCCATTAACAATTTGTTAATTGGTATCAAGAATCAAAACTTGGTAGAGTTATTTAAGAAATATTTTTGTTAAAAATTAAATTAACTTTTGTACATATAACAAACACAACTACAATATATATCTGCAAGATTTTGCCATGTTATAAAATTCATATAGTCTCATATCATTATTAAATACGTTATTTCCCAAACATCCTTGGTTTTTATAACAGCCCGAAACTGGCCATTTACAAGTGGCTTATTGTCAGCGCTGACTTTCAATATGTTACCAGCTTTGCCAGTGGCAGATATACATACTTCAGCAGCATAGCTGCTGGCCTTGGTTACTGGTTTTCTAAGCCCAGTTAAGTGTCTCGATACGATAGCTTTATACAGTTTGTATATATGTGTTTACGTGTGTGTTGCATAGATTGAAATGTCATTGTTGTCAGCTTATCGTTTGGTTTAATGCTCAGCTTTTTGGCCACAACTTTTATACTTTGTTAACGCACATTAAATTGTTCTATGCTCTGTTTTTATGTTATGCTGTTTTGATTGTTACCTCAAAGTTCTCTCTGTCTCTGAATTTCTATTTGATATGTATAAAAACAAAAAAAAATATATTTTTTACTTCGTACGTTGCCAATTTGCAGCTAATGTCTTAAGTCGTTTCAAACGCAAGTTACAAACAACAACAACAACAAGAGCAGCTGCAGATCGAATGTCCGAAGATTTGGACGAACTGTTTCTCTCCCCAATACCGGGTCCAACGCCCGTCGAGCTGCAACAGTGCATCTTGTTTGGCTTCCGGAGGCGCCTCTATCCCAGCCAGATACTCGAGGAATGCCGCAGTGCGTTTGGGCCATTTGCGCCGAGTGCACAGTATGTGGCCAAATGGTATCAGAGATTTCAAGATGGCCTCTTTGCCATTGACGAGCACGATGAGGAGTGGTGTGCGGGCGATGGTGAGGGCGAGTGCGAGTACAATGGGCGTGGCCAAACGCCCACCACATGCAGTGATTATAATGATGATGACAATGACAATGACACATTGCCACTTGTCTTGCGAGATGTGGGGCAACATAGCGATAAGGATAGTAATAACTATGATGATTTTAGAGATCATGTTCATGATGACAATGAAGATAATAATGATGATGATGAAGGGCACGTAATTAGTTATTGGCACGGCTATGGCTATTTGGGTGGCAAACGCAGGTACGCCAGGATCTCTGCACTAATCTTAAGTGATCTTAACTTTTCTTTTAGTTTTTTTTTTTTGTGAGGTTTAAATGACTTTTTATTAATTTCCATTATCTCTTCTTCTTCATATAATCTACAGCGGAATGTCGATAAGCGGTCTGCCGCCGTTGCCCAAGTCTCTTAGCGGTTTCAATAAGCTGCTCGGCTCCGATTCGGGACTGTTGAGTGATGTGGAGGCACAGCTGGAGCTGGAGAGCAATAACAATAAGGAGAACGAAAGCGGCAACAAATTAGCAAGCCAAAAAGTTAGTGATAACAACAACAAAAACAACATCAACAACAATAACAACAACAGCAGCAATAGCGATAAGCAGACAACTAAAGAGTTTGCTAACGATAAATCAGAGTCAACAACAACAGCAGCAACAGCAACAGCAGCAACAACAGCGACAGCAACATCAGCAGCAAAAACATCAACAACAACAGCAACGTTGACTTCCAATACAAATGAAAACGAAAACAATTCAAAAGCAATAACAACAACAACAACATCAACAACAGCAGCAACAGCAACAACTGCAACAACAAAGACAACAACTGTGACAAGCTCACCTGCAAAACTCCATGTAACGGGCAGCACTTTGGACGCGCAGATAGCGACACTGCGAAAGGAAATGGTAAGTTGATTACCCAGGTGCAATAATGGGGCTCACACTCTATATATTGTACATGTATTCTATTTCGAGTGGGTTCAAATTAGTGTTAGTCAGGCAGTTCGGCGGCGGTTTTTAAAGCCTTAAGAAATTTAAGAAAGATGCTCTAAATCACGTTTCAAGTCAATGATAACATGAGTAATAAATAAAATTAGTAGGAATATTTAAAAATAACTAAAATACATATATCATTTTCATAAAATTTATATAATATTTTCTTACAAATAATGTTTAAATGTGTAGCTAAAATCGTAAAAAGAAAGATTAAGATTGAAAATTTTATGAATATTTAATATTTGTTAGTTCAATTGCCATCTTAAATATAATATATCCCATTTTATAGACGACACATTTAAGCACCTATGTGATAAATTTTTAAAGTTGTAGAGTATTTAATTGCCGACTAATCGTTTTTACTTAAACACTTTTGATCATATATTGGCTTTAAGCTACTATGCAGCACTCACTCTTTTGGGGCGCGTCATTTGCATATGAAATGTGGGCAAGAAATTCTGTTACTCGTTGCTGCCAGAAAGCTTACAATCAAAGTGAAAATGCTACAACAACGGAAATGATTTTGAGGTTCGCATTTGATGATATATTCAATATATATGCACAAGTATATAAATGCCTATATGGTTATGAATATATATAGTATAGTGAGTGTGAGAGTGTGCATTTGTATGTGCCGGCTGTCAGCACTTGAATTCCAAAAGCAATTTCACAAAATAAAATCAAATAGACTGTTGGAAATTCTTCACAATTCGGTTGCACATTTTTCATAGATATGTGAATATGTGTCTGTGTGTGCAGTTGGAAGCTTTTGTTAGTTCATTTTTCACATGATACTTAACAACAACAAAAATATTGCATTTTTGGGCGCAGCTTTCTACAAATTTTGTTTGGCTTTGACTTGACTGATGATGATGATGGCATACAGAAAATCAGTTGTAGACCCACCCAGATATGATTCTTTTTTGCACGTGATTGTCTTGCTGACCAGCTGCAGTATATATATATATATATATAGTATATAGTATTTGTGATGTCTATCATGCACTTCTATACTATTGTTGTTGTGTGTAGTATAACAGGGAAAAGAAAGTAATGTAAATCCCTCGATGTGAAAACAACTTTCGGTTTGTGTGTGTGTGGGGTTCATGAATATTTCAGGGCATTAAATAAGCTCACCAATCGTCTCTAAACTTTGACATTGTCGCCCATCTAAGCTGATATAAATGACCATAAAGCATTCAAATGGTCAGCGCGTTGGGTCAACAAAGCGAAATGTAAATGCAGCTTAAATTCATTAAGTCAAATTGGCAAAGCAATTATCTTGGCATTTCAAAAGTCCCCATCAGATTGTCCCCCAATTCCCCCGCCCTGAAGCAATGTGACGATGTGGCGGCCTTTGGCTTTAAAGTTGAAATGGGGGAGGTGGTTGGGAGAGAGATAGAGAGAGAGAGCTGACATTTAGCCACGGTGCCAAACACTTTGTCAAAGTTGAATGCGCAGGCGCAACGCTCAGTCTTTTTTTGGCGATGAGTTCCCCCAAGAAATTTATTCATTTTGGAGGGCGGAGAGGATCACTCTGATGAGCAAATGTCATTTTAAGTCGGTTTTATAATTGCACAAAATAGAAATTTTGATGGACCACAACTGACGGCGCACTTCACGAGACTCTCTGTAATTTGTTGGTTTACAAACTCGTTTTGGCTTCACCTAATCTGTCCGGTTATGCAGATAAGCGATTGAATATTTAAGAACTAAGATCAGATCTTGGTGATAAACTTGGCTGATTTAGATTAACGTTCAAGGCAATTTGTGTATCTGTAGCTAAATATTTTAACACATCCGTTTGTCTAGTTAAAATTTCCCACATGGTTTTCCAGTTTACAGATCACGCAGATCGCGGATCGCGGATCACGATTACACTCACGATTCGCACATGGCTTTAACTTGTGAATTGTGACACGTTTTGAGGCTGTTTGGCTGTGCTTGGTCTATGCGCGACTGGGCCAAACGAAGTGTTTGGTTGATGTTGACGTCTTGCTCTTGACCAAGCCTCAGCTCCATCACCATCATCATGTTGTCGCTGACAGTTGATTTATAATTTGTTGCTGCAATTAAATAAATTAAAATTAAAATTTGTCTGCGATTGCGTAATAATTACACATTTGTAATGCAACTGTGACTTGTTTTTAATTGCATATCGATTGGGCTTTTGGGGTTACACACATTTTTATAGTTTTATTTGTTGTTTTTGGCTGGCTTAGGCTTGCCAATCGGCGCGGTCTAAAGTCTAAGTTGGCCAAAAACAAAAACCTTTCACATTTTGTGCCTTTGCTTTGGCGACCTTTTGCAAAGAACCTGTTTAATGTTTCGCTTAGGCGTAGGTGTAAAACTAATGCTAAAACCAAAAGTAAAACTAAAACAAAATTGTAAACTACAATTGTGTGGTGCAGTGGTTCAGTGGTGTTGTGGTTCAGTCTTGGCTAGGAGCGGCCACGATTCAACTCCATTTGTGTAGCTCCAAATATACAACTAGACTTCTGGCCACAAAAGTAAAGCGTATTTTTTTGCTATTGCTGCAACAGATTTTGGCCTTTTTTTTGTGCTCCGTTTTGGGCGCCAATTTTGTTGGCAAGTACATTAAACATTTAAGCCATTTGGTAATTTGCATTTGTGCCGATTGTGCAATATTTTTGCACATTTGTGGCTAACATTGTCGCTTTTTGGGTCATGCCTCATCTGTTGTGGGCTGGGCTGCCATTTTGGAGATCCCAAGCATGCTCCTCTCGTTTCCCACTTCCCCGCTCAGTCCACACTTAACCATTTTTACCTGTTGTCTCTTAGCTGTTACCTGTTGGCCGATACAATTAAATTACAATCGCTGCTATGTGTCTTGTTACCAATTACGCTCCAGTTGTTGCTGCTGTTTCAACTAATTTCACGCGCTCAAAGTCAGTTCGAAGTTAGAGACAGACGCCGGACAACATGAATGCGAATACTTACGTACGCCAACGCCAACGCAAACGTTCGCCCAATGACACAGTAATTGGTCATTGTTTTTGCCCAGCCATTTGTTATACCCTATGCTACGGTAGTAAGGTACTATGCTTATCCTATGCGGTATGTAAAAGTTACAAGTAGGAAAGGTATAAGCGAAATGAGTCTTTAACCATAACTAGTATGCAATATAGGTGTTTTAAAAACAAAAAAGTTTGTAATAATAAGCACCGATTTCGAATAATCGTTTTATTTGACAGTTATAAGATAGTATATGGGCATTTCCGCGAAAAGGTCAACAAGAGTCAAAAAATTTTTTTTTTCTGTATATAGGGTTTTTTTTGGCGTGCGCTCGGGACATCTCTTTTTTTTTTTTTTTTTTTTTTTTTTAAATTTATGATGTTTTTTTTTTAACAAAAAGGAGCGGCGCGGGGGGGGCGGGGGGACGCCAAAAAAAAAAAAAAATAAATAAAATAAATTTTTTTTTTTTTTTTTTTTATAAATTTTTTTTTTTTTTTTCCCCGGGGGGTTGTTGGTTTTTTGGGGGGGGGGTGTCTTTTTGTTTTTTAAAAAAAAGGCTTTTTTTTTTTATCTATCACAATAAAATATATTGTTGGTGGGATTTTATTTTTTTTTTTTTTTTTTTTTTTTTTTTTTTTGGGGGATATAGAGAAGTAGTAGTATATAGAAGTAATATATGTAAGTAATATATATACATGCAGTGTAAATTTAATTCACATACCTCGAATACTTCTCGCGTCATTCTATTTTAAACATGCTTTTGTCAGAACTTTCAGGATTTCATTACAACATTTTGAGCTTGGTAGCTCTAGTTCTTATAGTCTCTGAGTTTAAGGCAGACAGACAGACATACCTATATCGACTGAACTGTTGATGCTTATCAGAAATACACATTCTAAATAAATATACTATACTCAATTATGAAGTTAGAGAGTTATGTCTGTTATCCACAAAGTTGTAAATTTTTAGGTACACGGTCTGAAAAAAGGTTTTTAGCCTACTACAAAAGTAATATTACACTCTTAAAAATATGAAGTATACCGCTCCTTGATACGCAGCACTAACTGAATTTAATTATACAGTAGGTTGTATTTATATCGATCAACTTTCTTACAGCATGGATGTTCGGTATATTCTTAACAATTTTTTTAAATATATACAAATTTAATATAACCCAAAAATTCTATAACTACTTTAAGAACATCATTATTTATATTTTTGTTGGGAAAATATTTATTTCCTCTTACTAGCAACTATAAAACAGATCAATTAAGTCTGTCTGAGCAATATACCATTATCAAACATAACATAATTTTACTGCATATGTTTAAATGCTGTAGAGTATTAAAATGTCGTATTAGTTGAACTTAGTATCATTGGATAAACATTTAAATTTACTCGTTTACAATTACGCGCCGTCTGTCGCCAGTCCTATTGGTCTATTGGGGGCTACGGGGCTACGGGCTTTGGGCTTGGGTTAGTTTTCCTTTGTTTTTGCAAATGTTGCGGTTGAATGATTAACGATTCAAGCTGTGAACTGTTGGTGGGTGTGTATCACACACACACACACACATGTCTCTATGTGGTGGTATGTGCTGCAATTATGTTAGTTGGCCGCTTTGGCTTTCAATTGTTCAATTGTTTAACAGGCGGCAAAGGCAAAAAGCGCAAAGAAATTGATACCCTTCATAGAAATAACATACTTGTACTACTACTCGTATTTATTTATAGTTTTTTACTCATTATTATTTTTTTGCAATCTGTCGTTTGTTATATTTTATTACTTATGTCGTTTTCATTCACCTAGTTCAATTATGAAAATTGAAAGTAAACATTTGTTGAAGGTCATTGAGGCCGTTAATATTATTAGATCAGCTTTCAAAAATGCCACAGACAAATAATTATGCAAGCTTCAGTTTGACTTGATGCCAATTGGCCAAAATGATAAATGACAGTCGGACAATATCGAATAACTATTTTGATTTTAAAGATTAACCGGAAGTTCTCAAGTCAAAGTATAGTATGCTATGGCTCAATTAAAACGAGACCTTAAAGTTGAGAATTTTAGTGTTTTAAAGCTTCGAAAAGATAGTTTGATTTGATTTGATTGATCTGGCATACTAATGAATCTAATAGTTAAAATATAGGGATTATTACAACTTTTTCAAAGCCTTGTTTTAGCTGTATCTTTGTAGCTTTGTTGGTACGGCATAATTAGCAAATTTAGCACCAAAATCTAGCTATTGTTTCACAAGACGGGTATCTTATTGTCGGTCGCACTTTATTCAAGCTTTCTATCTTGTTGCCCTTT
This sequence comes from Drosophila tripunctata, assembly GCA_035047385.1. NCBI lineage: Eukaryota > Metazoa > Arthropoda > Insecta > Diptera > Drosophilidae > Drosophila > Drosophila tripunctata. The sequence continues at coordinate 32,542 of JAWNPS010000325.1, forward strand.
GTTGTCGCCTAATGCGTGTGTGCACCGATGATGTAGATTAAGTAATAAACACACTGGATGCAATGCATAAAAACTGCTGGCATCCACAGCTGGCAACAATGGGAGAAAATCAGGAGTAAAACTAATCAGCGCATGCGCAACCATTAAGCCAGTTTCAGAAACGACGGAATTAAGCCAACTAACAACAGAATGTTGCGTCTTTGCTGCTATTTTATTTTATTTTTTGCTACCTTCTCCAGCTTATGGCTGCAAATTAAATTTATGAACAAAAAGAAAAAAGCAGCAGCAGCAGCAGCAGCTGCCACATTAGCCAAGCCAAATCGCTAACGAACAGACCAAAACCCAGGGCCAGTTTTCTGAGCAGCAAAAGAAATGCATCAAGGCATGAAATGACTTTTTATGGCTTTCATAAAACGGACTTGAACGCGTTTGCTTTTTTTGTCTTTAATATTGTTGTTGTTGTTGTCAGTTGGACGTTCTCTCATTTATTTTCTTGAGGTTTTCTTTTCAGCTTTTCCCTGGGCCATATAATCCTTCTGATTTTCTTTTGTTTTGGCACAAGCAAATCCCCGTCGCGTTTAGACAATCATTCTAGAAAATTCTTTTGAATGTTTCGCTAATTTGTTTTTATTGCTTAAATTGTTCACATGCATCGGCAAATTGCATAAATTGAGCTAAAGTTGTTTTATAGCAGTAGCTTTCGCTTCATTAGCTCTTTATAAATAAATTCAAGAATTATTTTCGGAGAGCAACATTTGTTTTTGAAGTAAACCGAGTTCTTTAGTAAGAATCTTATATGGTTGCCTCAAACTAATTACAAGCACATTGATTTTATAAATTTATGTATCGCTGGGTCTTAAAATCACTCTAAATAAAAGTGATATATATTTTTTTTTAAATAAAAATATTAAATATTTGTTCAATATTTTTTCAATATTTTTTTTTTGGACTTCCTGTCTTTCTGTAATCAAATTTTATTCGAAAAATAAATATATTTTTTGTTGTTGGTAATTTTAAATGCACAATTTTAATTTTTAAATATAGAATTTCAGTATTTTTAAGATTTTTTCAACTAATTAACATTCTGTTATATGTTTTGTATTATTTTGTTGGAATCGAACAACTACTAACATCATTTAGTTACCTTATAAACGATCAGTAGAAAAGTGTTTTATGTGGAACTTTGCAATGTGTCAAACTTTGTCGTTTTTTCTTTTCTTACTTTCTTGGTTACTGCTCCAAAATAAGTACTTTTCTCTCTTTATTTTATATACATATATACAACATTTCTTCACAAATCTCTTTTCTAATTGTTCAACTAAGTTAACAAATCATTATAACGACAAATTTTTAATTATTTCTTATTTTGTTGTTTGCTTTTGCTGTCTTAAAATGTGTATGATTTGCTTTTTTGTTTGTGGTCATAAAAACCATAAGTAATTAAAGAGTTTATACAAGTTTAGAATTTTTATTAAATATTCTGTACTTTTTGCCGTTTCCGTTGTTGTTTCTCCGACTTCCCGTTGATATGTTCTTTACCTATTTTTTAATTTCTTGTTACTCCTTTTTCTACGGTTCGAGTCTTTTTTTAACACTGCCGTCATTTACCTGTACTACTACATGCTGTGTACCTTTCTTTTAAATAATTCACCTTCCGGTGGCTTTAGTCACTACACTCCCGGTTCTTCTGTGCTGGGGTCAACGTCACTTTTGGCTGAGTATCCCCCTCTCTCTGTCTCTCTGAGCTGTGTGTTGCATGCCACACATGTTAAAATCAGCGAATGGAACCAATGTCAGTCTCGGTTCAAGTCCGGCAGCGATTATATCATTCAAACATATGGCAACTATCCAGCTCCATTTTGTGGCAACTTTTTTATTTGGTGGCATGCATAATTAATAACGATATGATTTGGACACTGACATTGGCACAGAGTCTGAATCAAAGCTGACCACAGCGGGTGGAGATCGCAATGGCGATTGACTCGGCTTTAAAAACTCTCTTTGTTGTTGTTGTTGCAATTGGTTGGTGTTGCTGCTGCTGTCATGGAACCCGCTAATGATCAATGCGGGCGCCCAGTCTGTATCTGTTGTCTGTCTGGCTGCCAAGGCACCTGCAAAAATAAACTGTAGAATTTCTCGTCTATAAATAATGCGTATTAATGTAAATGCCCTTTGCAGAATGAGGAATTGCCAGCCAAGTCAAATGGGGAAGTTCTTTTTCAGAGTTCTGTGTACAGAATTAGCCTGCTAAGAAGCTATGTTACAGAGAAGATATACAGTCTCGATGCCTCTGCGATTTGTGTAAAATTCGCATTCCTGCCCTTTTCACACAGGAAGCTCTTGACAGCAACAACTACAACACAAATAAAAGCGAAAGTCTTGTGTAAATTGCTTGAGAAATGTGCAACTATAAATTGTCATTGCATTGCTGTTGTTGTTGTTGTTGTCGTTTTGGTTGTTATTATTATATCATTTTACGCTCAATAAGTTTGTTAATAATTGTGCGACAAGAGTGGAGTCTTGTTGCTGGAGTGTTGTATTGTGTTGTTTGGAGGCGACGCTAATTGAGGCAACTACCAAAAAATGTTGGCCAGGAAACAGGTTGTTGCCAACTGATTGCTGCTATCTTGGCTTACATTCGTCACCACCAAATTATCAGACATTTGGTGTCGCTTTTGCAGACTCTGTACTTTGAAAGTGAGTAAAGTGTATAAGTTTTGCGGATATGAGTCTTACTTATAAACATTTTAAAATTGTTTTTAAATATAAAAAAAATCCATTCTATTTTCCAGATTTTTCTCTAACTTTCTTAGAGAAAAAGTGATGATTCCTGTGTATATTTATAGTCCGTCTGCCTAGACTCTGAAATCGCAGAGATTATAAGAGCTAAAGGCTTCAAATTTGGAAAGTAGTTCCGTCTAATTTGATTAAAATTTCTATATATTTCCTACAATTTCTAGTACAAGGTCTTTTACAATCGGTTCAATCGACTGTCCTATCAGTATTGGACAGTTATAGAGCAAAAACAGAAGGCAACCTACAGGGTCTCTTAACTTCCGGTGATTCTATGTCTCCACTTTATGATTACACACCTATTCGTAATGCCTGCCTAATATATAGCAACTTAGCCAACTTCTTGTGCAGCTGACTGTGAAATTCACTTTTAAGTTTACTTCTGTTTTCAGTCTTCTTCTTCTTAGTCTTTTAGTTTTTATTTTCTACTTAACATAAAACATAACAAATAATAAATTTAGACCCCATTTTTATTTCATTTTTTCGCCATTCGAAACGCTACAATAACTTTTGAGAGCAGCAAATTCAGTTTTTGTAGAGAGCTGTAGAGCAGTAAAGAATTGCCATGAAAAGTAAATAGAATACAGAATTGCAATATACAAAATATATAGAGAGAAGTGTAAGTTTTTTGTTAATAATTAATAATTAATTCTCGAATAATATTTAATATTTCATTATTTTACTTCTACTTTGTTAAATAACTAATATACAACTTTGTCTTTGCTTGTTTGCCTTGCTCTTTTGTGTATGCACAACATTCAGGTTTTGTGTAGCACAGTGTTAGCATTAAGCTGCCAACCTGTTGCGATTTGCAACGCTTATTTTAAATGTTACTTTATTGTACAATGCTTTCTGCACATTATTTGATTTTGACTTTATTCCGCTATACAGCTAAATGCCAATTGTCGATTCTATACAGTTTTTTTGTAATATTGGCCTTTTGGCTGCAAGTTGTGTGTTTAAAGTTTAAACCTTGCGATACACATTTAATGTGTTACTTTTTTTTTTGGCAACAGAATGGCTTAAAGCGAAGGTTCAGTTGGCTAATTGAAAAGCAAATGGGGGGATATTAACAACAATAGGGGCAACTCTTGGGGGCGACTCCACGGACTTGGCGTTGGACTCGGCTACGCGGATCACTTCGTGGCTAATTATGTGCGAGTCACTGAGGCCAAGTTTCGTTGGGGTCTAAAATATATATACACACAATACTTGTATCGAAATAAACGTCATGGCGCAATGAGCTTATAATATATATATTATGGTTATAATATGCAAATTCTGTAGCGGGTGCAATGTGCCACGTTAACGGGGTGTGTCGCACTTCCAAGCACAACATATATAAATAAATAAATATAAAAAAATATAAATAAATATATGTATATGCGTATGTGTATGTGTATGTGTTTGTGCCATATAGTTATAAATAGTTGTTGATATGTGCTTATATAGCGGATCGAGATGAAAGCGTGTCTTGGCACGTAAAACTGACATAAAAATTTAATAAAAACTTATAGCACTTGGGAAGCTGACAAATGCAATGCACAAACAGCTCCAAACAGCTCCATGACATGCAAAGTGGACACAATGCTACACAGATTTGGCTATAGGGAGTACTGGAAACGGAGGAGGGCGGGGAATAGGTGATTACGTTTTCAATCGACTGAAATTAAATGTTGCCCAGGCCAATAAACAAACAAATAAACATTCACTGAGCTTGCAATCAAAACAGAGTCAAAAGACACTCTCAATGCAGCAGGAGCTCAAATGCCTACATCCAGTCTGCCATTACCTGAGCAAGCGAGTGAAAGTTCGACTCTAAATTCAGCAACAACTTCAGCTCCAGCCCGTGGCTTGCTTTGCGTTGACAGTTGCACACAAATTACAAAAATTAGCGCTCACATGCGACGTAGCAGTAGATGACTCCTTAATCTTCCCAATCTGCCCCGTCTGCTGCTCCTCCCACAACTACAGCTCTTAGGCTAAGATGCGATTGTCTTTTGGCTTTAGTTGTTAGTTTGGGTCGCGTTTTGCGCTTCTGGAGCGCATTTGTGCAATTAGAAAATGGCAAATGCCAAATGGGGGCATGCAATGGCTACAACAATAGCTAGCTGCTAAGGTTACCCAACTGTTTTAGACCCAGTACATGGGGTATGAGGAACAGCTGATATTGTTATTTGAATGAAATGTCAAAATACTTAGAGAATTTGATTTATTCTACGTTTTTGTGGAATCTTGACGTAATCTACTCTATTTATTTTTATGAGAAATTAATATCAAGCTCCAAAGTTCGCAGTTATTTTTGTTTTTATTCCAAAATAAATGCACGTACAGTAAGACATGTTGCAATTTTTAGAAGTCTTTCTACTTTATTGATTGTTATTGTAAAACAATCTATCTATTCGTTAAGCTTTAAGATCTTCTTGTTATTCAAAAGAACATTTACTTCAAAATTTTACTTCAATACTAGCGTTCAAGACTAGTAGCTCTAGCTCTTAATTGTGCTTAAGCTTACTCTAACCTTTTGAGTATCTGAACAACATGGGTTTTCATACAAACTTGATCTGCTTTATACGCCAGTTTAGAGTCTCTAGCTCTTACAAATATCAAGATCTTAATGATTGCTTATCAATGACCTATACATATAAACGTTTTACCCGTTTTCCAAGACTCGTAGCGCTAGCTCTTAATATTTAAATAACATAGGTGTTTCTATTTGAGCTTACTCTAATCGTTTTAATATCCAAATAACATGAATTTTCACCCAAACTAGATCTGCTTTACATATAGAGGCACGCCAGTTTAGTGCTTCTAGCTCTTATAATTTCGTAGATATTGATGATTGTACAGCAATAACATACTCGTATACCTATGTATATACGCTTACGCACAATTCTTCTTCCTGTTAACAAAATTAATAGACCCATTGTCTTATTTATCGTACAGGGTCTAACAACAATTTTAGCTTTACACGATATGGGGGCTTACATACACGAGTCCATAGATTAACATACCCACAGCATAGCACTTAATTTGCCTTGGGCTTTGGCCACTGAACCGAGTGTGGAACAATCCGTAGTTGAATCAGTTTGCCAATATTTTGCAATATAAATTTACCGTTGCTTGCAAAACGCAACTCCAACAACGATTGTTACTGCAACTAAGCAATCCATTAGATAAATCACTTAGTTGCAGTGACAAATGTGTTTAGATATTAGAGACAACAACCAATTTGGTTTGTCTTTCTCTTTTTTTCTGTATTAAAATAGATCTTTAAAGTGCATGAATCAAAAAAGAAAAGATATTGTTAACTTGCTACATATATTTTGTTTGCTTTCAGCTAATAAAAAATTTCTTATGATTAAACTTAAAGTATTCATAGCTAATATATACAAGCATACTTTTAGAATACTTTATGATCATTTTTCTTAAGCATTCTGTGACATATAGTGTGAGAGAGAGAAGAACTTGGTATTGTTTTAGCACAGCAGCATTTAAAAGTGTTTTTATATGTTCATATTCCAAAAGACTAGAGATGATGTTCGCACTCTTTAAAAATCTGTTTACTGCTGGAAAAACTATCAACACCTTGAGCAGACAGATATTTTAATGAGCTGTACATTGAGTTGAGGCCGCTACTGTTGCAGGCCGTAAAAACAGCACCTTAAACTGCAGCGTTGACTATAGAAATTGTTTAGTTTCGGTTTTTAGGGGAATTCTTCCATATACAATATACACATAGCTTTTGTTTTGTCTTTCTGTCTTTTTGTCTTTCTGTCTGTCAGTTTGTTTGTTTGTTTGGCTTATCAATCAGTGCGGAATCAGACACGAAAATGTTGCGTAATTTTGCATTGCAGACAAAAACTAAACAACAACAAGAAATGTTGTATAGAGCATTTTATTTATGGCTATGTAGCAGTTTTTGGCTACCGTTTTGGCCAGTCAACTTTTATGTTGTTGCTGCCTGCAGTTTGTGGCAGCTGCGTGTGTTGATTTGAAACTCGTTGGAGATGGCTGCATTGTGTGGCATACATACGCATATGTGTGTCTTAATGCCACTAGGTAACAAATTATGAAAGTTACACACTTTAGAGATGCACATATCCGATAAAATTATCGATATATTATACATAGTTAGTGCGAACAATTGGCGTCCAAGCGACGCACCACCAAACGGACGCTTTGCATATAAATTATGTCTTAAACGGATTCCATTCGATCGGATTAAACATACCAATGCATCGTCTTTTGGCACCTATACTAAGTATATAGAAGGTGAATACCTTTGCACCTTTATGAGTCCGTTAGAAGAACGGTCAATAGGGATGTGAATAAAAGTACGAATACCTGTATCGTTGACATTTTATCGGAACGTACGTGCCAACATGTTGTTTGTTATTCGAGTACAGAGAGTGGTAAAGAGTCAAGTGAATTGCTTTGCTTTAGCTTTGGCCAATGAATGGCTTCAAAAGCAAACGTCTAAAATGGCAATAAATATGCAACGTGTCTAAATATACTCGCTCTTAGTTAGAAGTTAGATAGAGACAGAGACACATAACGATGGAGAGAGAGAGAGAGAGAGAGAGAGAGAGCGGCGCCAAGAGCGCAACACAAAAAATTCCAGAGTTGACAATGTTCTGGGCACGTCAAAATGTCGCCAACAACTGTGTTACATTCGTATCTGTATCTCAATCTGCAACACTGCAACAAATAATTTTTTTAAATCTATGAATTTTTAAAGTTAAATAAATGGTTTTCAATTTAAACTTCTTGATTGGACCAATTTTTAAATGAAATTTTATATTTCTTTATTTAGAAATTTAGGAATAATTTTAATTTTGAAATATTTCAGTTATAATATATATATATATGTATATAAGCTTTTGAAATGAATTTCTTATATTTCTATATTTATTTGACCAGAAATCTACAAATAATTTTAAGTTTTAAATATTTTTGGTCTTAAAAAATTTATCTTTGGACTTTTCTTAATACCTTTAATACTTAAGAACATATTTGCAAAGCATAAAAAAAAATATTTTTGTGAATCAGTTTTATAAACTCACGATAATTTTATGACTTTTCTTTGTGTATTAAAGTTTATTAACACTTTTTAAATTTTAAAACATTTAAACACCTTTCATTATCTTTTAAACTTTTCTGAAACTTTCATAGAAATAAACTCAACTTTGAATCAAAATCTAATTTAATATTCAAAAGAGAAGCTTAAGTAGCGTTTATCAAGCGAACAATTTGTCGAGCAAATTATTACAGATTTTCGAAACTTCTCCCTTTTCGCTCAGTGTAGCTGTGTATCTTTACATCTGTGCAGTTGGCGCTAAAGTTGAAAGGCGTGACTGTTTTTTTGCTACTTGTCTTGTCGTCAGCTTGCAAATGCAAATGCCAAAAAGTTGTCTCTGTTGTCGTTTTGGTAAAAATCGACAATGGCAACAGCCACAAAGTTAAGTCTAAATTAAGTTAACAACAACGTTTGGTCTAAAGCGAATATTGTTGTTGTTGTGACTAGAGAACTGTGACAATGGCTGCAACATTTTGGATTGGCCAGCTTATCTCTGGGGAGGCGCTTCCGCATTTGCAGCGCATTCTCAGCGGTCACAAAAGTTCACGCTTGCAACAGTGCAACGCACAAATGTTTGAAGTGCAGCCGATGTGCCCCAAGGCATCCCCCTGCAGTGTTCTCTACATGTCTAAAGATAGGCACACAAACTATAGACATGCATAATGCATGCATGCAACAACGCGGTAAGGCTGGTGCCGTGTTGCATCTATGAGATACATGTACTTTAAGGGTTTCTCTCTCTCGTCGCATTGACGCGTTTATTACATATGTATACATAAAACAACTAATGTTCATAACAATATATAGAATTCTGTGTATGTGTGAGTGTGTGTGTGTGTTAACAGCGCTTTTAAGCGCTTTGGGGCTAATTAAATTTTCAACATTATCGATTGCGTTTTACGACAACACTTGAGGGAAAGTTTCTTAGTTCTATGGTACTTTTAGCAGAGGCTAATGTCGCCATATGTTGGACTTAATTACACACAATGCATTTGCCACTGATTGCAACGTGTAATCAACAAAAGACCCTATATCTTTCTGCCTCGTGCCTCATGCCACCTGCTTTACGGATGCGCACAAAAAAAGACTCAAGAACATTCGCTTTAAAAAGTCATTAATGCAATTTTTGTGGCACACAGACACACGGCGTTAAGATGCTCAAATGTCTCGAGTCCCTCAGTGTTTTAGTCTCTCAGCCAAATGACTTGCAATTTACGATCTAATACTTATGTCTTGCCATCTGTGAAGTTCATGGTACTTACATTTAAGCACTAAAGTCTGTATAAATAACTGTGACACATCCTCTAAAGGTTTCAACAAGATTCTTCAACTGTAAATTATTGTTTTGATTTTGCACAGCACTTAAAATAGAAATAGAAATTGGAAATGGAATTTTACAAATTGAAGTTCTTTCAATTACGAAATGGGTGGAAAATAAATAAATGTGGTAAACCTCTGTTATTCAACTAAACAGCGTATAGTAGTGTAGTTGCATGCCTCCATCCACATACTATATTTCAATGTCGGACAAAGATGACGCTAATTAGGTAAACTTATAAGCAAACCAGTTGAGTGTTTTTGTTAATTACAAAATAGAGACAGACAGACCGAGAGATGACTGACATTGAAATAGTAGCAGCGCTTACAAGTCTTTTGCCCACGTCTCTATCCTCCTCTCATCCACACACAACATGCAGCGAGTGATGTAATATACAGTATTACGCATACGCCAGGTGGGCACAAAGTTCACTCTGTGAGGCTAGGCATAACAACAACAACAACAACTACAAATATGATTAGCTTCTGTACCGTGTCATAACAGTACCTTGAGCGTGCTCTTAATGTTCTTATTGCGGTTATGATTTCACAATATTTCTTCATCATAACACCGCGAAGCCACAGAAGTCGAAGTTTCAGCACCACGACTCTATTCGATTTGTCTTCCGCAAACTGATTTAACAGTCGCGCATCTGTGTGTTCTTTCTACAAACTTTTCCAATTTTTCTTTTCAACTATGTTCCGCATTTGCCTTCGATGAAACGTATGTATTGTACTTGTCCAAGTAATGCGGAAACTTCTGACAACCTTTTCAATGTACATATTACTCGTGTCTGGTGGGCGTGTAAACTGTGCCAATGGAGGTTAGTTTTAAGCTGTGGATGTTAGGTGGCAAACAAATCGCAAAACCTGCTCCACTTGTCGGCTCTGTTCTTAATGCCAATTAAGCGTTAATTAACATACATGAAAACGTATATATGTAGATATGTGTGAGTGTGGGAGAGTGTGCGAGGGAAGGTGTCTGTCAATTGAAACTGTGCTAATGCAACTTGCTGACCCGCTGAAATATGCAAATGGGCTTATCAATCTAAAAAAGCATATAACATTGATGTTCAAATGTTATTTAAATAATAATTTATTTGTATGTGCTTTTATAGACAGTTAATTAAGTAGATAATGTAATAAATAAATACTAATAAATGTTATAAATGTACATAACACTAATAAATAAATTTAACTAATTAAAGTTCTTTGTCGGGAAAAACTTTTATTTGTTGTATTGATGAATGTATTTTTTACACATTTAAACATATCGAAATGGGGCAAACATCATTTATTGATGAATTATTGATTAAATTACAAGTAGATGAAAGAAGTGCAATTAAATTGTAAAAAATAATTAAATTGGAAAAGTCTAATAAAAGTACTACATTTAGAATTACTATTAATGTAGAAGCAATACAGAATATCCAAAAAATCATTTCTACAATAAATGGAATATTTTCGATTTAATTAATTAACTAATCAAGTTTTTCTTAAACAATGTTGTAAACTACTCTGTGAATCTGTTTTGAGAAATGAATATGATGTTATTAAATTAAAAATTAATTAAATTAATTTTTCTAAAACAATGTATAAATAGAAAAACAACTATGTTTCCGAGTACAAGTTTATGAACTACCGACTCTTTATACTCATCATACCTTCAAAATATTTTTGATAAAATAATCAACTAATGAAATTTTTAACTAAAGAAAAGTTATAAAGTATTCTGATAATTTATTTATAAGAAATTTCTCAAATTTCTATATAGATAGCTAACAAATGAAGCATTGGGTGGTTAAGAAACGTGCTGAATATGCCAGGATTAGATGCAGTGTGACAGGCAAAATCAGTTGGCCAATTGGATGTTGGCAGTTGGCTGCTGCAGCTACAGTTCATGCATATTATCAGATTGCCAGTGAGATGGTGTCTATCCGTGTTAGCCAACCCATAGCTGAGAGTGTGTGAGTGGGCGGTGCAGATTGGGTCGGATCAGATCGAATCGGATCAAGTGGAGGAAGGAGGGGGTTGGCTTTTGGAATATATGGAAGTATGGAAAATGCAATCGGTTGTGGGTTTGGGGGAGTTTGCTGGTTTTGAGCGGATTTGTTTAATACCGCTATGTGACAGCGAGGCAGCAGAAAGTTGTGCTGCTTTTCTTTTTGCACACACAAGATATTATGCGGCGATATTAATTGACAAATGAGATTTTTCCTTCCGACTCGACAGCGACCGGGGAACTTTCATTTTGACCACAAGCGTCTTGTTGTCAGCTTGGCTCAAACTCAAGCTCAAGCCCACGAAATGCAGGCCAAGGCAATATGCATATACCCACTCCGTATCTCTCTCTATGGATACATATATATATATTTACGTATACATAGATGGATCCAACTGCAGCTGGAGCCAAAGACTGAGCTGCTGCTGCTGTTTTGGGTTAACGCCAACTGTCTGGCGCTATCAAAAGCGCCGCACACTCTTGTCAAGTTACTTAATGCCATAAATGCGGTTTGCAAATGCACGACATACGCTTTATGTGGCCAGGAGACAAGCTAGGTTAAAACCCTGTCTACCCCTACCTCTGCCTCTCCCTCTCACTCTCCCACCACATTACCATATGTCCCGTCACACTGACGGGCCGCTGAACTGTTAACTGCCAGACCATGATAGCAGCCATCAGATTGATGCACGCTGTCATGGCATAAATATGCATCGACATTGGCAAAATGTTCAAAGAATGGAAGATTTCAAACCATATATAGATGGCATATTATATAGCAAGCGGGTATGCTCGTTTTTAATTAACAAAAGAACTTAACATAGTGCTATGATCACTTCTGTATTCAATTAGATCGTGCACTTAAATAAGAGCTAGAGCCACCAAATGTGGTCTGTAGGTTCGTCTATCCTCCAAGCAGATTAAATTTATTTTAGATTTTTCTCACAGTTCCTTTGTAATTGAAAATGATATTATAAATATACTGTTTGGTAATTTGTAATTTGCGCTGAATACATTTTAACAATAGGATAAGGATTAGATATGGTAGATCTCTCGATCTTATAACTATTTCTATAACAAACTCGTATCTAATGCTTTTCTCTTTAATTCTATTAACGACAAACTTTATATGAAAATTAAAGTTCTCAGCGTCAACTCCGGATTCTACAGCAGTCAAACATCAAACCTTTCCAAAGATCCGTGGGTGTGTCGCAATAGACAGTCTACGTCTCCGTGTCCGTGTCCGTCTTCGCCTCCGTCTCTGTCAGCTTTAGTTGCTGTGTGGCGCTGTCAATCAATGCAATGTAAAGCACGACAGCAACAAAAGTTACTATCGTCAGTCAGTCAGTCAGTATATCAGTTAGTCAGTTGGTTTCAGCTTTGGGTTTGCCTTGAGTTTTGAAAGTTGCATGCAGCATTAGAGCGCGCGTTGGTGGCCACGTCAAGAATATACATATATAGCTACATATATGTATATACCGCATATTTTATATTAATTATGTCTGCACTAATTTCATGCATCTAATGTATTGTCTGCTTTATCTTTGTGTGTTTTTGCAGTACGGTTTGCGTCAATTGGATCTCTCATTGCTGTCACAATTGTGGGCACTTAATGACTCCATACAGGAGTTTCGCACGATGATCGAGGAGCAGGATGACGAGGAGGACGATGAGGAGGGCGAACTAGATGAGCAGGGCAATCGCAGGCATTCGCCGACACCCTCGTCATACGATTCGGTTAGCTCCGAAGGCGGTGCCGAGGCGGATCTTGTGATGCAGGCCAAGGCAAAGCGACTGGGCACCATACCAAAGGTCATCACGACGCAGCCAAAGCAACAACAGCATCAGCAGCAGCAAGTGAAGCTGGATATGAAACCGGTGCCACGAATGCGCAGTGCACCGCCACCACCACCGCCCACCGCACTGATGTGCACAGCGCGAAAGGCGGCGGCACCGCCACGACCCACATGATGTTACCTAACCGACTTCCTCGCCGGAGTCAGGATGGTCATGTGCAAGGCGATTGTGGGCGATGTGCCGCCGACGCCGACGACGCCCCCGCCTCCACCGACGACGACGCCATCGATGCCATCATTGAGCAGCATTAGGAGTTGGCGCTAGAGCTAAACGTGGAACTGGAATGAGAGTGGAAACTGTAGCTGAAGGCACTTGGCAAGGGCGTTAGGAAGTTTAGTCGGATCACGAATGTTAGTTTTTGTTTGTTGGTAACTCGAAGCATGTGGCATGTGCACCATCCCTAGGCAGATAACGAATTGATTAATATTATTCGATTAGGGATAATCTATCTAATTAAATATATGCACTACTTGTGCTATTTACTTACTGTAGCTATAAGCCGTTTAGCCTTTAAGTTTAGCAGTCCTTTGTGTGATCTTCAGTTGTAAGTTTATTGTAAATTGTTTTTTCTGTTGGCCCTCCTGGCTACTTTAGGGTTTTTTTTTTGTTTTAGGCACGATGGGCTCAGCTACATTTAACATACATACATACATACAATGCATACCTACACACATGTATATTATTTTGTTATGAATATATTTTATTTTATGATAAATTATCTACAAAAAATAAAAAATTCATTCTTTTTCTCTCTATCTCTATACCTTTCTATTTCTATCTCAGCATACATATAACTTACTGACTTTAATGCTTAAACCTATATCTAACACTAACAATCATAATTATTGACTATAAAGTTGCTGTAGGCTTAAGCTAAGAACTGCACTACTTGTACATAGAGCTGTCACTAAACAACCTGCGCTAAAAACTCACTTTGGCTTTGCTGCAACTAAAATACAACAAATATGTCTAACGAGAAGCGAAAATAAACAATCCAAAACGAAGAAACTGCATTTTCATTTATTAAATTTATTCACTTTCAGCTAAATTAGAACTCTAGACAATACTGAAACCGTCCAAGCCAAGTTTAATGCATGGAAATTGATAGTCCAGAATCTGGTTGGCATTAAAGTTGCTAAAGAAACTCGGACAGATATTTAGATTAGTCAAGCCCGACATTTTGGTGCCCATCTTGATGCACAGTGAGAGGGGTGTCATATCCGATATCACTGGCATACAGAAACTGGTCGCTGCTTTGGTATCAAGGGTGAACGAGCTCACCGCATTGCCGTCTAAAGATACGCTGACATCCACTGAGGCTTTGAGCAGATTAATTTTGAACGTCACACAGGCTTTAATAAAGGGAACCAATCTGTTAATTAAACAAATTCAATATTTAGTGTCTATAATTTACCCGTTTTGGTTAAATTCATTGCGTTTAGCACTGCACTCTGGCAACAGGAACAGGCCATGGCCAACGAGCAGTTACATTTTGACTGAAATGAGATGAGTCCTTGATCGTCTTTAGCAGAAACAGGCTGGATAATGGACGAACTGCCAAGGCAAACTACAACCAACACTAAAGCGAAGAAAGGCCCTTGGTTTACAAAGCTTTTATTTGAATATAAAGCCATAGTTTCAGTTGCTGAAACTTTCACGACCCCTGCTACCAAACTAAAAATTTAGCACCGTAGTATCTACTATTTGTTTCTAAAATTTGCACACTAGTCTCTTCTATCACAAAAAATATCAAATCTCCCATATAATTCGATAATTAAATCTAATGTATTAAATGGATCATTTAATTTGCAGAGACTGTGCGATTTCAAGGGTAATCAAACAAATGATTTCAAGTTTAAATTGAAATGCTTGAATGTATGCAATGAAAAAATGAAGAATGAAATTTCTTATGTATCCCGTAAAGTAGGCAATGGTTATTTTAAAATATATTTAAAATCATTAGATTAAAATGAAGCTAGAATACAATCGACATTCATAAAAACTATAAAAATAATATTAAATCTTCACATGGGTATACAAATATAATTTTTTTTTTTTTTGTTATAATATTTTGAGAAGCTACTTTAAAATAAACGTGTCTCTAACTAATTTCAGCTTTTCAACACATATTTAAATTATTTTTTTATATAATACACTTATTCAATAATGGGTTAAAGCTGATGAATATTTCAATTCCCTTTTATATACAGTTTCTTTAAATAAACTAAAATTTATAAATTATATTGTTAATCAAACATACGATTAATGATACTATAACGTTGCTAAAATTCTTAACTTTGTTGAACGTATTCATTAAATATCATGGAAACTTTGTAGTATCTACAGCTACTTATATTTTAAAAACTTATAGCAGGGCATCTTATAGTCGAATTTAACACTGCCGTCACAGATCTCACTAAAATCAAATACCGTTTACGGCTGATAATTCTATTAAGAACTTTCTGCTGAATTGTGCAACTATTTCATTTCAGTTCATATTGGAAGGTAACCGCTCATCAACATGACATCTGTAAAATTGGTAAGAAACTCATGTCCTTTAAATTATTTAGTAAAAAGGCTATAATTGCATGCACGAAGTTTTGTTTTATACAATTTTATTTTTTAGATACTTTTAAACGCTCTGATAACTTTTTTGGCAATAAACTGCTCAGCTCGCCTTATGTTTATTAGCCTACCCAACTATATCTACGAGCCGGAAGTCCAACCCACTGTGCAATTTGCGTCCGCTGTGCCAGTTATGCCCTATGTATCCTATCTACCTCCACAGCCATATGCGATGAAAAGCCAACCAATTCAGCCAACCAATTCAGCTAACCAATTCAGCCAACCAATTCAGCTAAGGACCCATGGCCATCATCGAAGATCCAGACATCATAAACATCAATCCAAGCATCAAAAACAAGAAACTCAGCCAAGTAATGTAAATGACGGACCTGATCCTAGTCTGGAAAATCAATTTTTTTAATAATTCTGAAATATTGTAATGGCATTAACCAAAAATCTTTGGGGTTAAGTCAAATCTGGTTGGCATTAAAAATTTCTAAAGAAACTCGGACAGATATTTAGATTAGTCAAGCCCGATATCATCGGCATACAGAAACTGGTCGCAGCTTTGGTATCAAGGGTGAACGCACTCACCGCGTTGCGTGCGTCTAAACCACACTAAACTCTTCTATCACAAAAAATATAAAATCTCATTCATAATTCCATAATTAAATGTTATGTATTAAATGGATCATTTAATTCGCAGACTGTTTGTAATTTCAAGGTTAATCAAACAAATGTTTTCAAGTTTACTTGAGAATGGCTGAAAGTATGCAAAAAAATACAACAATAAAATTTCTTATGTATCCCGCAAAGTATGCAATGATTATTTTAAAATACATTGTAAAATCATGAATTCAACTACAGCAATAAACAATTGGCTTACAACAAATGTATATAAAAATAAAACCAAACGTTTAAGTTTTATATTGAATTTAATCTTTTTTTTTGTAAACGTTGCAAAATTTGAGAAGGTGCTGTATAATCAACGTATCCATAACTAATTTTAGCTTTTTAACATTTACTCAACTTCTTCTTTATATAATATTATTCTTTAATGGGTTAAATCTGTTTCTTTAATTGTTTAGATCAAAATAAACTACAGCTTATAAATTAAATATTAAATAGAATATGATGAATAATACTATAACTTTGATACATTTTTTTTCTGAACACATTCAAATTCATTAAATATTTTGGGAACCATTTGAAGCTAATTATATTTTATAGACTTGCAACAGAGTATTTTATAGTCGAATTTAACTCTTTCGTCACAGTTGTCACCAAAATCAAATGTTGTTACGCCTAAAAATTCTATATAGAGCTTTGCTGCTGGATTTTTCAACAATTTCATTTCAATTCACATTGGAAAGGTAACCGCTCATCAAAATAATATCTGTAAAATTGGTAAGAAACTCTTGTCCTCTAAATTATTAAGTAAAAAGGCTATAATTGCATGCACGAAGTTTCGTATTATAAAATTTGATTTTTTAGATACTTGTAAACGCTCTGATAACTCTTCTGGCAATAAACTGCTCAGGTGACGAACCGGACCTTCAACCCGCTGTTCAATTTGTCTCCCCTGCGCCAGTTATGTCCAATGTATCCAATCTACCTCCACAGTCATATTCTACGATGAGACCCCTCGGCAAAACAGTTAGGATGAGAGGACATGGCCATGGCCATGGTCATGGTCATGGTCATGGTAAACATGGTAAAAACAGGCATGTAAAGATCAAGCCTCACATTGAGGTTCCAAGATATTTTAATAATTCTCGGGGTTAAGTCAACCCGAGTGCTAAGAAGATGTTTCTCTAACTAGAAATGCATTTGGATTTTATGTTGTGCAATTTAATGCAAAAATTTTATGAGAACTATTGCAAAAATATATTAAAATCACAGTACACAGTACAAGTATCTAAAAAATAAAATTTTATAATACAAAACTTCGTGCATGCAATTTTAACCTTTTTACATGAGTTTCTTACCAATTTTACAAATGTCATGTTGATGAGCGGTTACCTTTCCAACGTGAACTGAAATAAAATTGTTGCACAATCCAGCAGAAAGTTCTTAAAAGAATTTTCAGGCGTTAATTATATTTTGTAAACGTTGCAAAATTTGAGAAGCTGCTGTATAATCAACGTATCCATAACTAATTTTAGCTTTTCAACATTTACTCAACTTCTTCTTTATATAATATTATTATTCTATAATGGGTTAAATCTGTTAAATATTTTAATTCCCTTCAAAATACGGTTTCCTTTAATTGTTTAGATTAAAATAAACTACTGCTTATAAATTAAATATTAAATAGTATATGATTAAAAGTACTATAACTTTGCTACATTTTTTTTTGGAACACATTCATATTCATTAAACATTTTGGGAACTATTTAAAGCTAATTATATTTTATAGACTTACAACAGAGCATCTTATAGTGGAATTTAACTCTTTCGACACATTTGTCACCAAAACCAAATATCGTCACGCCTATAAATTCTATATAGAGCTTTCCTGCTGGATTTTTCAACAATTTCATTTCAATTCACATTGGAAAGGTAACCGCTCATCAACATGATGTCTGTAAAATTGGTAAGAAACTCATGTCCTCTAAATTATTAAGTAAAAAGGCTTTAATTGCATGCACGAAGTTTTGTATTATAAAATTTTATTTTTTAGATACTTGTAAACGCTCTGATAACTCTTCTGGCAATAAACTGCTCAGGTGACAAACCGAACCTTCAACCCCCTGTTGTGCAGCTTGTCTCCCCCTGTGCCAGTTATATCCAATGTATCCAATCTGTGGAGGCTCCACAGTCATATTCTACGATGAAACCCCTCGGCGAAGCAGTTATGCTTAGAGGGCATGGCCATTGAGGTTCCAAGATATTTTTATAATTCGGGGTTAAGTCAACCCGACTGCTAAGAAGATGTTTCTCTAAATAGAAATGCATTTGGATTTTATATTGTGCAATTTAATACAAAAATACTATAAGAACTATTGCAAATATATGTTAAAATCACAGTAAATGCAATGCATGCATATTGAATAAAATCTTCTTAGACAATTCATACTTTTATTTCATTTTATTAATTATTAAATAAATTGAAGAATTAAATTAAAGTAAAACTTAACATTTAAACACATTTTGTTTAATGTTTATTTACACATATACAGAAATATTTAAGATATAAATGAAGGAAACAATATAAATAGGTAAAATGGCAAAACTTATAGGATTGTGTTGCTGTTGTTCATGGATTACAATGATACAGTAATAACATGCTTAAATATTCAAATCAATGCCCAAAACCACATCGGATGCAATGCAACAGGAATCCAGACGATCAGAATACCTCATTCGGATCACCGTTTGATTGATCGGCCTTTTGTCTGGCCCGAGCTAACTTGGCTGATAGCTCTGACGAACGAATGGTTTTGTACTTTAATAGAAATGAATTAAGATATATATATAACAGCTGGGAATTTAAAATATGTAGTAAACTTTAATCATACCTCGCAGAAGTTCTTCTGTAGCACAATCTGTGAAATAAGACGGCGACTTTCCCGCTGTCCAAAGTAGCTCTCGATTGTGTGGGGCGAGAGAGCAAAGATTTCCTCTCCGCTGAGCGTATGCAGACGCTTGATAATATCATCAGCGAAACCCTTGCCGCGCAGCCATTCCTCGACCTCGCGGGGCTTTGAGTTTTGATTGATGTATATCTCGGGAGTCTTAAGAATTTCGAGGTCCCTGCGTCGCTGTCTCTGCTGCAGCAAGACTCGAAGTTCATCGTTCACATCGTCTTGCATTAGATAGGCTTCATCATCGGCATCGCAATCATTGCGAGCACGCATGGCTAATACCAGATAATAGAAAGTTTTAATTGGGATATACTAGAATCAAGTGATACTGCACTCACCTGCTAGAGCTCCAGCTGCAGCCATGTTACGCTTCAAAGTGCCACTTGGTGTATCCGTTGGCGTCTGGCTCTCACTCGGTGGCATCGGTGGAGGGATCGGCACATTGGGCATTGAGTAGGATCGTGGCATGTTCTTGGCTGCACCCACCGGCTGTTGGGACTCACGATTTTCAGGCGGTACGTACATGGCCATCGTGTTGCGATAGAGCGGATTGTTTGGCTCATTTACTTCTCCGTTCTCAAAAGATACCGATGCCACCGAGTCTGTGTCACGTGCCTTGCGATTAACGGCGGGATCAAAGTTGTACGGTATCAACACGGTATGCGGCACGTAGCCAATGTTTCCATAAGAATTACGAGCTTTCCACCAGTTACGGGAGTTGTCAATTATCTGTAAATGTTTAAATTTAAATAAAATCTTAGACTAGTTTAAGGATTATATGTCAACTCACCTCTAAGTATTCGCCCTTAGTCACATTCAGTTCCTTATCGTTCGTGGCCTGTTTGCTGTAGACCACCTCGGCGATATCCACATTGCGGGACTGAAGGCGACTTAGCCAGGTATTGTTGCCAGGACTCAACGGTATTGGAGTGGACAAGGGTGTTGGTGTCTTCTTGATAGCTGGTGCCAAATATGGTACTGCCTCATCGACAACCCAATCGGGGGACCAGTCATCATAGAAAATCGGATGATAGGCTCCAATGTGATCCTTGAATTGATCCTTTGGCACATTCCAGTTGGGACCCAGGCTGTGCCACAAGTCGCGCTCATTGGAGTCCAGTGTGCCGTTCAAGAAACCAACAGTCTCCCTACGCAGCAGCGGATTCACAACGCCCTCCGGCAGATGGGCGCCCTCGTAAATATCATTGCAGACATTCACAATAGTTTGCAGTGAGACAAACACATTGTGCACAGGATTTACGCCCTTATTGAAGTGATTCTGCAGTTTCACCGCAAAGTTTAGCGATAGTTTTATCTTGGCCAGAATGTCATAGAACTCGCTCTCGATGGGCGGACGTGAGCGAAGCACTAGCAGACCCTCTCCATGAGGATTGTGCTGATTCTTGCGGGACTGCAGCTCGTGAAGGGCCTCGGATGCATAGTGAAGTCGGGCAATAAAGCGTTCGATATCCTCGCTAAATTAGTGATTAATTTATGAATCACTGAGTGTGTTGGAAAAGCATGGAAAAAATCTACTTACAAGCAATGATTGATCACCTGAACATCTCGATCGGATTGCTCGCGATCTTGTGCATTCTTCTCAGCTGCTATTTCCGCAACAGCAGCGGCAATACCAAACTGATCCTTTGCCTGATGATTGCCAGGACGATCCGGTTTGGGTAAGCGTATAGGCGTCTTGTTGCGATCCACAGTCACTGGAGAGCCGCTGCTCAACTGTCGCAGATCCTCAACCAAATGCACGGCATTCACATCCGTTACCTAATTTTATGGCGTGAATTTTTCACTCATTTGTTAATTGTTTAATATTCATATAACATACCTGAAAGATGTGCATTTCAGTGTTTCCCAATGAAATGCCCGGAACTGTGAATATCAAGATATTATTGTATGTCTCCAGTGGATCATCGCTGATAAAGGCTGTTGGCTCTGTTATCAGACTGCCGGGAAAGTTTTCAATTTCCTTCATATCCTTATCAAGCATAACAAGCCACTGGCCATTGAAGCTCATGTACATCTTATGCGGCCAAATGCCACCCGTCTTATCCAGCTCAATGAGCAATTTCATTTTCTCCTTTGGCTGCTTGGATTCCACCTCATTTTTCAATTTAAACGTGGCCAAATGATCCAGTGCATATGTTGGCTTATTATCATCGTTATCACTGGAATGAGCTCCATTCTCATACCCGTTTCGAAGCATACTGCTACACACACACACATATGAAAATGACACAAAACCAATTATTTAAGATTGCGAGTTCCTGTGTGTTTGTATTTCTGATTTCTATGCAAATTAAAGATTTGTTATCTATCTAAAAGCGACATAAAAAGTTTATGATTCGAAAGAGGAAGTTTAAAGTCTTGTGCAAATATAGGACAGTTTGTATATTTAAGAACCAAGAACGAGATACACTTTATGTGCTTTATGTACTTTATAATACTCTATCCAAATTTTGAATTGATCAGAATGAACATTTAAATGCGTAGTTGTAATATTATTACACACAGAACAAAATAATATTACTAAATGTGTCAGTTTAAAATTGTAGATTTTCAAATGTTGAGTTGCCCATTGAGGTTATGTTAAAAGAAAGTTGAAATTTAAAAAAAAAAAAAAACACCTTTATTAGGATCCTCACATTAGAGTATTTAATGACAGTCAAATAGAAATTTCTTACTGTTGTCTAATTTCTTACTCAATTCACTAAGCTTCTAAGTTCCGGAATCTCGAGTATTTTTTTCCGTTTTAGCTTTCTATATCTCTACTTTTCCATTCCAAACACATGAAATATCTTATAGTCTCTGGGATCCAAGTATTTTTACATGCAGACAAACTAGGCTACTGATGACGATCAGGAAAATACTTAAGTTTTTCTGTCGGAAATGACTCCATCTAAAATTTTAGTGAATTGAATAAATCTTCATAAAGTTTCAAAACTATCTTTGAGTCTTGTGACAGACACAAAAGTATCTCTTTACTTTTTCACTACATTCATAAAATAGTTAAGTAGAGTCTGTAATCAATGAAAAGTTCTTCTGAATCTTACTTTATATTCATAATTTATTTAAACTGTGTTTTATGGCAAAGATCTGAGTAATCTATAATAAAATTTGTTTATATTCTCGATATTATTCACCTACGCGTTACCAAAACGGGTCGAAAATATTTCAAAGTCCTGTAACTTGGCTTGACCATGTTTGTGAGATTAAAGCTTTAGTATGACTGACTATAATTAGAGCGATACACCGGACGCGTTGGAATTATAAATGATTGTATTTTTAATTAACGAAAATCTAAACGCAGCATAAGATGCGGAGTAGAAGTATATATAGAGTATATAAGGGTATTACATACAATAATCAAAAAGTTGAATTATTTCAATACACCTGTATTGAATATAGGAATATGAATATGTGAATGTGGTGCTGATTAGATTAGAACCCAATTTAGCGCCTGCCTTTGTTTTTGCACCTCACATACCCGAACACACACACATAGACACATACACTGTAAATGCCGAAACCGTTTTCCAGCTATCGCTTTTGGTAGAAAATTCTTGGCAAATGAAGCAATCGTTTTTAACGTTAAGTTACATAAGTCTCCAATTAAAGGTCAATCAGCATATTTTTAGTCCGTGATTGCAGCAAAGTTATTGTAGTTTTCTTTCGCTAGCATGACATCAGAATCATAAACATAATCATTATCATTATCATTATTATTATCACTAGAACATTTTGATATATGCTACAACTGTAGTACATAGTATAGACTTGGTTCTGTGTGGAGTCACTGCGTTATCTGGTTGATCTTGATTTATTTTCTATATCAAGCGAAACGAAAGGCTTAGTCGTCAAGAATTGCTGCTAATTCGACACGTAAACGAAATGATGAGCAATCTTTTACCTTATAGAAGATATTCAACCACTCTGCACTCTACACTTGCTCTCGCGAAAACTTCCACTCTCGACACGCCGCGAATCAGTTTTGAACTAACTGCCAATGGCACTGGCCCGTGGAGCGGTATCAGTTATCAGCTATCAGGTATCAGTTATCAGTTATCAGCTATGCGTTTGCTTCTCCACCGTCGACACCGTCTATTAATTGATTGCTGAAAACGGTTTCGCTTGAATCTTATCGTGGCATTCATACGCAAACGGTTTTTTATCTACGTTTGCGTTTGTTTTCATTTCCAGTATTATTTCTGTTTCTGTTTGGGTTGCTTCTCATATTTTTAATGTTTAGTTTCAGCAATGTTATCGTAAATTCACATATAGTACGTCTATTTAGTACAAATAGTTTAGGCCACTCACTTGATTGTCACATTCTAAACGCGAGTAGCCTAAATCCATTCGTTAAACATTCCAGACAGTGACTCTTGTGCAGACGGAGCTCAACTAGAATATAGCAGAACTAATAGGAAAATCTCAATATTAAGTTCCTTGACAAGCTCAAAATTAAACTAATTAACCTTTAAATTTTTGTGCTTCTTGAACTTATGGATATTTGTTCACAACGCCATACTATAAGTATAATCCATTTCGATTAGTTATATATTCATAATGAACCAATTATTACGAAAATAATATTGGTTTAGAATTCTTAAATAAGCCAAACTTCATTTTCTTGGAGAAAGTGTATAGATTCCAGCATTCCAGAAATCCACTCATTTCAAATGGTGTCCGGAATAAGATTCAGCACGACTTTTTAAACAAATCTTACAATTCAATTATAAACATTTTTATACACACTTTATTTTTGCAACATTGGTACAATTATATGTTCATTCGTGTAGTGTAAGAACAAAAGTTGTGTTTTAATAACAACCTGTATGGCTTAGATGTCTTAGCTATGGAACATCTTCTAAATTCGTCTTGGGTTCTTTTGGGGTCTTTTACTATCTTCCAAATTTTTCCGCATCGTTCTCATTACGCCACATTTTTACAGTCCACCAGTCGATTGCTGCGAATGAAAGTGGAGAAATCAATCATTATACTTAAATGTATATGTATATGTATTTATTTAATTAGTTTTTGGCCCGCTTATCGCCCAGGTCCTTAAGTTAATATTAAAAGTCTATCATCGTGACTCAGTGCCGTCTTCTTTCATTGATAGCAACTGTTTTGAACATGTGAGTCGTAGTAGGTGCCGACCGTTCGATTGTTTTTCATAATTCCCCAATGTGCACGTTCCATTGATACCCCTTGATACCCACATACCTGTTCGACTGCAATCGGAAGATATTTTCGGGCACTGCGACCATATTAGAGTTGAGACACAACAGTTTGCTACCGTTCATATTTTTGTAAGCATCCAAAATTGAGCTTTGAGCTGACGAAAGTCGCTGCTGGTGGCCTTGATGAATTTTAGAGAATTGCTCCGCTACAGTAATTGGGAAAAGGAAATGTTTTGTAAAATGTCTTTTTGCAATTTTTAACTAAACTTACACATAATGCAGGCAAAGGTGGGTCCGACAGTGCCATTAACAATGCGTTCTGAAATGCCGCCGATTAAAAGATCCACATCTGTATAGTTTCGGTAGACACTCTTTAGCTTATTCAACAGCTGTAAGAAAATTTATGAATTAGTTAGACTTATTTAAAATAACTACTATTTATTTGAACTTACTTCTAAAGGAATATATGACTCGAAATCAGACCAAGCAGCTACTTTTCTGGAACCACAAGCCTCCAAATATTTGTAGTAAGGCTGAAGACCGTGATCGCGACCTCTTTGTATATCAAAGGCCAGTAGATCAGCGTGATCGGGCTTAGTACGTTCATGCCACACAATCTACAATAAAAATGAGAAATATATCACTGTGTGAGCCTTGTGAGCCAAGATACTTACAGCACCCACATAGGAAGCATCCATTTTCATAGCGCGTTCATGGAGCAGACTCTGCAGAATCTCGTTCAGTTTATTGGGTGTATATTGTATTTGGGGCTTGTAAATTTCGTTCTTGAGCTCAAACAGATTTGTCAGTGGCAAAATGTTGCTGCAATAATCATATAATAAGTATTGTGAAAATCAAATAACACAATTTATCTTACTTGTTGGAGCCAACTTCGTTAACGCTGGCCAAATTGTGCAGTTCATTGGGCAGCATTGAGAAGTAAAATCGACTGGCGGCGACACCAAACTCATTGGACACCTCGTGAATACGCTTCTCAGCTGTTGCTGGAGGCGTAGCCAATACCTGAGCGGCAAGATTAGCTCCCAACACCTCCGGTAGCCATTCATTCATGACCACCCGTCGATAGATATCAATGTTGACTGTCTTGGCCGCCTGGTAAAGCTGCTCATCATTCCAACTCGGGTTCCTAGACAGCAGCTCAGCTGCAATGCGATTGTGATTTCTCATAAAGATGGTGTAAACCAATATAGAGAGGGGATTGCTATTGACTCGCGAATCGCCAGCAACAAAACAATTGCTGGCGTTCTCATTGTTGCCCCTGGCACAGAACGTGTGTCCATCAGTGTCAGAGGTCAAAGGCAACAGATTGCCATTCGATGTGGACTTCAAGGTGCCTTTGCTCAGAGTTCGCATTTCGCGCTGAGCGGCATCTCTGAAGCCATAAAGCTGTGATAGATCCAAGTTACCAGTGGCCTGATTGAGCTGCGAAAGGAATCAATTAATTAGAAGATTACATTTTTAATATCACGCTGTTAACAAGTAAGCCCAATTGTATTTACTTAAAACTAAGCACAAGTCTTCAAAAAATTTTTGTTAAACGATTCTGAAAATTTCATCATGGTCGATTGGAAAACAATGAAGCAGTTTACAAAGGAAATTAGTTTAGTTATAAAAAAAATGTTATTTAATTAATTATTTCTTATTTATGGACGAAAATTTTTTATAACATAAGAAAACAATTTTCTAAATGTCGTATAACTTTTAAATCTTAATCCAAAGAGAAGACATTAAACATAATAAAATATTTTAGCTGTACCTATTTCCAAATAATATCATGGCAAATATCCCAGTGATTATTGCTTAAAATTTGTTCTTTGAAAATGTGAATTACTAAATTCAGATCCTAAAGGTAAACATCTAACTCTGGTCGTTCTTGACTTCAGAATATGTTCTGCTTTATCAGTGGTATTGCTATGGAACCCTCAGATTCACACTCACCTGCTCAGCACCGCCAAAGTTGCATATTTTACCCACAGCCAGAGCACTACGAACATAGCTCAAGCAGTTGGAGAAGCCATATTTATCCGTAGACAGTATGGGAGCACACATCGGATGCTGGAAACGTGGCTGCAGATCGTTGTGATTGCGATTGCAGCACTCGATTGGAGATCCATTGCCTAGAAACAAATGAATTGAGTAAACGAATTTAATATAAAGTCTGGGCTCCTAGTACTCTCATTCACTTACTCATTGAACGGGAGACAGTCTTGCTGAGATCATGCTCCACAAACTGTGCAAATTGCACCAACACCAGATTCAAGTTGCGATTGTCATTATTGCCTCTTGTAGATCTGGTCCTTTCGGGGGCATCGCTGTCACGATCATAGAGTGCCATGCTAATGGACCAAGCAGCTGGCAAATCAGCATCATTGAACATCTAAATAAGGTACATTGATTATTTAGTTTAATACAATTCGTAGAATTTCCAAGACGTACCTCATCAAAGCCATTCTTATAGTTCTGGGGCAACAAACGACGGAATGCATGATGGCCATCCCGCTGGCTGTGCAACAGTTGTTGACACTCCGCCTGCAAAGTGGTTCCCTCAGGCAACGGTCTTGTCTCCAAATAGCTGCGGCACTCATCCCCACTAATGCCACGTGGATCACACTTGCTGTTGTAGATGTAGAGACTCGCCTTTAGCATTTTCAGTGCAATGTCGCTATCCAGCTTGGACTTTTCGTTGGGCAGCGTGTCCAGTAATTGGGCATGGGAGAGACTGCCATTCTTGACTGTGATGTCCGAGCTTAAGAGATTGTCCTCCAGCCTAAATATGATAAAGCAAGTGATTTGTTAGTGGATTTTAAAAGGTACTGGGTATAGTACAACCTTCTCTGTCTGTTAATTGAGTCGATTCCAGATGTTACAAAGTCCTTCCATTGAGCCGAAGATATTCCGCTGAAGAACGACTTTACATTGTTGCTTATGGGTGGATGAGCTACGGAAGGTAAAAGCGGTTTTAATTTTAATTTATTACTATACGTCCCTAGCGTGGACTACCGTGAACTACCACTAACAAGACTGAAGAAATATAATCGATCAGCAGAGTTCAAGTTGATAATAACATAGCTCTTGCTTGAATGTAAATATGTATTTAAATGTAAATCATACTTACATTGCGAAAAATCGAAGTCAACAGCATTACTGGCATCGAAAGATGACGCCACTAGTATTACGAGAGCGCCCAGACATGGGTGAATATAAAGCCGCATTATAAAATTGAATGTGATTCACAAAATAGTTCAAGTTCGAGCACAAAATCAATCTATCTAACTATCTATTTGCCAAAGCATAACAAATCAAATATATGTAAGTATACAATTAATGTCAATTCTGTGACCCTTGGTGATTGATAACAGATTGAATAATGCTTAAGCGAGACTTATATACCAGAACCGAAATGCCGTTCGATCTCTATGATCAGACGGTTCGAACACAACTGAATTCTTTGTTTTGAAAATCTCATCTAAATGCTCAGCTGAGCTGCGAATCGGGCATTATCAGCGGCACTAGCCGGACAGGGCTCGATTCTCAGAGAAAGAGAGAGAGAAACATTTCATATTATTTAATCATGACTTTGGAATACTCTAGAAGCTTTAAACAATAACAAATTACTTAAGCTGAAATTGTAAATGTCCAAATAGTTATTCAACAAAATTGAGCTTGAACTAAGGTTGTTCAAAAATCGTTTAAGTGTTATGATTAGTTGAGTAATAAAATTTTTTTGGTATATTTATTTATATTGAATAATAAAATAGTTTAAGTTATAATTAAATTTGCAAATATAACTTTTAGTTAAAATTTTTTTTTCATCCAAAAGCATTTTATCTGAAGGGTATTTATAAGTCCAAATGGGAAGTCATATCTGATTGTCGTTTAAAACGCACATCATGTGTTTTCTTTGTTGTGGGTGTGCTAAAGTATTTATGTCCATAATGTATGTATATCTGTTTGTGCTATACGTAATACGTAAGTATATATACATATATATATATATATATATATATTTATATGTACATGGTTTACGTGCTGTGTCAAATGTATTACAGATTCAAACATGCATATAAGTAGTGTACATTCATATATGTATGTACATCTGTG
This sequence comes from Drosophila tripunctata, assembly GCA_035047385.1. Taxonomy (NCBI): domain Eukaryota; kingdom Metazoa; phylum Arthropoda; class Insecta; order Diptera; family Drosophilidae; genus Drosophila; species Drosophila tripunctata. The sequence continues at coordinate 61,057 of JAWNPS010000325.1, forward strand.
AACCGAATTAGCGACATGACTTGATCTTTGTGTTCATCAAGACAGAGAGACACATTATAGGTGGGATCTTAATCATACAATCTGCACGAGAAGATGCAATGTCATACCTGATGCCAAAAATAAAGGACTTAATGTATTTGCTATATATTTTATATATGTATTAACCAATGAAAGATTTGACATCCACAGTATTCCAAAAATGAAAAGCGGATTTTCTCGTTTTTGTAACAGATCCAAAATTTTGAAATTAACAAGTTTTTAAACACACGTATTGCATTTCAAAAATATTTAAATGAGATTTTAAAATGCTTGAAAATCCAAAATATTATTATAATTCTGCAATTATGGCTTGAACAACTCTGCGAAAACAATTTTAATATTTTTTAACAAGTACCTTTACTGATCCGGTGAATAAGTTCGCTGAAATGCCCGACCTGCTAACTGTTAGGATTTATTTAACCGGAAGATAATCATAAAGTTAGAAACATGTTTCTTGACAGACTTCTCAGGATAGTAGTATGATATGTTGACTAATATTTAGTTGTCAGAAAAAATATATTAATTTTGTTAAACACATACATCCGTACGAAATATAAATAAAAATTGACAAAAATGTCGTTAATTAATGTTGAAATTGGATTTTAACCAACAATGGGACCAAAAGACAAAAGTAAATACAATGTCCTGAAGAGCACAATGGCTGGTGCACTAGCTGGTGGCTACGTGCTTTTTACATATCCGTCCGATTACATTAAAGCACAACTGAAACTGGACCGATTTGAGAGGAAATACGATGGTACATTTGATTGTATAAGGAAAACAATCAAACGACACGGTTTCTTGGGTCTTTATCGTGGAATGAGCATTTTGCTATTGGGAAGCATTGTTCAAGTTGCCTCCAGGTAAGAATTTTTACACATGTATTCCCTAGGGCAGTACATCATTTGTTATCTCCGCACTAGATTTGGTGCATATGAGTTTTTTTCACATCACTTAAAGGAGAAGGATGGAACGAGCACCATGCTGAACACTTTCTTAGCTGGATTGATGGCTGGCATTACGGAAGGCGTGGTGGCAGTTACTCCACTGCAGACACTGAAACTGAAGATTACCAACGATATGCATAGGTCACGACCTCGCTATAACGGCTTAATACATGGCTTTAAAGCTATACTAAAACAGGAAGGTTACTAGATGAGCTAAACAGAGATTTGCGCATCTTTCTAATCCAATTTGTTTCTAGGTATACGTGGAATTTACCGCGGAAGCGCATTCACCGTTCTAAAGCAAAGCAGCAGTCAAGCAATTAGCTTCTTTCTGATGGTCATGCAAAAGGATTTGTACGCCGGCGCCGATTCAACTGTGATTGTCCCGATGCCAGTGGTTGGCATCTTTGGTGTTATATCTGGTGCTGCCAGTGTTGTTAGTGGCACACCAATGGATGTAATAAATGTACATATGCAGAATTTAAAGTCCAACAGGCCGAGGAACATCATCCAGTGTGCGGCCAGGCTAATGCGCGAGGATGGTCCCAGGGCATTCTTTAAATTCTCCATTATACGCATGGCACGCGTATGTATAGACGTGGCACTGACATTTATGCTCTATGAGAGTCTTATGAAATACGTTTTTACCAATCTGTAGGTTTAACATTCTTGTGTATTTCAATTATTTGACAAATTTCTTGAAGGTATACAATAATTTAATCGGTTAGACTGTATATTCCATTAAAGATTCAATTCCTTGAGCGCAAAGTTCAGTACCATGGGCAATAAGCCAGCATCCTCTAGTTCTTCGATTTGATGTCGCAGATTATCCACGGGTTTGGATTTAATCAGCTATCAATGGAAACAAATCAAAAATCAGTTAAAGGTATAATAAATCTGATCGCAGCCAAGTTTTCATACCTTTACAATCTTTGTGCGCTGCACGGTGCTTTGACAGAATATGAGTACAGTGGCGGCCATGTGTGGTCGTCGGACGAGCACGCAAAGCTCAGCGAATTGTAGTAGATTCAATGCATGCACCACTGGACAACCCTGCAGACGAAGCAGAGTTTTCTGCAGAAGCTCTTCTTGGGCACACGATCGTGTCGGCACCGCATTCTTGAAGGGATGAGCCAACACACAGTCCCAGGCTAAGGCCAGACCATCCAGATGCAGTAGCTCCGGCCTGCAGCTGAGCACATCGACCAAGGCGTTTAGTTCGCGCACCATATTAAACATGACCATACGCTTGACTATACCGTTCCAGATTTTGGGTAAATGTATATCGAATCCCAGACAAATATCGGCCATTACCACCAACGAGAGCGGATTCTGTGCATTGCGCTGCCAGACCATCTTGATAATGCCAATCTTATCGCAATTTTCATCGGCAAATTTCTCAATATTCGATTTATAGCCGAGTGTTTTTAGTTCATGGACACACTTGATGGTGATGAACTGACGCTGACTCAGGGTATTACTGAATGAATTGCTACCGTCATTGAGCTTGGAATAACACTCGTACATCTGCAGTTGAGTGGAGGTGTTCATGGACCTGCCAAAGCACAGAAAATTTATTTATATATATCATTATTACTTCAGATCCATTAGAGACTTACCCTCCCTTGAATATCAGGCCCACAAGAAACTGAACTGCCTCAGATTTTGGCCAGCTGTTAAGTATATAGAATGCTCGAACGACATTCTCACTGGCATTGGCATTGTTGCTTTCGTCACCGCCACCACCGTTGCTATGACAGCCAGTCTCGGGCCAGTCCTGATCCTCTAGGAATGTCTCCTCCATTATAGTGCCATCGGCTGTTTCCATTGTGACCGATAGCCACTTTTGCAGCAGCTTAAACTGTATTGCATCTAGGCTAAGATCATGCAGGGCGCAAATCTCCTTAACCAATGCATTAATGTCTACTTTGCTGGACTTTAGTATGAGCTCATGGTGATACAGACTGTGGATAAGCTCTCCAGGATGCTCAACCAGGCGCATTAGTTTCTCCTCGCTCAGACCGTAGACGTGAAGCAAATGCTGTGTTTTGTGTATGGGATACATGCGTTTTATTTTGGCCAGTTCCTCCTGGCACTTGGGATCGTTGATAAGCAGTGCTTGATTAGCTTTCACATATTTCCAGCCCTCGTAGAAGGCCTCCACCTGATCGGCGCCATCACGTGCATAGCTGGCAACATAATACAGTACAAAAATTATGTTGCTTGGACTCTGGACATGCTTTACCAAGCGCAATACCTGTAATAATGCAAAAGTAGCTAATGTGAAATCAATGCATTATAGCAAGTAGAATTTTTAGTCTAACCGATTTAAGGAACGCATTGTTGGTGGGATGCAAACTCCACGACTCGGAATCGTTCTTGGACTTGTACTCGGCAATGGAGTTAGTTACGGCGGCCTTAATATAATAGTCACAGCTTTGTGGTGTATTCTTGGAATCCTTTAGAGCATTGTACATTAGTATCAATGGGAACCAGCTTTGGCAGTTATCCACATTGAGTTCTCGAGCTGCAAGAATCAAAGCAACACGCAATTAACAAACGTATTTGAAACTAAGTTTTCTTGAAACCTACAGAGAATATCTCTTAGCGGATGCTCCACTAGTGGCTTAAAGGGCAGAGCGGTAGCGGGCAATCTTGGGTAGCATGCCGTTGTCCTTTTGCGACTGCATCCAAATGTCTGTCTCCTGCTGACCTGCTCGATTGCAACGCCTTGTGATCATTTTGTGACGCAGAAAGTGTAAGATATTAATCCAGATTTCCATTTGCTTGGGTGCTGCATCAAAGAACATAAGTATCTCGATAACACAGAGATACAGCTCATAAAAGTAGATATTGATCTATAAAAGAGAACAGTTTTCTGTTGAATATTAAAAGTCTACAAGATTTGTGTTCTGCGTACCTCCTCAATAAGTTCATTAAGCTTGGATGTAAACAGTTTCACATTCTTTATCTCATTGATGTAGGGCTGGCAGATATCACGCATCTCCTGCACACTGCTTAGCACAACCAGCTCCTCATCCCCAAAGGAGTCATGCTTGATTTCGTAGCGCAGTTCCTGGGCCCTAAGTATGCTAAGGATTTGCGTAATGAGCATTTTTTGGTAGTCCAAATTAAAACTGGCACTCATGCGTTCCAGCAAATGAACATTGAGTCGCTTGTTGTGGAACTCATTTAGCAAATGCTCAATGTTGTCCATATCAGGATTAAATTTGCCCCTGATGCTGGGATCCTGCTGACAGAACTCCAAATAATAATACAGTTTGTTGCGACTGGAAAATATAATCTTCATTAATACTGGAAGGTTTGTTAAATTTAATTGTAACTCACGTATTTCGTAAAACTTGCACATTATCCATTTCATCGATATGTTCGTTGTACATGGCGGAGAGTGTGAGGAAATTAATCTTCTGCTGATCGGTTTTCATTTCATTTGAAAGCTTATCCAGCAAGGCACGCGACTCAGTGTCAGCCACCAGCATTGTAAAGAGTTCTGTAATTTGATATTTAAATATATAATAGAAATAAAATACATATGAGACTATGCAAGCCATACCAATTAGGTTGGCATCTTTGTTGTTCATGGCATTGCGCAGAATGCGACGCAATTGAATTGTGACAAAGCCCTCGTTAATGATCTTCTTGCTGCAATTGTGCTTCTGGTATTCAAGAAGATACTGTGACATAATGTACCAGACATCATGCTCCTTAGCCTTGGTCAAATGTTCCAGGGATAAAAAGAAATCGGCTCGCGCGCCATCAATGTCATGCTTTACATTCTCCTGCAACGATTTCTGCATTTGCTGCAACAGCGAATTCTTCGGTTCCGTCTCAATGATCATCAGAAGCAGAGTGCGTGCCAAGAACTTGACAATGGGTAGACTACCAATAGTCCTCTTCTAAAAGTTTCAATATTTAATTACAATAGTGTTAAGAATGGGAATATGTTTAATGCTTACTTTTTGCTGTGGCTTCTGTTGCGGTTGCACTTCCACCTCGTCGAACATGGAGACAGAGTAACGTTTCTTGGTCGATGGTTCCAAGTTTAGTTTCACATCGATGGAGTTATTGAGAGCAGTGGAAAAATTAAGCGTAGTCTCGCCAATGGCAATGGGTACGCCATCCAATGCACGGCAGATCTGTTCATTTATGGCCTCCTCCTTTCCCACATAGTGAACATCGATGGCATCCAACGGATAATGTATGACAGCCACGCGTACATATTTAATTAACTCCAACAGATCACGATGACTGTTCCGCTCATGCAACAGAGCCTCGGTCAACAGTTCGTAGGCCAGTGGAAAGCACAAGGGATCGCATTCGTTCAGCGCTTGCAGCGATGAAGGCGTGTCTATAACAGATAGATAGATTAGCTGTTGAAGTAAGGTATTCGAGATGCTTTAGCTACTTACCGTGACCATGACTCTTGACATCGCCAATTTGCTGGACGAGCAGCTCAATGCCAAAGTCAATAAAGTGCTTGCTATTAGCGGGCACACAGGAGATGAATTCAATCACATGGTGAGCCAATGCACAACTGAGAGGCAAGCAACCAACACACTGGCTAATTCTTAAAAGACCATGGACTCTATCCACGCCCAGTGCTGTGCATAACTCAGTCATTTCATTCACGATCAAGGCACACACATTCAATGTGGCCTGGGCACGTGAAATGATTAACTCGATGCCCTCATCGAGCAGAGCCAGGCGCTTTTGCAATGGTATCAGATCACTGCTGCAGTTTACTATGATATTGAATTTCTGTCGCAGCTGGAAGCGATGCTTGATAAGCAAATAGCGCTGCTTGTATACTGGTCCCACGCTGGGTAGCATCAGCTTCAAGAGCTCAAGTTGATTGAGGTGTTCCTGCACCTTGGGCTCGTGCGTGGAAAGCGGCATTTCCATAATATTCACAAACATATCAACGACTTCCATGGCTTGCTTCGAGATATTTTTACCATCACTCAGAGACTTGAAGAACTCGTAGGCCATATCGATCTGTCCACGCCGAGCCATCTGATAGCAGCTGTTGAAATTGGCGCTAATGGCAATATCGGGCGCCGCTTTGGTTAATATGCGAATATCCTTAAGCATATCCGGTAAATTGCATTTAACAATGCGCATCATAAATAGCTCCAGATTTATATATGCTGCACTATCCGCTGGCCAGCCGTATTTCACCTTCATTATCTTAATCACCTGAATCTCATATTCGGCATTGATCTTTACACTGAGTGGATGTGTGGAGTTGCGCAGCTTGATAAGCGGAGCCAGTGCCTCAGGCCAGGGAACTGGTGCATTCTGCAGTATCGAGAGTGCACACTCCAAACGACTATCCTCGTTATGGAGCAATTCAATACAAGCTATAGCACGTTCCAACCAATTACTTATCGACTGACGATTCGCTACCAGTTGGGCAATATACTGTTTAATAACATCCAACGGCTGTCGTCCCTTCTCCTGATAGATGGGATACAAAAAGTCTCGGACCAGACTCTGCAAACTGTCCAAAGGCACGCGTTGCAATATACGCAATGCCGTTGCATCGATGGAGTCCTGCATATAGCTGTCCAGCGTAAAGTGGAGCTTAAATGTATTCTTTAATACTGATAAATCCTGCAGAGCATTGTCCAGATCCCTCAATTTGCCAATGTTTCGCTCCAGTTGGCGTCGCACATCACTTTTGGAAACGAGAAAACATATCGAAAGTTGATTAAAAGTTCTTTAAGTTTTAGAAATCAAAATACTAACGAGTATATAAATTGAATTTCTTCAAATATTTCCAATATTTTTGTTGAGAACTCCAGACCGATCTCTGGCCAATGATCGCTATACTGCAGCTTACGTGTCCTCTCAATGCTCCAGTCCGTAATAAATGGCATAATTGTGGGATGTGTGCTGCTGACAACGGGTAGAAATTGACGCAACCATTGCACCACATTAAGAGGCTCAGTGTCGCTGGGTATGAATCCCAACAGAGTGCGCAACTCATCCTCATTGAGATGGGGCAAAATGCTACTCGAGTGTCGCCGCCAAATGAGACAGGCAGTGGGCATATCGCTGTTAAACATTCCCTTTACCACCTTAACCAGATTTGTGTTGTAGACAAACTTTTGCCACTCGTTATTACACTCATAGGGATCAATGATGGCCATAGTTTTGAGACGATGCAACTGCTCGTCTATTTCCAGCAGATGCTTTTCATCTTCCTGCAAATATTAGCCATTAGCATTGAATGAATTTTCATTCAAATTGAATTGCTTACCTCAAAGTTCAGTCTGCTTTTGACTTCTTTCAAATAACGCTCTAAAATATGACGCGAACTGAAATTCACCGTGCGATTGTTTTTAATGAATTCTTTGTTCTCGATTTGTCCCAGCAGCTTTAGTAACACTCCAAATTTCTCATCCAGTTCGTTGCTATGCTCAACATTTGCATTGCCATTGCCACTACATAGCTCGAGTAGAATCCGTTTAGCTTTGGCCTCAAAGATCGGTTGCAGGCACAATTCAAATTGTTTGCCAAAGTCCTCAAGTGTATAATGATGCATAAAATATTTATAATTATAGGAAACTTGTTAAAGTATGCAAGCCATTACCTCTGCCTCCTCCAGCCGACCTTTGGCAATGAGTTTTTTGAAACGATCACTGGGATCGGTCTCCGAAACCATCATCATTTCCACAGTCGAAGGAATGCCCGATATATTCGACTCCCTGGATGCCAAATAATACAGATTAACAGAACCCTTGGGCTGACGCACGAGCCAAGCATGTGATGGAACCTCGATTTCGTTTTTGCATCTAAGTGCTGAAATTTAAATTGAAATCCGTGTCATATTCCAATGCATCGTCTTTCTGACAAAATTGTTACACTTACAGGGATATTCGACAATTCTTATGAAACGATCGCCGTCCGCATTGGGCTTGGTAAGTATTAGTAGCTCCACATGCTCCTCACCAACTTCCATGACCTCCATATGTTCGATAGACAGCGCATTACCCTGACAGACGTTGACGGTGCGTGTATATGGACAAATCTCTAGCAAGTGACCAGACTGTGTAAGCGCAATACTGAAAGAAAAAGAAAATGTCTTGTATTCAGAAACAGCTGATGATAATTGATTGATTGATTGAGACTCACATATATTGATCCATATTGTAAATGTCCTTAATGCTACCAAATTGACTGGGTATATTGATGCGCGTCAGATCCTTGGATACCGTTCTGAAATTTACCGCTGACTGAGCGCCAGCTATCATCAAATCGTAATCCGTACGTTCTCCTTCCTGATTGTTCTCGGCATAACTGTTTGCAGTTAATTGCCTCATTAGCAATGCACTCTCCAAACTACCAACAGATTTCCCTGTTGATGTCCGCTGTATTGTAACATCGTCCAGAATAGCTGCCACATTATCATTATCGCTCACGGTTATATTGCCAACCGACTCCAATTTGGCTTCATTGATTTCACTGAGACTATAGGAATATATGTATATTGTAGTTTTAACATAAAGGTACTTTATATTTCCCCCAAAGAGGAATTTTTTAAACCGAAATAGCTCTAAGACTTAGAGATTAACTCGCTTAAAGTTGGCAACACTGTGCTTGCGTTTTTACTCACCAGTAGATGCTGCCGTTCTTGCAGATAAAATAGAAGTGCGAACCCAATTGCTGAATGCTAATGAAGGTGCCGTCGGCAATGGCCACATCCTCAATTCGTATGGTGACACTGAATAGCAGCGATCCCTTGATGTAGACGCCGTGAACTTCGCCGTCCGAGAGGCCGCAAACAATGAGATTGCCGCTGCTGGAGATGGCGATGGCATCGATGTGGGCGCCGAAACTGAGGAAACTGCACTTGGCCACCAGTTCATCGTCGAGCAGCAGCAGGCTTTTGTCAATGGATATAACCATTTTGCCGCTCTGCACAGACGCCTGAATCGTTGGACTTTTTCTAACCTAAACGTAGCCAATACAATGGTAAATAAATTTTAATTTGTATTTTGTACACTCGAATTAAACTTGCCTCATCTTCGCTGGTTATTTTGAATATGCTGCGGGATGAGAAAGCATTAGAAATGGTCTCATCCTCCACCGCTGACGCCTCAAAGTTGCACCACATAATTTATTAAACGCTGTGCAAAAAAAATTTAAACTAACCAGCGCCAAAATTCATGCGTCACTTTCTGGGCAACTGTATTATAGCGAAACTGTGCAACACTTGTCAGTGCAAAACATAAAAGAAATATCCCAATATTTGTCGAGCCAAGTCCCACTATTTGTGGAAAGTACCACTATGTGGGTTACCGTAGCTTCAAAATAAAGAATGGAATTTTGGGTATTTGCTTGTTGTCGTAATACGGTCACCTTGGCTGACAAACGAGGAAAATTATTTATATTTTAGAATCCACGACGCTTCTCGTACGAAAATTTGCCAAAATATTGTTGCTTCAAATCAGTTTCAACGCATTTGACGCTCAAATGACAAACTGTGGCGCCCAACACAGCCAATTTGTGCGCTATTGGTGTTCAAATGGTTACACGGCAACCAAATTACCATCAAAAATATAAAAGCCTAAGCAGCACAGCGCGGCCATCAACAAAAAAAAAAAAAAATAAAAGCGAAAACCACGAAATCAAATTTACGTGCGCAAAGTTTGCGAAGTTTTGCTTAACAAAAAATCCCTAATGTGCAATTATTTCACAAATGATGCTGAAACAAGCCGCGTAGTGTGTAAAAGAAATTAATAAAACGCAGCCAAATAGCTGCCGCTGCCTTTGCGGTGGTGGTGGTGTGTGGTGGTGGTGCAAAAAGAACATAAAATCGGTGGCAAGAAGAAGAGCCGCCAAGTGAGAAAAGTGAAATAAAACATAAGAGAGAACAAAAAGAAAAGGAAACGAAAAGTACGCTGCCACCGAAAGAACATCATCAACATCAATTAATCATATCAAAAACTCTAGCAATTATTATCAACGTGCATTCGATCTGGTGTTATTTATGCTGCAGGTGCTTCAACTACCGTTGTGCCGCCGCTGCTGCTGCTGCGACAACGACGCTGCCAACGCTGACGACATGCGCGCGTAGAGTTGCCAGCTCTTAAAATTTGCAAAAGTGTTCCGTTCGTTCGTTTTGTTTGTTTGTTCGCATTGTGGCGGCTTCTTTTTGGCCAAGGAAGACATTTTTCAAAAGTGGACACACGGCTAATGCACTGGTAAGTAGCTGCAAATTCATACGAAATTAAATAAATATTGATATACTCAAATACTCATTATTGGCATTTCGCAACAGGCTGGCAACCCTTTTGAGCGGCCCCATTACAGCTCAGCAGACGAATTAAAGGACAAAATCAAAGTGAAGATTAACTAAAAAAAAATACGAATATTAAAACAAATTTATTCAAAATTGCGTTGGGATTGCTCGACGCCATTAGATAGGAAATATTTTGTTCGCCCCCGTAGTTAAAGAAAAGCTGCCACCATTCGGAAGAAAAACACTTCGAATATGACCCATAACATCGGTATGGCGCCATATCGTTTGCCGGGTCCATCGGGCGGTCTCTGCCAGCCTGACTTTAAGCCGCCGCCTCCGACGGATATTATCTCGGCGCCGAGTAATCCAAAGAAGCGACGGAAAACCTCAAATGCCGCCAATTCTGCTGCTGCTGCGGCAGCGGCGGCGGCTGCAGCTGCGGCGGCCGCCGCTGCCAATTCAATGCAGCAGCAGCAACAACAATCATCGGCGCCACCAACACCGCAGGACTTGCTGCCACCGCCGCCAATGGGTGGCTTCGGCGACACCATTATCGCATCCAATCCCTTCGACGACAGTCCCCAGGTCTCGGCCATGTCCAGTTCAGCGGCAGCTGCCATGGCGGCCATGAATCAAATGGGCGGCGGTGGCGGCGGACCAGGTGGACACTTTGGACCCCATGGACACTGGGAGGATAGAATGGGCATGGGCATGCATCCGCATATGCATCCACATCATCCGGGACATGGACCACACGGTCCACCGCATCCACATATGGGCGGTCCACCGCCAATGCGTGGCATGAGCCCGCTGGGTCCACATCCGCATCCCCATCCCATGGGAGTGGGACTGCCGCCGCATATGAATCACGGGCGGGGCGGTGGCGTGCCCATGGGCAGTCCAATGGGCGGCATGGCGGGCATGGGTGGCATGAGTCCCATGGGCGGCATGGGTGGAGCAAGCATATCACCGCATCATATGGGCATGGGCGGTTTATCGCCAATGGGCGCTGGTCCCAATGGTCCTAATCCCCGTGCCATGCAAGGATCACCGATGGCTGGCGCTGGTGGTTCGCTGCCTGGCCAAAACTCGCCAATGAACTCAATGCCCATGGGCTCACCCATGGGTAATCAAATTGGCAGTCCGTTAGGTCCGGGACAGGGTCCAGGACAAGGACCAGGACCAGGACCAGGACAACAACAGCAGCCACAAAACCCGCAACAGACGCACATGAACAATGGTCAAATGGGCCCACCGCCGCTGCACAGTCCGCTGGGCAATGGAGGCACAAATCATGGCCACATGTCCGGTGGACAAGTGCCAGGACCAGGACCAGGCCCGGGTCCCGGCTTAGTCGGCCCCGGTGGCATGTCGCCTGCCAATAACAACAACAACAATGGAAATAATATTAACAACAATAGCAACAACAATCAAAATACCCATCCACATCCACATCTGTCGCCAGCCGCAGCAGCAGCAGCAGCAGCGGCGTCAGCTTCGGCAGCGGCGTCGGCAGCAGCAGCAGCTGGACGTTTGGTTGGTGGTGTGCCCAATTCAATGCAATCCAATGGTCCAATGCCAGCAGCGTCTTCAGTGTCGTCATCATCGACATCGACAGCGACAGCGACGACGCCGTCAACGGTAACAGCGACCACATCAGTGCCTACATCCTCGCCAGCGCCGCCCGCCATGTCACCGCATCATGCGCTCAATAGTGCCGGTCCAAGTCCCAGTCCGTTGCAATCGCCGGCGCTTAGTGCAGCTGGCAACAACAACAACAACAATAGCAACATGAACAACAACAATGGACCCATGATGAACCAGCAGATGAACCCAAATGTTCCTATGCAGCAACAGCAGCAGCAACAACAACAGCAACAACAACAACAACAACAGCAGCAGCAGCAACAACAACAGCAGCAGCAGCAACATGCTGCCATGGGCATGCATATGGGTGGACCACCTGGCCCAGGTCCTGGTCCCGGTCCCGGACCTGGCGTACCCATGGGCATGGGCATGAACCAAATGCTGCCGCCACAGCAACCGCCGCATATGGTTGGAGGACCACCACACCCGCAGTTAATGAATCATCCGCATGCGCATCATACGCATCCACATCATATGATGGGTCCCAATCCGGGCATGCATGGCCCTGGACCTGGTGGCATGCCACCGCATATGGGCGTGGGTAATCCGCATATGATGGGACCGCATGGCAATGCCAATCCACACATGGGACACGGTCATATGGGCGGCGGTGTGCCAGGACCTGGCCCAGGGCCAGGCGGCATGAATGGACCGCCGCAACACCATGGAATGCCACCTCACCACGCACACAATCATCCGCATCCACATGCACATCCCCATCATGGCCATGGACACAGTCCGATGGGTGGGCCAAATATGTTTGGTGGTGGTGGCGGCGGTGGCGGTGGAGGAGTTGGACCCATGGGTCCCAGTCCCGGTAATCCCATGGCTGGTAATATGGGTGGACCAATGGGTCCCGGTCCCGGTAATCCCATGGGCAACATGGGCGGTCCAATGGGCAAGCCGATGACAATGAGCGGTGGCAAAATGTATCCACCCGGTCAGCCAATGGTCTTCAATCCACAAAATCCAAATGCGCCGCCCATATATCCATGTGGCATGTGCCACAAAGAGGTCAACGACAACGATGAGGCCGTCTTCTGTGAATCCGGTTGTAATTTCTTCTTTCACAGGTATGGCAATTACCCAAAAGGGACACTCATTAGATTAGTAATTAAATATTTCATTAATTGAAATATTCCAGCATAGATATAATTCAATTTTCAATTAATTGATTTCTGTTTATTAACAGTTTAGTATCCAAATTTATAAAATTAATTGAAATGAAGCGGATATTTTCATTAGCTTACATTAGAATTACATTTTTCATTAGCTAATTTATTAGCTTGGAAATTAATAACAATTATACAAATTTTCAATTGGTATTTCATTACCATCAAATTAAATTATTTGACAGTAATGTACATTAACCAGGGCTAGGCATAGTAATTAAAAATGTTTTGTTTCATTGAATATTTCATTAATTGAAATATTCCAGCAAAATATAATTCAATTTTCAATTAATTGATTTATGTTCATTAGCAGTTTTATATGCAAATTTATAAAATTAATTGAAATGAGGCGGTTATTTTGAAACTTTTGCGAAAGCAGGGGTCATTAGGTTTCATTAGAATTACATTTTTCATTAGCTAATTTTTAGCTTGAAAATTAATAACAGTTCTACCATCAAATTAAATTATTTGACAGATATTTCCATTAACCAGCGCTAGGCATAGTAATTAAAAATGTTTTGTTTCATTGAATATTTCATTAATTGAAATATATCAGCAAAATTAATTGACTTTTTCAATTAAATTTTAGCTTTTTAAGAATTTCAACCCTACAACTTATAGCATCAAAAATTAAAGTAGCTTCCATTCTATTGTTTGCTGCAGTGTACATTAGGTTTCACTAGCATTGTTTTAAAATTAATAAATCAGATTATTAATATATATATTCTATATCTTTTTTCAGAACGTGTGTCGGTCTGACGGAGGCGGCCTTTCAAATGCTCAACAAGGAGGTGTTTGCCGAGTGGTGCTGTGACAAGTGTGTGTCTTCCAAGCATATACCCATGGTTAAGTTTAAGTGCTGAACTTGAACTTGAACTGAAACATTTGGGAACTGATGAAAGAATTGAACAAGCAATCACCAATCACCATCACCAATCGCCAGCTAGCACTCATTCACTCTGTATAAATATAATATCCAAGCATTATCTATTTTAATTGTAGCATTTAAGCAGATTATTAGGGTTCCATCAAAAGATTTAATAATTCAGCAAACAACAAGAAGAAGAAAACATTAATAATGTATGTATTTATATGCGCTCAATAGTCAAAGGTCCCCAACGAATCAATCAATCAGATTAGATCAGATCAATCTGTCAATATTTAAGCGACTAACTCACTAAATGGCCGAAACAGTGTTGTGAATTTTGAGTTTCGGCCACTCGCTCAATACGCGCATCCTTAAGAAAAAACCAACAAAAAAGAAACGAAACGAAACGAAACAAAAAAAAACAAAAAACAAAAATATATATGTATGTATGCTAATTGTAATATACAAGTAGTATAGCTTATAGTATATATATATTAATGATGATGATGATGATGAGAAGAAGAAACGCTAAAAAAACAATATGTATGTCATGTGGCGGTGGCAGCTAGAAAGCTAGAGAGCGAGATAAGCAATCCGTAGCGGAAATGGAAAAGAAAAAAAAAAGAGAAGAAACAATAAAAAATAATAATAGAAACCACACAATAAAGAGGCGAATAACACTGTCAAGATGATAAGGAAAGTAATTATCAAGCCACTTTAGTGTGCGAGTGTATTATAGCAGCGAAATTATGAAAGATTCCGAAAATTCAAGGAGAGCGCTAATCATTGAATGTGTGAAGAGTAGATACAAGAAGAAGAATTCAGGAGGAGAGATAATTTTACATTTGTTTTCGAATAACTAGAGATTTAAGTGTGAGATGAGATGAGAAGAGTACATGCATATATAAATATACATATACATTATATAATAAAACACACATACACATACAAATAAGATAAACTTAAATCTAATAATCGATCTGACAATGAGCATAAATTTGTAACGAATTGAAATTATATATAACTGTGTGTGAAATTGTTTCCAATTACACAAAGAAAATGCTATATGAAATATGAGAGAAATGAACAACAACAACAGAAATGAAAATGATCTTTCGTTTGGTGATCTACTATACATATATATATATAAATTTTAAATTGTTTTTTTTTTTTTTAAATCCTGTTTTCTGTTTTGTTTCTGTTTGTACTCTTGCGTCGTCAATTTTATGGAAAGTCCGTTTTTAACTAAAATAATCTGGTAATACTAAGCGAAAGGGTATTTAAGTATCGGGGGGATCATTAAACGATCGATTCAATTGGTGCGAAATGTATTTACAAAATATTTAAGAACGGAAAATCGAATGCGAACAAAATACAAAGAAAAAAACAACATAAAACAAAACAAAAGCACAAGAAATTATTATATGAATGCAGCAAACAACAACAACAAAAAAAACAACAATTAATTTAAGCATTAAAAGTTAACGCGTGAAGAAAGAAAAACAAAAACAAAAAAAAAACATTGTATAAATTGCAAATTAAGTTATTTATAATTAAATAAAAATACATACAAAATACATTGATTGACCGAAACATTTCATAGATAATTTTCCATATATTTCTCTGGCAGAGCGCAGCTTAGAACTTGAATTGAGTCGACTTTCCCCTCTCCCCAAAAATCAAGCACAGATAATGGTAAGGGCGCTTACTTAAAGCTACTAAATTATACATATATATTTTTGATTACATTTAACTTTTGTTTTTTCATATATACTTGGATTTTCATATCATATTTAATGCACGCAGAAACCAAACGAGATTTCTGCATGTCTCGCTATTTTATCCAATGGCTGCCGTTATAAGCTCGGCCACATCCTGATCTGTGCTACGCACTGTCAGATTTAGCGTAACGCCCTCAGAGAGCGCCAACTTGGCCCTAACCAGCACTTCGACCCCGCCTCTAAAGGTGCCTGTTAACAAAAATATAAATTCGATTATCATTTCACTCCATTTGAGATATTTAATCTTACCGGAGCAGAGCACTGTATGCAGGTGTGTGCCTTCGGGTACCTTTTCGGATAGATTCGCAGGGCCAAGACCCAGAATTTTAATGATGGTATTGACTGCTTCCTGCAGATTGCTCACAGCGGACAGCACAAAAGTATCCTCAGCTTGTAGCCAGTCTGTAAACAAATTCAATTAATATAAACAAATATAATTAACCATAAACTGATTAATTACCCTCACTATCTGCTGCATCCCAGGCCACCTGGAAGTTATTCTTTTTCGTTTTTTGTATTTGATCGGCCAGTGTTATCTCTAGATCCTCCAGCATGTACTCATCATCGTAGCCCTCCTCCGAGTCTGGTTCACCCGTATTGGGATCGCAATCCTTGACCACAAAACGCAATGTGGCGCCAAATGTAGCTAATAAAAAAAGTAAAACATAAGTTAAAAAACCATTACTCATAAGCATAATGAATTAATAGATTTACCTATGGAACTGCTGGCATCCGGCGGGAATTCGACAATCACAAATGTCGTCTGTAAATCGTTGTAGGGCAATTTGGGACATGGAATTACGGCACGTGACGTATAACCTTCGGGCAGCGTAAGATCAACGCGCACGTTCTCCAGGAACTGATCGGAGAGTGTGTTCAAGCAATCGAATTGGAATACCACATGCTGTGCGAATATATGCTTGATGCACTGAACCGTATACTCGGTTTCACTCTCCGTAAGCTGAATGGGTGCCGTGCTGCGATGAATGGGTCCCAGCACCTGAATGCCCGGCAATTGAGCCAGTCGAGCAGCACTCTCCTCCTCCCTGGTGATTTTGGGTGCACGCGGTGCACTGGTCACCATCATAACATCATTGCTAATTTCGGGCTTAACAATAGCTGCCTTGGGCACAATGGAAATGTCAAAGTGCGACTGCAGTTCGCCATTCAAATGCTCTGTTAGCGCCTTCTCGAGCAGAGCCAGCGAGCAGTTCTCCCGCTCAATGATGTAGTTCTTGTAGAGCTCCGGCTTGGCCGAGTTCAGTATGCTCAGATAGTATGTGGCACGATCGCGTACCTCATCATCGGGATCCATTTGACAGCGGCCAAGCAACACCAGAATGTTGGCCAATAAAGCTGGACACGAGGCACCAAACTGAGCCAGAGCCGTCACTGCTGCGGCACGCACAATGGGACTCTCCAGTATGACACGATTGTAGATGAAACGTATGTACTTGGAGGGTGTGGCGGCAAAAGGTCCCTCCTTGCCCAGAAGATGCAGAATGCGTACGGCGAGCGAAACATGCTCACAATCCTCAATGAATTCGCATAGGTGCGATAAACCCGATTCCTTGGCATCAACATTCTCCTCAATAATCGTTATAATGGTGTCCACAATCGATGTCTTGTACTCCAGACCGCCCTCCTCACGCAACATGCCGCTGAGGAAGTTCATCAGCACTGTGTGCTTACGTGGATACTTGGCGCACAGTGCACAAATGGCCTGGACAACGACCACCTTGAACTCATCAGAGATTTCAGCGACAAATGTTGAAATCTGTTTCATCAGACGCTCCACCGAGGATTCGGCGCCAGTTTTCAAAAGTGTTGTTATAGCCAATGTGGCCACCGAACGATTTGAATCGGTTATTAGACCCTCCAGGTCCAAGTTACATGTGGTGACAGCCGCTGGATGTGTCATGGCCACCTTGTTGAGTGTACGGACGGCTGCAAAACGTAATGTGGCCTTTGGTGAGCCACAGAACAGCTGGAGTATGGAGAATGCTGGCGATAGCATGCGAGGATTTGTATTCTTTAGATTGACAATAGCATGGGCTGCCTCATAGACAACCATTTCGCTCTTGTGGCGCAAACAGGACTCAATGAACGAGTAGAGCGGTGAATCCGACAGCTCCTCAGCAGGCACATCCTCCTCCTCAATCAGTTTGCAAGCAATGCGTATCTAAAACAAACAACATTAAAGTTAATCCAAATCCAGGCTTTTCTTTAATTAATGTAGATAACTTACCAGCATACAGGCAGCGTAGGGACTCTTAAGTGAACCACGCGTCAATTTGTTGACCAATTTGGATACTGCCAGGCGATCCGATTTACGAATGTGATAGAGCAAACCAAGAGCATGATATTGAACCATTATATTGTCGCTGTTCAATGCCTCTTGTGCCTCGTTAGCCCAGCGCTTGACAACATCACCAGCCGTGCTGGCCAGACGCAGTGAACTGACCAGTGCGGCACAAGAAACGGCCGCATTTTTGTCCACAATGCATTGCTTCATGTAACGCTCGACAGCCTGGAGCATGGTGTGATCTGTAATGCTGCAGAGAGCACGAATGGCTGCAGCACGATATAGATCCTCTTTGCCGGTCATGTCCTTGGTCAGGGAACTGGTCACAATGATGACATCCTCGGCAATGGAGCTCAGCTCCTTGATGCCCAAATAGACCATGCGACGCAGCACCACATCCTTAGATTGGAATAGCTTTGTCATTGCAAAGAAACAATCGGTTGCCTCACGAGCCACCAGCTGCTCCCCCTGATTGATCAGGTATAGGATCTTGGTCAGAATGTGTATGCATTTCCGTGCATTCACTGGCGTCTCATTAAATGTACGTGTCTCCTGCAGCACCGACGTTTTCTCCAGGTTCTGATACGCATTTGTTGGACCTGGTCGTGGTTTGGTTTGCGTAGAGGATGCAAGCAAATATTTCATATTTGTGTTTAAATGGATACAATTTTTTTTTATATGTTTACGGATACGTGTGTGTATGTGTGGGTTAGTTTTGTTGGACTGCACGACTGACCGACACCCTGTTGGACTGTCGGTATATATTTGCCAGCGGAGCACCAATTTGTGTTGGCAGTTTTCGATTTGCTGCTGCTGTTAGTAAATCAACGCTGTTAGACAGTTACTTACCGTCCTCCTCTTCATCTTTGTCGCGACGAAAAGAACCCATATTCACGTTGACTACTTAACAAACAATTGAAAACACTAATAAAATTGTGAAATTTTAGAAGAAAAATATATTTTCTGATTTTTCACTACGCGTACACGTCACACTCTCTGCAGCAAAAAGTTCAGTATTGGCATTCGCATGTAAGCGTAAGCAACTTATTTAGCAGAGTGTTAACAGCAATGTTTTTAATTGTTGGCAGGAGTTCGGAAACACCCAGTGTTGACACTTGGGACATGAAAAGAAGTAGCTAAACATTTTTTTTTTTAATATTCGGAAACAAATCTATTTTAGCTTTTATGAATATATGAAAATTATGAATATTTTAATCAAAACAATTATTCTCCTTAAAAGAAGAGTACACACTAGATTTTGGTATTTATTAGGTGACACTTTAAAAATATGACAGCAAATCATATATATAAAAATGTGAATACTAAATGTATATAAGTTATAATTTCAATATTGTATTAAGGTAATTAGTTGCAGAATGTGTTTAATTGAATTCGGTCATCAGTTCCCGCCAGCTGCTATTTTATAACATCTCTCGCAATTAGCATTCATAAACAGCCGGTAAGCAGCTAAAGCTGGCAGAACTGCGTGACCATTCAACTGTTAACGTTGCTGCTAAATTTAACTGTCACTTAACAGCTTGCGCTCATATGTTTCTGCTTTTTCTCGATGCTAACTGCAATTTTTTAAATAAAACAATAATTTGTCATGCAATTGTTTAATTTTTAGAAGCAAATATTTGTTGTTCAATTGACTGTCACAAAAATTATTATGTTAATAGATTTCCTGTTATTATCAACGTTAAGTGTCGATAATCAGCATATCGAGCGATAGTTATCGATATACTACACATCAACAAAGTGAAACGTTTTGCAGAGAACATATATTTTCATAAGTTTAATTAAGTTGAAATTATTTAACAAATATGCGCTCGCGTAGCAGAAGTCGTTCGCGCAGTCCACGCAGAGATCGATATCGTTCAAAGCCGGATAGAGGAAAGTCTCGAGATCGTTCGGAGAGGAGGGATACAAACAAACCGGTCTCACGGCGTCGGTCAGATTCTCGAACCAGAGAGTTGCAGCAGCGACCGCGTAAACCTGAACGAAATGGCAACAATGAACGCCGTAGCTCTCCGAGAAGAGAAGAAGCACGCCGTAAGCCACCGCAGCGAACTCGTTCCCGCTCCTACAGCTCCAGCAGTAGTGATTCCGATAGCAGCAGCAGCGACTCGGACAGCTCCAGTGCAGACAACCGTAGTCGGAGTCGGAGTCCGGTGAAACAGCGACCGAAGTCCGCAGAACGTTGGCCCAATGATCGCTTCAACGATAGGCAAAAGAATCCGTTCAGAGGACGTGCTCCCGAAGGCAGTTTCATCAATGATCCGGCGGAACGGCCAAGCCGTACACATTTTCACGGCGGGCGTGGAGGAGGTGGCGGGCAGACCAAAGGCGATTCAAAGGCTTTGAGTGCAAGACGGGCACAACGTGTCCAGATTGGTGAAGAAGGCGTACCGGAGGTATGGGGAACAAGTCCGATACGAGAGCAGGATGATGATGTGAAGCTTGTGAAAGGTTCCTTTGTTGCTCCCAAGAAGAAGAAGAAGGGAAAGAAAAAGAAGAAAAAGAAGAGCAGCAAGAAATCAGCTGACAAGTCCAAAAAGAAATCCAAGAAGAAGAAGCACAAAAAGCAATCTAGTAGCTCCTCGGATACATCCTCCTCATCCTCATCCTCAAGTTCCAGTAGCGACGACAGCTCCGAGAGTGAGAGTGGGAGTGAGAATGAGGATGAAGTTTGGTTGGAAAAGACTGAGGATGGCGTACAGAAGTCATCGGACAAATCCAAGAAGAGCGAAAAGACGGAGAAGAAGCACAAGAAGAAAAAGAAGAAGAAACGCAAGTCCGAATCCTCCAAGCACAAGCACAAAAAGAGTTCGAGTGGTGCCAGCAAATCGAAATCCAGATCAGCTGCTGGCCACAATGATGAGGATGTGGGTCCATCTCTACGCTCTGGTGGCAGTCTAAACCAGAAGGACTTTGGACGTGCTCTTCTACCCGGAGAAGGTGCCGCTATGGCTGCCTACATTGCCGAGGGAAAGCGTATTCCACGACGTGGTGAAATCGGTCTCACATCTGATGAAATTGCCAACTTTGAGTCCGTGGGTTACGTCATGAGTGGCAGTCGTCATCGGCGCATGGAAGCGGTGCGTATCCGTAAGGAGAATCAACTTTATTCGGCGGATGAGAAACGCGCTCTTGCCATGTTCAGCAAGGAGGAGCGACAGAAGCGGGAGAATAAGATACTGACACAGTTCAAGGATATGATACACTCTAAATTGCAAGCTAAAGACAAGAAGTAGCACCAAATGAATTGTTAATCCCGAGAAAATAAAAAAAGTTTATATATTTTAGCATATTTGTGTTTTACTTTGTTTACTTCGCTCTCCAGTGTGCCCATATGCGCAGAAAAATACTAGTTCCTAAAAATATACCAACATTTTGGCATTTATCGTCAACGCTGCAACTATCGATATATTGGACTGCAGTTGCTTATTTCTTCATCCTTTCGTATACTGCCGCAACGTGTGTCCAATGGCTGGCTTTCGATTTTTCAATTAATTCTGTTACGAATGTGTTAATAGTGACATAGAATTATTAAAATCATTACTCTTCATACAAATTAATGTAGCGAACATAGTCAATTTACAAATCCGCAAAGTACAAATTTAGGCAGTTAACCGTTCGTTGCTTAAAGTGCAAATTACATGTGCGAGAGACGTGAGCGAGACAGCTAAACAGTGTGAGCAATACGGCAGTGCTCAAGAAAGAGTCAGCACTATATGTACGAAGTGGGTTAGCAAAACAATGAATGCGTGAACAACGAAAATCGCTAACCGGCAGATTAACGAAAGCAGAGAGAGAGATAGACAGACAACTAAAGATAAGCCAACCGACATAATAGACTCTCACACAAACACACGCTCAGTTTAATCAAGAGCTGGAAGAAGCAGACGTCGACACTCCTCCAACGTTTAATCAATTAGCTGGACTCTCGTCGCACAGCTGGAATCTATCAGCAGGGCAGTACATTTCAGTCAGCCAGTCGGTCAGGTTGTGTGCGTGGCTCTAGCACTTAACGGTTAACGGTCTTCACGATGCCCTCCAACGAGTTGCAGTCACCAACAAGCGAAATGGTGCTGCTCACACCCAACACAGAGAATCCACCAATAATTGCTGATACTCTGCTGGCGTCCAAGGATAAGCAGGATGGCTTGCGCGAAGGATCCGCGGAGTCGGACAACAGCCGTGTCGTTATGAAGAAACAATTGGGATTACTTGAGGGCGTAGCCATCATACTGGGCATCATCTTTGGCTCCGGCATATTTGTATCGCCCAAGGGTGTGCTACGCGAGGTGGAGTCCGTGGGCACATCCCTGGTCATCTGGGTGCTGTGCGGTCTGCTCTCCATGATTGGTGCCCTCTGCTATGCTGAATTGGGCACAGCCATACCCAAGTCTGGTGGAGATTATGCTTATATCTTTGAAGCTTACGGTTCACTGCCGGCCTTCCTCTATCTCTGGGATGCCATGATGATATTCGTGTAAGTTTCTAGTTAGTTTCTTCTTTAATTATTCTGTTAAGCTTGCACAAATCTTTAGCCCATTTGTGGGTTACATTCGAATTAGTTGTTCAATTGTTGCTGACACAGTCTTACTATAAAATTGGGGCATCAATTGAAGTCAACAGATATACATACTATATATATTGCTATAGTAAAATGCCGGTCGTGCGGGGTTAAGGTCATGCGTTGAGCCGACTGCTGTTTAAAATTCACTTTTTAAGGCAAATAAACTGCCTTATCAGCTGGAAATGCTATCAGTAAATTGCTGTTTTGTGCATCAAAGGCTCATTCCAATTGTATTGATAAGCAAATACATTTGCAAACACTCAGACATTCTCAAGTAGCGTATCAATGACTTTTTTATACCCTCTGAGGGGTATATTGGGATTGTAAAAAGTATTTAAGGGGCAGCAGGAGGCGTGGCAGATCCCATTAAGTATATATGTTCTTGATATGCATAAACAGCAAAGTCGATATAGCCAAATAATTCAGTCCGTCTGTCCGTCCGTCTGTCTGTCCGTATGAACGAAATTATCTCAGAGATGGCAAGAGTTATAATCTCCATTTTAATCAGTATAGACTCGATTTTTAGTCAGTTAGTACACAAAATTAAGCTTTATTCTATAGTAATTTTCAAAATATCTTAAAAATGTATTCCGATTTCATGTACAGTGTTGATTTTTAACCCCTACAAGTATAGATTTAAAACAGTCAATGGAAATAAGTCCAAAATTTTATACATATAGCTGTAAAAGGGTATATAGTCTTCGGTATTGCACACCACTCTCCAGTGCTGAATTTATAGCTATCATTATAAGCCGTTAACTTTTTAAATACATTCATTAATACTCGACTGCAATTATGGCTTTCGCTATATACAATAATATACATTCGTATTTAATATAGATTTTATGGATCCTGTGTCATTATTCTTTAAGACTTTTGCAAATTGTATGGCTATTATATATAGAATATATTTATATTTATTTATGAATGAAATTTATCGGCATTTTGTTAACTAACTTTTTTAAATGGTCTATAGAAAATCTTTACAACAACATTGAAATATATAGAATAAGTTTCCAAAAGCGTATCGAAATCTTCGGTGTGTCGAAGATAACCCTTCTCTCCTATCGCTATCGTAATAATATTTTTTATTTGTAATCGAAGAAGCGTAAACAATTGTTAATACAAAAATATGTTCATAAATAATCGACGACTGAATTTATGACTTTTGCGAAGTACATACGAATGATATTTATCTCTGTATTATTTTCATTATAGACCAACAACAAATGCCATAATGGGTCTTACATTCGCCTCCTACGTGTTGCAGCCATTTTTTGCCGATGGCTGTGAGATACCAAAGATTGCATTGCAGCTGTTGGCGGCTGCCACGATATGTTTTCTAACTTATTTGAACTCATATTACATGAAAGTGACGACCAAAATGCAGAACGTTATTATGTTTACCAAAATAGCTGCATTGGTATTGATTATTGTGGTCGGTTTGGTTTGGATGCTAATGGGAAATGTTGAGAACTTTAAGCAGCCATTTGAGAATACGGAAACGGATCCCGGCAAACTGTCGGTGGCATTCTATTCGGGCATCTTCTCCTATGCCGGCTGGAACTATTTGAACTTTATGACTGAAGAATTGCGTGATCCCTATCGCAATCTGCCACGTGCTATTTACATTTCCCTACCCCTGGTCACTGGCATTTATGTGCTGGCCAATATGGCTTATCTGGCCGTGCTCTCTGGTCCCGAGATGTTGGCTTCCAATGCCATCGCAGTGGTATGTTTATGAACTTGATATTGCTGTAAACAATGATGATGATTTTAATTGATTTGTTTTCCTCTCCTTTTCACAGACATTTGGCGACAAGATACTTGGCAGCTTTTCACTGATCATACCCATAATGGTTGCCATATCGGCATTCGGAGGTCTGTCGGTACATATTATGACATCGTCCAGAATGTGCTTTGTTGGCGCACGGAATGGACATATGCCTGCTATATTGTCGCACATCAGTGTTAAGAGCTACACACCGCTGCCTTCGCTGGCATTCCTGGTGAGTTCTTTATTTCAATTAATAGAGTATAAATAAATTGACTTTGTTGCCTTTGCCTCGCAGTGTCTGCTCTCGATTGTTATGCTCGTTGTCAGCGATGTGTATGTGCTAATCACTTACAGCAGCATTGTGGAATCGTTCTTTATAATGCTCTCGGTGTCGGCTGTTTTGTACTTTCGCTATACGCGCCCCAACATGGATCGTCCAATTAAAGTGAGTTTTGCCTGGCGTTTCCAAAATATATATAAATATATATATTCTTTAATTTATATACAAATCGTTTGCTTTGTATTTATTGTAGGTCTCTTTGTGGATACCCGCCGTGTTTGTCGTTGTCTGCGCATTTCTGGTGGTTGTTCCGGTTTATGTCGCACCATTTGAGGTCGCCATGGGTTTGCTAATCACACTAATTGGTATACCATTCTACTACTTGGGCGTTGTGTGGCAGAATAAACCAAAATGGGTGCAGCACGCGATTGGTGCGTAGACACATTGTCTCTGACCTTGGCAATAGCCTCGAATTGAGCGTTAAAAACCTTTATTACCATTTTCACGTATGACCAGCCAACTAATGTATTTACGTTATCCTTCTACTCTATTTAGATTCGATGACTTTTACGTGCCAAAAACTTTTCATGTCCGCCAAGGAACAAAAACAGGACTAGTCATCAAAAGGTTTCTGTTCCCACCTGACTCTAGCCTTATAAACATTGGAATATATCATCAATCACAACAATTACATATATCCACATATATGACAAAGACCTAGCTTAAGTGCAATGCCATCGAATATTAGTTTTTGTTTTCGATTTCATTTGTTTGTTACGGCACACGAGTCAGACAGACATCTGTCTATGAATTTGACAGAGAGTTAGTAATAATAATAGAAATTATATATTTTGATACATAAAATCTATGTAGAAGTCACAAGTCACACTATATATTCTAAAGACTGTCACGTGTGAGTTTAGCTTTATTTATCCTTTTAACAACCAAAGTACGACAATATTTTGCCAAAGTCCAAAAGATGAATCCTTTGACTATATTATTTATGTATTTATATTCTTTTGTTAAAAATTGAATTTTTATTAATTTTGTAATTACGTTTGTTGATTTCACAAAAACAAAAAAATGAAAAGAAACTAATAAAGTTTTTCTATATTTAAATACAGATTATTGTGCCCTCTTTTAGGAGGATTTTTCGATAGATACCAAAAGTATGCCACAAATTGTTTGAAATCGGCGATTTATGTAGCATACTGACAGGGTAACTATTGTTTTTCCACTTGTCTGCCAATCAATTATATCTGATAAGCTATATTAATGGAATGTTGCTATTTTTAAGCCCAAACAGACACATAATAATGTACGATGCTAAGTGAGTTGGCCATTTGGGGCTAAATATAAATCAGAGCTATCGTTCTTTCAAAATTTTGGACATGCTCAACACGTACTTCCCCACTCGCATGTTGGCAATTTTATGGACATTGTTGTATGTCTGAGAACATGAAGGGAGCACATGTACTCTTACTCTGATCGCAGAATCTAGGTGTTATTAATTGATAAAAGTGTAGTGCAACTTTCGGCTGATTTGAATGCTGATCAGGTATTATCGTCTATTTATATCTGTATGTTCTCGTGTCTTGGAACTATTTTGTATGGATAAGGTGATAAAATGTGCTGATTTCATCGCCGTTTTGCTGATTTTTTATGGTTTTTTAAATATATGCCAGGGAAAAGACGAATAGCCAAATCTTTATTAAATCGGGTGCTCATTCAGTTTTACGGCTTTCTTTATTAACGAATAATTGAGTTTTAATACTTTTCGGACGTGGCCAGCTGAGAATGCACAATGTCCAAATGAATGCATTCCATCAATAATCGATAACGAATTCACCGGGAATTACATTTTTAAATATATGACTTAAACTGACCCAATACAAATTAATACTAGTAAGTTATCACATGTTGGGGCACACAAACAATGCTTTAAAATGTGTTAATTATTGAAACGTTTTCAGATTGAACTGGACTATTCGTATTGGGAGATCACCAGTTTGTTTATTTCTTTGACTGGGCTTTGTTTTTTCCACAGAAATGACTAATTAATTGAGAGTGTTTCACTCGCGGAATAACAGTCTACTTAAAACAGTTTAAACTGTTTTACCCAGTTGTTAATAGAGAGTTAAATATAAACTATTGTTTGCATTTGTTTAAAAACTCGTAACTACATTTATGATGCAGTTAACTAAGTATGTTTATGTGTAGTTTAATGCAATCCTTTAACCTGATCATGTGATCACCATATGGAGCTGTACATGTACATTTATATGCCACTAATTAGCACCTTTGAGGGTGTCATTAATGAATCGTGTCTATACATTTAAATGGCCAATGGAAAAAACAACGAAATCTAACGATTACCACACGATGGTTTCAATTTTCAAACAACGAAAATCGAATCATTTGCAAATTCGGCTATAATTAATTGAAGATGATCAGCAAAAACTTGCGAAATTCGGTTATAATTAATTGAAATTGAAAAGGGATCGAAACGAAATTAATTGAAAAACACACCATGTTTAAATGTAAGTATGCTATCTCACAAGTGTATCTGCATTCGAATGACAACATTTTACAATTGTCAACTACTTTTCATAACTAAGTAATTCGTTAACTTGGCATTCTCCATGTAAATCACGAGTTTCGTATACACATGTAAATGTTAAATCGAAAGGAAATCTAAACAGCAGTCGAAGCACATACATTGTTTATGCAATGAAAATTTTATAATATATAAAAATTTTGTATTCTTAGTAGCTACACTGTAAATTATTGCCACGTCTTAAAATTTATCTTATAAAAGTGAATTTCGTTACGTCAGAAAAATATTAATTTTAAGTGGAAACTACTTTAATATCGGTCCAAATTCATTCTTCAAGTGTTGAACTGTATAATTTAAATTTAAGATAACTTCTTTTGCATATTTAATAACTTCTGGGTATTATTCTACATAGCTTAGTCATAACTGCAATCATTTTAAAATTAAAAGGTGACTGCAAATTTTTGGAACTTGTTTGTTTTCAACAACCATTATTATATTTAATATTATCTATATCGAAGGTAAATAATGTACAATGAAAATTATATTTATTATTTATTTAAATAAATAGAGCAACGAATGGCTTTCAATATACCACTTCATGATAGCATGTTCGAAAATAAAGCACAGTAGAAACGTTTAATGATACAATAAATGTAGAAGCGGACGGTAAACGTGTGAATATCAGTCAATGAATTTGGTTTAGTTATTCATGCGTTGCCCCCCGATTTTCGTTGGAACGACAGCCACGCGATCAATTAGTAGCTTTCTGCATATTATTGTCAATATTTGTTTGGGGACTTAGTACGGGGGGACGGAGCTCTTCACTCTTCTGCTGCCCACAAGCGAAAAGCGCAAATCAAACACGTATCTTTTGGTATAAACATTTGGTATGTATGCAAAACAAAATATTATCTGATCAGTTTCCCCTACATTTTGTTTACTGTCAGCATTAACTAGGCGCGAATTATGACGAATCATTTTATGGGTAGACGCGACCAACTCGTATTTAAATGAAATGAATGTTAAGCATACGCAGTGTGGTGCAGTCAGTAGCCTTAGGGACAGTATTTTGCTGATTTGACTACTCGTCGTAATACTGCTTCAAATTCTATTTTATTAGCTGGCTGACTTACAACGAAGCTCGAACAGCTCAATACTTGAATACCCTAGACTAAACAGCCGATCGATCAATCGATCGTTTCGGATCGTGTGCGCGCTGCTGTTCGTGCGACCGTTCGACTACCGAGTGGTATGTACATATGTACATGTGTATGGGGGTTGTGTGTGTTTGTTTTGTTGTATTTTATGGTTCATGTCTCAGTGTGGAGCACGCGCTGTATGCGACGCGGGGATTTAAGCTTTCGAATTTTCAATTAGTTCGTTGACGCTGAGGAAGTTGTGAAGGTGTTTCAAATGGCAAACGTCCGCGCAGTTTAGAATCAACCAGCCAACCGCAAGGTGTTGCACTCGCTAAAATACACAACAGTCAACAGGAGCTAAGTGTAGTGGGTGATATAGTATTCTGAAAGGATTTCCCCAGAATACTCAAAATAAATAAATAGTTTCATCATGCAGTTGATCATATTATCGGCAGCCTTTCTTGTCATCTGCTGGTCTCAGGGTAAGTTCTTCCTTTATTCAATTGATCGAGCGTTTAAAGTTGGTCATGTGACGAGTCCCGAAATAAGTGCAGTCATTCAATAAGTATGGGGAATTCAAAAGTGTTTATCATTTAACAAATAATAATTGCAAACATAATCAATAACAATTTAAAGCTAAACCGCGCTGACTGTGTCACTTCTTCGTCCGTCCATCCATCTATTGTGTCTGACTTGTAAAAAGTATTTTTATACTTTATAGACCTCTTATCACTAAAAACACATTCTTAGGAAAGCGTGCGACCTTCAATAAACAAGGGAGTTACTTAATGTCAAGGGAAAATGAATCATTTGCACTCGATAACTACATTAAAAAGAATTAAAGGAAGTGCAAAACGACTGAAATAGACCCTGTATTATAGAGTTATGATATCAAATATTAATGAGTTTAATACTAAACATTATTTTCTGACTGATCGTTTAAGAAACAACCGATGTGGCAACAAACTTAAAGTGCTTGAGATACAGACGGATCTATACGTCATAGATATGAGAAAAACCCTACTTTTATATTAGACAGACAGTAGACAGTTATATTACTTTTAGCTACTGGGTTCCTTAAAGAAGACATATAGTAATATGTGGGTTCTAAGTACCGTTAAGTGTAGCACTTGAAAATATTAATAGCCGTTGTTAAAGGGTACTCGAAAATGTTAAGATTTCTAAAAGCCAATTAATACATTTATTGCTTGACATTGATTTTGATTAAGTGCTAGGAGACGACCTTACATAATAGTCATATCTGCTATTGGTGGCAATGCTAATTTCATATTAAAATTAATTAGTTAAATAAATAATGCTTGAAATTATTTCTTCTTATATAACTAAAACTCAAGTGTTAATTAGTACAATTTGAAGATCGCAAGGGTCATATGATATCAATGAATTTTCCATGCTTTCTAAATCGTATGATCTAATTACCGATGTCACACTCGGGTGTGCGAAAAAACGTTTGCTTAATTTGTTTCGACTTTGTACTAGTATAAGATTCCGGTGAACTTCAGCGAACTTTTGTTCGCACAGCAGGTGAAAATTATAGAAAAATATTTACCTTCAAGGCTCATTATCTATATCAATATCAATTGCGTTGATATCTATTGTACGAGCATTTAACGTGCCCTTGTGTGTCTGATATACCAGATAGTTATATGTATATAATTTGTTCTCTCCTTTATGAATTTATTTATTGATTTATCTATTTACTAAGCAGCAAACAGTTAACATTGTTTGCTGTCCCATTTATTTGCCATAATTCACAAGTGCTCGTATTTGTCTGTGATAAGCTGTTTGTTGACTCTCTCTCTCGCTTTCTTTGTATGGCCCGGGGTAGGCAGTGAGTCGGGGGAGGGGTAAGGCACGTGATCTTAGGAAAAGGTGACGCCAACTTTGGCGATTCCCAGTTCTATTTAGTGACGTCTACTACTATTTGTGAATTCAATTCGACTTTGTTCTTTTTCTTTTCATTTGCAGTGGTCAGTAGTCATGTGTTTGGTTACTCGGAGCCCAATCAGAGGCGTTGGGCGCGTCATCATGGTCATTGTGCTGGCAAGACTCAGTCACCCATTGCCATCACCTCCAGTCATGTAAGTACCAGGCATTAAACGATATCTAACTATTTAAACTGAATCAATGAATCCCTTTCAGACCATACCCGTGCATATGCCGGCTGTCGATATGATTGGCTATCACAATCTTTTGCCTTATCCGCTGAAAATGGTCAACAACGGACATACGGGTAAGTGAAGAGGAGTGGAGTGGAGTGGAGAGTTCCTATAATTGCATTGATTGAATTTTCCCATTTTGCCTTCCACAGTTACGATTGGCATACCCAAGGGCAACATGTCGGGGGAACAGGAAGAGTTTCTGCCGTACATTCGAGGCGCCAAGCTGCCCGGAGAGTTTGAGGTGGAGGGTCTGCATTTCCACTGGGGTGACAAGAACAATCGCGGATCGGAACATGTCATCAATGACATACGCTACACCATGGAGATGCACATTGTGCACCGCAACAAGAAGTATGCAACAATCGGCGAGGCACTTAATCATCCCGATGGTGCAGCGGTTTTAGGATTCTTCTTCAACGTAAGTG
The DNA here is from genome assembly GCA_035047385.1 of Drosophila tripunctata. Lineage (NCBI taxonomy): Eukaryota > Metazoa > Arthropoda > Insecta > Diptera > Drosophilidae > Drosophila > Drosophila tripunctata. The sequence continues at coordinate 92,027 of JAWNPS010000325.1, forward strand.
GACACACAATTCCGTTAATGATGCACAGTTTTGATTTATACAATGTCTGCTCTTTTGACAGTTGGACGAGGATGAGGGACAAGGGCTGGTGACCATCAATCGTCATTTGCATTTGATTGCCGATGCCAATCAGGAGGCTGCACTTAATGTCACCTTCTCCCTGTCCTCCCTGATAGCCAATGTGGATGTGGACAAGTTCTACACATATAAGGGTAAGTAATTTCGCTAATTGACTTTCAATGCGTTCGTTTAAAATGTTTTCAATGAATGCTGATTAGATCACATTGAATATTGAACACATTTAACTGCCATATCACGTCACTTATCCTCCCTTCTCTTCTCATCTCTTCTGTTATGCAATTACAGGTTCACTTACCACTCCGCCGTGCTCGGAGGCCGTTACCTGGATTCTTTTCCCCGATCCCATACCCATTTCGCCCAAACAGGTTAGTTCTTTCGTGCTTTGTCTACCGTCCGTATGAGTAACTTGGTTTGTTTTTTTTTTGTAGATTTCACGCTTCCGCCAGCTGTCGGACACCCAGGATGGAGCACTCGTAGACAATTTCCGGACACTGCAACCAGTCGGCAATCGTCGCATTTTTGCCCGCACTGGACACGTTCGTCACACATCGATTGCCTCGCTGAAGCATGAGGGCGATTATCTCAAATACGATTGGTTCTACTGAGCAGCGGCAGATGGATGCTCTGGGAATGGAGTGCTCTGTGCCATGCTATTTTAGATTATGTTTAGCTTTTGCATTTATTATTTAACTATACGTACATATAATAACTAGTAAGCTGTAACCTAATCTCTTTCTCATTAAGTAAATATTTCCTCTAAATCAGCCAGTGTTTTGCGACCATACAAGAGCAGCGAGTTGGGTATATCCTCCACAAAGAAATTGGCGGGAATTAGACTAAACATTTTCTTTAAAAGATCCAGCATTGTGCTTTCTAGTGTTTCTACAATCAGTGGACGCAATGCCTCATAGAATTCTTGCCAATTGTCATTGAAGAACTTGTTCGTTCTTTGCTCCACCTCCTTGTTGCGACCATTGAATAGATTCTCCATATTGGTTCGCAATCTGCCCATTTGTAGTTTAACATGCACTTCAGTCACATTGAAGAAAGTGTAGCCTCCCTTTTCGTAGAGCTTTGTCTTGGCATTCATATTGATATTGAGATCATCTGTTGAATAGATTTTCAGTTAAATCATAGTTCTATGTTTTAAGCATATACTTTTTAATTACCGATTTCAATGAACAAGCTGCCCTCTCCATCAAGACGAAACAATAAAATTTTTCCGTACATTTTATAATTGCCATCCATCCGTAGTCGTGGTAAGTAAATCTTTTGCAACCAGCTGAAATCTGTCTTGTTCACACTAAAATGATTAAGTTTTGGGTTTTAAAATTTATTTATTCAGAATAAGCATTTGTTATAGACACTACTGATCATAACTATACAAAAGCATAGAGCATCAGAAGTACTAGTTTTATGAAATACTTACCGACTTTCCTTGATAACCATTTTGCCAAAACCTCGTATTATCAAATTGGTAAGATTAGCCGATATCACATCGCTGTTACCCTGCTTTAAGATGAGCTGATCTTGTTTCATGGGGTCAATGGGTCCAAAAGACTCCTCAATTTCTGGTATACCTGTAAACAATAAATAAACATAACGGTGTGAGTAATGTGACCTTTGGGTTAAGCATTTCCAACTATTAGTTGCTCACCTTTGATGACCTCATCGACGAAACCCTGTATGGAACGAGTTGAGCAGTTGGTAAAATCGGGCTCATAAATGCGACAAGATTCGATATATGAGGCTGCGAATACAAATATTTAGCTTGATGTAATGCATTTAGAATCCCAACGTTATACTTAAGTAAAATTATTTTAAGTGACTTTTTTAGTTAAAAAATCACAGTTCATTTGAGATAAAAACACTCACATACATAAGTCCATTATACTTATAACACATTGTTTAATTAACCTGTTCACATTAATTAAATTTCACGAGCTTTCACGCTTTTCCGATTCGGTTAGACTTACGTTTATCTGTATAGTAAGCAAGGCCCCCAACATAGTCAAGCCCGATACAGAAACAGAACACGATTAAGGCAATTATGTGTACTCGCATTGGGGAAAAGTTGCGACTGTCCGTCATTGTCACTGTCACTGTCACAGTTACTGTAACTGTCACTGTCACTGATACCTCCTAATCGAGTTTATAGCGAAGTAATGTGAAATATATCAGCGTGATGCTGAGTTTTATATGGCCTACATATAGCCGATATGACAAACGTCTAACTCGGTTGAGTTTTATAAATGTACTGAGAGTCGCATATGTTTTAATATACATATAGTTAACTTCAAAGTCTAGGTGTATTGAAAGCTTTTCATTAAATAAACGCATGTGTACTATACCAGTTCTACACAGAAACTTGTAGCTTTTAAAAGTCGTTTCTGAGCTCCTACTAAACGTGTAACGACTCTAGTTATTGGCAAACTATTATCTTAATATAATTCTGGAAAATACGTTTAGTTGTAGTCTAGTTTTGCAAGTCATTTTTTATTCACTAGTTAAAATAGATGCATACAAACGATGGAGAAAGCGGCGCTCTCAACTATGGTAAGAACTTATTGTATTTATAGTCAGTTAAATAAGAGTGTAGTAGAGATACATTGAAGCTACAAGCTTTATGTTGTGTACAAATTTAAAGATCATAAGTCGTATAGATTCTTGAGGGCAATGAGTAAATGAATCATTGGATCAGTGAGACCCTAGAGATTTGTATTTATTTAGATAGATATATTATTTTATTGTACTTATGAACACACAATATTTTAGGTGATAAGAATATATAAACACCGACTCTAATGGGCCTTCTAGCACTCAATTGCTGTCGGAATTATATTTTATGAATCAAAATAAATTGTATATAATACAAAATTACTATCAGCTAATGACTAACCCAGCTTCGTTATGTTAATATTACGACATGCTTCACCGAGAATAGAAAAAAATATTTAAAAAAAAAAAACAATTTCGATGATACACAGAATATTTTATACCCTTCAACCCACTTGCAACTATCAAAAGAGCCCCAATAAAAAAGTCTATATGCTTGCAAATATGGCCGCTTTAACCTCAATGGGTATCTAAGAAATGTTTGCCTCGATTTGTTTGTTTTATATGGTCCACATATGACCGATACGATCTGCGTCTAACTCGGTTGAGTTTCATAAACAAACTGTGAGTCGTATATGTAGTAATATTATATACAATTATTTAACACGATATCTTTCAATTATAGTATACATAAACTACATACTTGTAGCTTTTCAAACTCGTTTCTGAGCACATACTAAACTTGAATAGTATTTAGTTAGCGACAAACAATTATCTTAATATATTTCTGGAAAAATACGTTTTCCAGTAGTCTGGGAATTTTCATAAATATTAATATATATTATATCAACTCTTGCAGTGTAGACTTTATACTTTAGTTAAAATTTTTCTTATTTTACGATGCTCTCAAAAATTGTTGAGATAACAGATTTGGTATATTAGTTTCCAATTTTGAAACGAGAAATATAATATGTTTAATATATTTAATTGAAACATTATATGTGTTATATAAGGATCTTGAATTTGGATACCATAAACTGCAATAAAGAATGTGTGATTTGGCAAAAACGTTTATTTTAGGTTACTCATGTCGCAATTTGTGGCAGTTTACTATCGACATGATGTCAAATACACTTTTAATTATCAGTTTGTTTCCGACTCTATTAGTAAGGGTAAAAAATTTAACACGGTTTTTAAATACCCTGCGAAAAGCAAACAAAGCTTTGGGTATACTCGATAGTATCAAAGCAATTGTCTGAAGGAAAATATTTTATTTATTTTGCATTCTTGATATTGCTCTAGAATAAGTATATGATTCCTTAGAAACGTCCCGCTTGATTGTTTTTCCTTTTCTACTAGTTAATATATAAATACATAATATATATATACATACATACATACATAATATATATACATACATTCATTGAGGGAATATATACTAAAAGATATCAGAAGCAAAGCTCAGTCACTCTCCGCGTGGCTAAGCTTGAGATAAGACTTTGAATGTTTTATATACTAGTACACAGAGAATAATTTTAAAGACTTTATTAAATTTAGATAAGTAAGTATATGGTTTTAATTTAATAAGCGAAGTTCTGTAGTAGGGAAAGTGGGCTGAACCCATAATAAAGTTTAATACTTTTGGTTCAGTGTAAGAATAAGATTTTGCGCATTTTACAAAGTATTTGTGCTCGAACATTTATTCAGTCTCATTATTTGGTTAATCGGAGAAGGAACAAAATAATGCATAATGCTTCTTTGTTATGTATTAATGTTACTACTTTTACCCAGTTGTATGCTGGCGAAAGTTTGCACCAGGCAAGAAGCTCGAAAGATAAACAACGTACTTAAAGTGAGTTTCTATATGAAATATTATTATTTTTGAGACGTTTTTACGAAATTTGTTTGTATATATACACAAATTTAGCAAGTGACCATTCGTGAGTGCTGCCCCGGATATAAGAAAAATTCATATTCTTTAAGATGTGTTCCTCAATGCGATCAATTTTGTGGAAATGGAAGGTGTATCGCGCCGAACCACTGTAGGTGCCTGAGAGGATTTGAAAATTTAAATCATTTGCCAAAAAATCGGTAGGTACATCTTTTAAACTCTTGACAGAAATCTGTTCTCATTTTAATTCGTGTTTATGCCAGATGCGTTCCGAAATGCCGGGGAAAATGTTCGAACGGTCAGTGCGTTTCCCCCAATAATTGTAAATGCAGCGCGGGATATAAACTTGATGGTCCGACTGGCAACTGTCTTCCATTTTGCAGCAGTGGTTGTCCAAATGGATCATGTCATCTTCCAGGAGTTTGCCAGTGCAATGAGAACTATCGGAAAGGCATCAATAACATATGTGAACCCATTTGCAAAGATGGCTGCTCTAACGGCATATGCAGAGCTCCAGGAAAATGTGAATGTCTCGAAGGATATATAAATAATAATTCCTCGTTTTGTTCACCTAACTGCAAAAGCGGCTGCCAAAATGGATTCTGCGTTTCTCCTGGAAAATGCTCTTGTAACCCAGGCTACATTTTAAATGATAAGAACAGCTGCGACGCAATTTGCGAAAGTGGATGTAAGAACGGATTCTGTAGTGCCCCAGGAGAATGTACTTGTAGCAATGGGTACACCAAAGAAAGTTCAAACACTTGTGTACCAGTTTGTAAGGAGAAATGCATAAACGGGTTCTGCAGCGCACCAGGAGAATGTACTTGTACGGATGGGTACAAAAAAGAGAGTGAGAATAGTTGTGTACCAGTTTGTAAAGAGGAATGTAAAAATGGATTCTGCAGTGCACCAGGAGAATGTACCTGTATGGATGGGTATACCAAAGAAAGTAAGAACAGGTGTGTTCCAGTCTGCAAAGAGGAATGCACGAACGGGTTCTGCAGTGCTCCAGAAGAATGTTCTTGTTTGGAGGGGTACAAAAAAGAGAATGACAATATATGTGTTCCAGTCTGCAAAGAGGAATGTAAAAATGGATTCTGCAGTGCACCAGGAGAATGTACTTGTATGGATGGGTACACCAAAGAGAGTGAAAATAGTTGTGTTCCAGTCTGCAAAGAAGAATGTACAAATGGTTTCTGCAGTGCACCAGGAGAATGTACTTGTATGGATGGGTACACCAAAGAAAGTGAAAATAGTTGTGTTCCAGTCTGCAAAGAAGATTGTACAAATGGATTCTGCAGTGCACCAGGAGAATGTACTTGTATGGATGGGTACACCAAAGAAAGTGAAAATAGTTGTGTTCCGGTCTGCAAAGAAGAATGTACAAATGGTTTCTGCAGTGCACCAGGAGAATGTACTTGTATGGATGGGTACACCAAAGAAAGTGAAAATAGTTGTGTTCCGGTCTGCAAAGAAGATTGTACAAATGGTTTCTGCAGTGCACCAGGAGAATGTACTTGTATGGATGGGTACACCAAAGAAAGTGAAAATAGTTGTGTTCCAGTCTGCAAAGAAGATTGTACAAATGGATTCTGCAGTGCACCAGGAGAATGTACTTGTATGGAGGGGTACAAAAAAGAGAATGACAATATTTGTGTTCCAGTCTGCAAAGAGGAATGTAAAAATGGATTCTGCAGTGCACCAGGAGAATGTACTTGTATGGATGGGTACACCAAAGAGAAGTGACAATAGTTGTGTTCCAGTCTGCAAAGAGGAATGTAAAAATGGATTCTGCAGTGCACCAGGAGAATGTACCTGTATGGATGGGTACACCAAAGAAAGTGAAAATAGTTGTGTTCCTGTTTGCAGAGAGGAATGTAAAAATGGATTCTGCAGTGCACCAGGAGAATGTACCTGTATGGATGGATACACCAGAGAAAGTGAAAATAGTTGTGTTCCAGTCTGCAAGGAAGATTGTACAAATGGTTTCTGCAGTGCACCAGGAGAATGTTCTTGTTTGGAGGGGTACAAAAAAGAGAATGACAATATTTGTGTTCCAGTCTGCAAAGAGGAATGTAAAAATGGATTCTGCAGTGCACCAGGAGAATGTACCTGTATGGATGGGTACACCAAAGAAAGTGAAAATAGTTGTGTTCCAGTCTGCAAAGAAGATTGTACAAATGGTTTCTGCAGTGCACCAGGAGAATGTACATGTATGGATGGGTACACTAAAGAAAGTGAAAATAGTTGTGTTCCAGTCTGCAAAGAAGATTGTACAAATGGTTTCTGCAGTGCACCAGGAGAATGTACCTGTATGGATGGGTACACCAAAGAGAAGGGAGAATAGTTGTGTTCCAGTCTGCAAAGAGGAATGTACGCATGGGTTCTGCAGTGCACCAGGAGAATGTTCTTGTTTGGAGGGGTACAAAAAAGAAAGTGGGAATAGTTGTATTCCAGTGTGCAAAGAGGAATGTACGAACGGGTTCTGCAGTGCACCAGACCAATGTGCTTGCTTTGATGGGTACATTAAAGAAAGTGAGAGCACTTGTGGTCCATTTTGCGAAATGAGATGTATAAATGGCTTCTGTGATTCTCCTAACGTGTGCAAGTGTAATGAGGGATATAGAAGCATAGATAATGCTTGTGTGGCTGAAATTACTGAATCAGAGAGATCAAGTACCACAGGATTGGATATAACTGAGGAAACGCATTATGAATCCAAATCACACAATTTTTGTAGAGAAAAGTGTTTGAATGGGACATGTGTAGATGACAAATGCACCTGTGAGATGAACTACATTTTGACTGAAGATGTTTCGAATACTAGTAAACTCGTTTGCCTTCCCATCTGTGAAACAGAGTGCATTCACGGATATTGTATTTATCCCAACGAATGTGCATGCTTCGATGGACTGCAGCCGGAAGACGGATATGAATGCGCCATTCCCAATGATTCCGAAGTGTTGAGTCATAGTGGCATTATGAATATAAAGACATTATTCATTTCCTTTATTGGAATCTCTCTGCTCTTGGTGATCATAATATGCTTCTTCTTCTGTGCATTTAAAAATCACGGCTACAACGTTGGCAGAAAAGGTGAGAAAAACTAAATACAGCTTATGCGGTAATAGTAAGAAAAGTTTATAATTTTTTTCCTCATTGCAGAAGAACGACTTGGGGCTTACTATATGGCAAATAAAGTGGATATTATACGCGCTTGATCTATACAAGACAGAATTGCTTTCTTTTTAAAATAGTTTTGTAAAATAATTCCAAAGTCTCTGATTTACTATGTATTGTTTTGATACTTAAACATGTTTTTTCATTAAACTTGATTTACATTGTGCTTTGCATCTTGGAAGGCGTTTTACATGTATTTGTTTAATGTTTTTTTCATTTTATGTAGACACTAATTATATATATATATAAAAAAAAAAACAAAATCAAGTTCTACGCTTGCTGACTTGACTGTATTTGACATTCAAATATTTTTAGATTTGTTTACTTTGGAGATCTGCTACTGGCTTGTTTATCAATATTATTTTTGCCTATGATCTTTATACTTGAACCCTTTTAATTCTATTTTTAGATAGCAAACATTTGGTTTAGATTATTTATTTACTTTTCCGTACAATTGTTGTGGTGTGGGAATGTCTTCGACAAAGAAGTTGGCAGGTATCAAATGAAATACAGTGGACATAATATCCTTTAGTACACTTTGAACAGTATCGACAATCAGAGGTTTTAATGCTTCATAGAAATCACGCCAATTGTCATTGAAGAACTGATTCGTACTACGTTCCACCTCCTTACTGCGTCCATTAAATAGATTGTCCAGCTGAGTGCGAACTCGTGTCATATTCAGCTTTACCTGCACTGCTGTAACATTGTCAAAAGTAAAGCCGCCTTTTTCGTAAAGCATCGTTTTGGTCAGCACCAGAATATCGAGATTATCTACAAGAACGCGCTTTGAGAGGATTCGAACGTATGGTCACATCTGCACTTACCGATCTCAATAAATATGTTGCCTGCACCACTCAATGGTATTAATAGTATACGACCTTGCATTTTATATTTAGCATCCAGTCGCATTTTTGGTAAAAATATCTTCGTCTGCCAACTGAAGTCTTTCTTGCTAACACTGCGAATAAATATTTACATTTATTACAAACTTAATAAATACAGATTTTTTGCAAACTATAATAGTTATCGTATATTGATACTCTTGATCTGTGTGCACATCTGCTGAGATATGTAGGTACTACTTACCGGCTTTCCCTGATTTGAATTTGTGAAAATCCGTGTATGACAACTTGAGAAAGATTTGCTCTTATGGTAGCTACTTCATTATTATCCTGTTTGAATATAATGTCTCTGACATGCAATGGATCTAAAGCTCCAAATTTTTCCGTAAACTCAGGTATTCCAATATTCAGTTGATCAAGTAACTTTTGAATGCTGTTTGTGGAGCATTTAGTAAAGCCAGGTTCGTAGATCCGACATGAAGGCAAAAACGATGCTGTGGATCTCAGAATTAAATTTAGACTAAGGTTTTTGTTCTATCATAGCCCAGATTAACTTACGCTTCTCTGTGTAATACTCAACGGCAGTCACATTTAAGGCGACCCCGTTCCACCAAAAGATGGCTAACAAGCCACAGAAAAGGCCAAATAAATAGCTGTTTTGCCGTGCTCGATAGCTGCTCATGCTGACTGCTTCTAAGTATCTGAATCTTGAACGAATGTATCTGATTGCTGCTTAGTAATTTATCTAGTTACTGTAATGCGTACTCACTGTCGAGCTGTGAGAGCTCAATTAAAATAAAATTGTTCATGTCAAGCGATTTTAAGTCGTCTATACCCCTAGAAGTCAAAGCAACAGGTCTGTCGCAAGGTTTGCCATACCATTAATAGTATGTATGTATAAGTATTTAAATTTATTCTCTATACCCTTATAGAGACTACTCTAACATATTTTGCACCTATAGATATACATTTATTATAACGACAATAATCCATTTGCTTAAAGTCTATTAACTTACATGTATTATGGGGACTGTCAAAGCGTTACAAACAAAGCGACAAATACATAATTTCCTCTGCAAGGGTATAACAATATATAATTAATAAAAATATTGAAGAGAATAAAAATATTAGACTGTGCTTCACCTTTAATTTTAAATATTATAAGAGTATTTTGGAGATATTTTAGTGACGTAGTACTGAGTTTTTTTTAGAATAAATGGAGCTTATTTGATATTACGTATTTGCTTTTGTGCGTTTGTGCTTGTCTTCGAAAGCACTTAACAGATTATGATACTTGAACTACGCTTGACATTCAGTTGGAAACTTTCAACAATTATGACATAACACAGAACAATTACAACAATACATATATACATTATACTGATAAACAATATAGAAAATTACCTGACAAGTTTACGAAATATAATTTTAAAAAAATACTATAATATTATCTTAGTTTGATTTTTAATCAAATAGATTACACAGACACTTTCGCATACAATTTTTGTGATGTCGGAATATCCTCAACGAGAAAGTTGGCTGGAATTAGTTGAAATACTGTGGACAGAATTCCCTTTAGTAGATTCTGGACTGTGTCGACAATCAGAGGTTTTAATGCTTCATATAAATCTTGCCAATTGTTATTGAAGAACTGATTCGTACTAAGTTCCACCTCCTTACTGCGTCCATTGAATAGATTGTCCAGCTGAGTGCGAACTTGTGTCATATTCAGTTTTGCCTTCACGGACGTAATATTGTAGAAAGTAAAGCCACCTTTCTCGTAGAGCCTCGTTTTGGTCAGCAGCAGAATGTCAAGATTATCTACAAGAATACACTTTGAGATACCTAGGATATACATACATTAACTTTACACTCACCTATCTCAATAAACATATTGCCTGCTCCATTTAGTGGTATCAATAAAATTCGACCCAGCATTTTATATTTGGCATCCAAGCGCATCTTTGGTAAAAATAACTTCGTTTGCCAGCTAAAGTCTTTCTTGCTGACACTGTGAGTAAATATGTGCATTGATGAAACATTTCTAAATTTTTGTGTTGGCTAAAAAACCAGTCTGAAACACAAACTTTATAAAAATTACGGACAGAGACATGTTGTTTCATTATTTTATAAATAAATTATTAGAATATCAAATTAAATTCTTGAATATTCTAGAACAATTTTTATAAAAATAAGCAATTTTAATTTTAACTATAATGAAACAATTTTATTGTGTTTATCAACCCACTTTCCACATATTCGACGCTATTAATAGAGCTCGAATTCCAGTTCTTTAGCATGGAAATTTTTTAAATTGGTTTTTAATTGTTAGTGTAGGTCTATTTAGTTGTTCTAGTATAGGTACTTACCGGCTTTCCTTGATTTTTGTGTGCTTAAAACCATGAATGAAAACCTCTGAGAGATTGGCTCTAATGGTGGCTACTTCGTTGTTATCCTGCTTGAATTCAATGTTTCCGAAACGCATTGGATCAAATGGTCCTAATTTGGCTGTAACTTCTGGTATTCCTACAACCAGTTGATCAATTAACTTTTGAATGCTGTGTGTGGAGCAATTAGTGAAGCCAGGTTCATAAATCCGACAAGAAGGCAAAAAAGTTGCTGTGCATCGCAAAAAGTAAAAAGAATTTACACGGTTAACTATATGATCTTAATCTAGAGTAACTCACGCTGCTCTGTGTAAAACTCAACGGCAGCCACATTAAAGGCAAAACCGTTGCACCAAAATAGGGCTAATAAGCCCAATGAATAGCTGTTTTTCCGCGTCTGATAACTGCTCATGTTGACTAGTGCGAAATGTCTGAATTTTGAGAGAACTTATCTCATAGTTAAGTACAAAGTAAAACTGAGCTTTGAAACAAATTAAACAGTTATGTAAGACTCTTAAAAGTAGATTGAACCTTGTCATCCAAAGGTCTTGCGTGTAATTAATAACGAGAAAGATGTGACGAAAGCAAACCATAAGGTATATATAGAATTTTGTGTTATAAGTTTATTAAATTAGTCAAATTTAACGTATTACAAAATTTGTATAAGCACATTTGGGTCTTTAATTCAATCTTTCGTCCCGAGATCGACATCTAACTATTAAGATTCTACATTTATTTATTGTAAACTATATCGTTCAGGGACTAATTTAACTACTATTTTTCACAATTATTATTATTATCTGAATTCCTAGACAATTAACAACAATGTTGATTTACTTTAAGTGTATCAAGAAAGCCTTTTGATTTAAAACCAGTTCAGAAAACTTAAGTTGGGAGTGACTTACTATGAGATACCCTGTAAAAAGGTTAATAGGTTTAATAAAATAATTATATTCTTACCAAGAGCTCCTATGATATGGACAGGAACTACGTAAAATATATTGCAAATCTAAATTCACTATCTCTAAAAGTACACTTAGTATTCGGGCGACGAAGTGTGATTTAAAAAAAATCTGTCAGATAGGCTGACTTATCTTTTGTTTTTGATCAAGAATATATAAATACTGATATAAATACATTAGTTAATCGGTCAGCTACAAAAATAGAGTAGAAAACTGTTGTATATGTTATTATTGGTCTATAATCTTCGTCGGATCAGCGGTATAAATGAATCTACAAACTGGTTTTTAAACTGTTTATTAAAATGTTTGTTTTTTTAATTTTAGTTTTATTTAATTCAAATGCATTGAACAGAAGCTATTTATATTATTATTCAAATCTATCAATAAGATAAGAAGCTGGAACATAACTTAATATTTTCTTGAAGCGATCCAGCATTACTGCCTCAATCGACTGTTCAATGGCAGGTCGTAAGATATCGTAGAAATCGCGCCAATTGTCATTGATGACCATATGGGCTGTATTATCCAGTTGTTTGTCACCGCGAATAAGATTTTCAAGTTGGATGTAAAAATTTCCAATTTCGGTAAAGTGGACCTTAACATGTCTGACATCGGCAAAACGAGCTTCAGGTGTAATTCGAGGCTTAACACCCAATTCGAGAAGCATCTTTAGGTTCTCTGTGGTCAAACAATGTAGTTAACAAACTTAACTGATTTCAGAGTATTACACTTTTCTTACCAGCATCGAAATGTCCCTTGCCTTCACCATTTAGATTAAGAAAGAGCACATTGCCTCTCAGTTTATAATCGAAATCAAAGCTCAGCTTCGGAACGAACATTAGAGCCTTCAGTACGTATTGTTTGCGATTGTAACTGAAAATATATTGTACATAAATTGTTAAGCATTCGAACTTTAAATGAGTATTTTATAATATTTACTTAGTCTCTTGGACAACTGCTTTACTGGCTCCCTTTACAACAACATTTCGCATGTCCGCATTGATTGAAAGAGCTCTATTATTATTTTGCGATAACTTCACTCGCTTTACTAGAAGAGGATCCCAGGTTCCCACTGTGTTTGTACCAGGCACTCCATCCTTCCAGGCAGTTAAGATGACTTGAAGGTTTTTTCCAAGGCATGAGTTAAAGTTTGGATCATCAAAAGAACATGGGTTCAAAATATCAGCTAACAACAAAATAAAATAATTTAGAATACATTCACTTAATCTTTGAATCATGCTCACGTTTCACAGCCAAGTAATTGCCGGCATCAGCGATAGTCAACAATGCCATTAAAAGCAGCAAAGAGCGAAATAAATTCGATCTTATAATTTGATTTTGCATTTTTAATAATATTTAATTTTGGAGTAATCTAGACGTGTTGATTCTGCTCGAAAGCCCAAAAGAGATCTGACAAAAAAGCCAAACAGCGATTGTATTATATTCAAAATCAAATCCAGATAAATGTATACAATAGAACGCGCAATACACATTGTGTTATTGTGAATTTATTTATTAAGTTCACTTCATTAACTTAATAAACAAGTTTGCCAAAATTAGAATCGTCGTCATAATACAGGGTGCTCTTTATGTGCCGCAAATTCTGCACCCTTTTAATACAAATTGCAACTAATGCAAATAATTACACACGAAGATGGTGAATTTATTATTTAAATTTATTTAAGTTTTTTTTTGCATACATTAATAAACTATTGTTTATTATGATTCATCCGAAGCCAGATCAATCCTGTAAAATATACGGTACGAATGACAGTTATAAATATAGATTTTATGTTATTACGTTTTAGTTTAGTTACCGATTATCTTCATTTTGCAGATAAGAAGCTGGAACATAATCCAATATCTTCTTGAAACGATCTTTCAGTACATCCTCGACTATAGGTTTAATGATTGGTAGAAACTTTCCGTGTAACTGCCGAAAATTAGTGTTAACCAATTCATGTAGTTCCTTCTCTAGCTCTTTAAAGCCTCCAATTATGTTGTCAAGTTTAATATGAGAACTAAAATTTTCGGGAATGGTAACTTTCACATGCTGCACATCGAAAAAATTGCCATCGGGCGTGCTGAGGGGCTTGAATGTTACTTCAACAACATTTGTCATTTCCCCTGTGGGTATGGAATGAGTTACTTAATGAGATTCCGATAACATTTCAGAATTTCTTACCAATTTCTAGATAACCCTTGTCGTGATTATTGAGATTAAGATTACCAATATTCATTTGAACCTTGTAGTCGAAATCAATGTTTAGCTTTGGTATGTGCACAAGAGCTTCAACTGTTTTGTTTTTGGGAAAGTAACTGAGAGATAAACTTGATAAAGATTGATTTTGTAAACGCTTAACTTTACTTACTGGGCCTCCTTGACGGTTGCATTACTAACTCCCTTGATAACCATATTATTGGCTTCTATATTCACTTCAAGGAGTTTAAAAAAAAGTGGAATATTAGTCGACACAGCCAGCTGCTTGAAATGAAACGGATCTAAGGATTTTTCTATTGTTGAATTAGGTGGTCCATTCGTCCACTTAATAAACACAATTTGCAGGTTGTGGGCAAGACACTCGTTCAATTCGACATCGTCCAAGGAACAGGGTTTTAGTTTGTAGCTTTCGGCTTATATTGATTTCAAAACATTGATATGAAATTATTTATTGCATTTTGGAAACTTACGTTTTCCTGTTAAATATTTACCAGCCTCGATGACAGTCAATGCCAGGGAGAGGAGCAAGAGTCCTAGTGAAATTCTCAATTGGATTTACATTTTCGCAATAGAAAGTTGGGAGAAATCAAGAAACGTTCGTCTTGAAAGCTAGAATCTATCTGAAATCAAAGCCTTGCTGCGATTTAGATAAATTCAAAATCAAATAAATTTATTAAATTAAGCAAATAATTAACTAATTTTTCGGCATTTGTATTGTCATCAACATCTTGTTCTCATATTGCTGTTTTAAATGCGACAGTTGCATATTTGCAACAAAACCATACTAATCTATATTTACGATCTGGAACTTTATGATTTAAATACTGGTATTTACAGTTTTAAATAAGCTGGTCAAACTGGATCTTTAAATTGACAATTAATAACATTACTAGGTTTTTTGTGTATCAAAATTAGAGACATTAAATTCTAATAACGTACAAAGAGCTAAGGTATAGGAAATTATTTTGAAATATATAAAAGTAGAAAGAAACTAACTAAACTTAGAATATATTATTTCGAATTTGGGCTTTATTTGTCTCTAGAATCTATAATGAACATTAGTTCAAATATTTGGGGAAATACCCAAAAACCCCAGACAGACCAAAAATTTAAAGTTGTTTGATTAAATCTCTGAATACTATACATATTGTTTTAATCAACACATTTGATCAACAATATAAACTGGTTTTTGCACGGATTCTGATCTAGCATTAGAGAAATTATTAAAACTAAAAATGTATTGAAAACAAAAAGAAACAAAACTGAATTGTAACCAATAAAACACAATGTAAAATGTCATATGCATCGAAAAAACTTGCTAGTGTATTCAAGGTCTGTAGTGGTCGGGTTGATAAACCCTCACATTCGTTCGTTGCAACATTGATGGAGGTTGTGTTGATCAAAGTCATAGCCATGGCTCCATAGTCAGCAGATGAAGTCGTTGACGAACAGTCCACCACGAGCAGTCAACTGAAGTAGTTGCAATGGCAGTTTATCTGCGGTTTATCATACTCTGTTTAGCTTTGTGGTTTGCTGAGGTTCAGTGCCAAAATTATCTTCAGGAGCCACGTATGTACTTCAATAAACAATTTTAAGTGAATATTGATTCAATAGTTCTCTTGTTGCAGCTGCTTTTTTGAAGTCCTGCCCTGTAAATGATTCGCAGCGAGATGCCTGTTTGTCTAAACAAATCGAAAGTATTTTGACACACTGGAAGAATGGTAAGTTTGTGAAACAAGAGTATTTGTTTCACTTGGAAACACACATATGTTGATTGCAGGTATACCCGATCTACCAAGCGTGGGCTCGTTGGATCCTTTTAGGGTGAAAAAATTGCGAATTGCTCAACGAGTGCCACCAAATCTGGATGTACAAGTGACGCTGCGCAATATGACAACGTATGGTCTTAGCCAGGCCAAGATACTCAACAGCACGTAACTAAACAGCCAACAGCTCTGTTCGTAGTTGAGAAACTAAATTCAACTCTTTTTTCATTCAGCACTCTCTTCAATCCCGGCCAATACTCACTTGGATTTCATGTGCAACTTTCAAAAACTATCATCAAGTGCAACTATAAAATGAGGGGACATGTACTACTTCTGAATCTCAACAGTGCTGGCGTTTTTGACTCTGAAATTGGTGAGTTTATCCTCATAGTCTCCAAATTCAATATCTAATCTTCGTATATTTTATAGAAAATCTGCAGTTTTATTTGGCCCTCAAAATGAAGCCACGCGTAGTGGATGACATTACCTTTATGAATGTCACTGCCGTCAAGACAGAGATTGTTAATGTCGACAAGATTAAAGTAAATCTATCGAATCTCTTTGGTGGCAATCGAGAACTTGAAAGCAGTGCCAATCAACTCTTCAACGATAACTGGCGAGTCCTCTATGATATCCTTCGTCCGGTGCTGACACAGACTTTTGATTCGGTGATTCTAAATCGATTCTCCAATATATTTAGCCATGTGCCAGCAAATTTTTTCTTCCGCAACTTAACATAAAATTCGGCTATGCTTATATACCAAAGACTTTTTTGGTCATGAATCCAAAAACTTGTCACACACACATTCAATAGCTAATACATTTTTATCTTAATTTATATCATTTTGGCAATCAGACAATTAACAGTGTAGAAAATACACTGCTCTCAAATAATAAACCGAATTGTATATATGAAATTTTTGTTTTCCTCTTTGACTGTAAATACCATATGATCTCATAACTTTATGTGCAATAAGACGGCTTTTGCGAAATTTTGAGTGAAAGAGGGGAAATTTCGTGATCAAAATTATAAAACTCTGTTGTTTTAAATATTGATCTGAATGGTAGTGGATTAAGATAAAAGATTGTTGTTGCTGAAATAAATAAAGTTTAAAATACATTTTGTAGCTAATGTAGTTATTTTTTTAAATCAATACTTTTTTCACATTTATTTTGTTTTATTTAAGTCATATACATGTACATACAAATCATATAAAATACATTTAATGCCTTACCGATGCGCTAAATGGCAATAGTTGATGTTGGCAAAGATTTCCCAATTTCTCTGCTCGAGATGCCCTAGATTTAAGTTAACTTGGGGTAAAAACTAGTCTAAATATGTATTGCTTTTATTTATTTATCCAACCTGTTTTTTTTGCATATACCAAACATTGACTAGGTCAGTGGCCTAAAAGTTTTCGATTGCTTTTCGGTCTCTTTTGTTAGCCAGGGAGCAGAGAAATGAGCAATAGCTGAGTACACTTTGTTGCAGTGCATTTTAACTTGGTCAAATGTTAAATGCATGTCACTTTGCCTTACACATTATTGAAATTCTTTAGTGCAGTTTAAAAAGCTTCCGTATTCCCTTCACTACACCGCTGCATACTGTGTTCTAAAGGGAACGAACTGATTTTAAATGCGTAACTCTATAAATTGTCAGCAAAGAATGTGTGTTTCGCTTTTATAACCTGATTTTGAACAGCCTAAAGTGTAGGCCAGGGGCAGTAGCAGTAGTGTTGCTGATAGTTGGCAGCGGTAATAACGCTTTCGATTTCTATGCGGCATTCCAGAGCACACGATTCTGTTCGGGCCTTAGCTTCGTATATCGCAGCTGATCGCCGTCAGAGCCAAGTGGTCGAACCCAGTAATTCTCCTCCCGCTGCACCTGTACGTCAGGTAATTCAGTCTCGGCCGCCTTCGGCTTACAGTTTTACTTGAAATTTACTTATTTTCGAATTGTTGTTCGTGGTATAAAAGCGTTGCACGCCCTGATTTTCTTTTGAGTTGTCGTTTCGTTGCGCAGAGTCTCGTGTGGAAGTGCTGAGAAAATAAATACATAAACAAAAGAGTCGCATTTGAGTTTAAAGCTCGCTGCATTTCGCATTCCATAAATCGTATTTAATTTATTTGAGATTGGTGAAAGCGATACGACAATTGTCATTTTTCAAAGACTTGACAAAATGCTGAAATTGGTGAGCAGAACGAACGTACACAAAATTAAAATAGTGCAACAAGAACCCTTGAAATTTGAGATAAAATCAACAATTCATGTAGTCAGCAGTTAGAATATTGTCGGGGAACTGGTTTGTGCTAACCGACGCCCCAATAATCCACTCTACCAGTCAGAAATTTGTGCTCCAAGTGTCTAGAGATTTATGTGTATGATTAAATGGAGCTTAATTGCAGGTCTTTTACCAAACGTCCTTGAGCGGTTGTCTGTGGAATGTTGTTGACTAAGCTAAACGGAATAAACAGATTACTAAACAAATTAAAATGCAATTACAAAATTGTGAAACAAACAATTAGTAAAAGTATTTGAAAGAGCATTTCAATCTTTGTCAATATAAATTTATTTCGAATTAAATCGATTGTTTAATTGTTGTGCTTATTACACTTTAATGATATTATTTTAAAAAATCCACTTATTCGAGTCAAGCAACTTTATTGTCTCCCCCTCTGTCTCTCTATGTGTTTGAAACAGTTTATTTGCAGTTGCCTGCTGGCACACATTGCGTATGCGCAACATCAGGATTACACAACGCCAGTGCCCATATTGAAGCAGATCGATAAGCACAATGATGATGGCTCCTACACCTATGGTTACGAGGCGGCGGACAAGAGTTTTAAGATCGAAACCAAGTACTCAAATGGCGAGGTCTATGGCAAGTACGGATATGTGGATGATCAGGGCAAGGTACGGGAAATTGAGTATGGAGCAAGCAAGCGTGGCTTTGAGCCAGCGGGAAGTCACATCAATGTGCCACCGCCAACACTGTCGAACAACAATCCCTATCCACTGGGACCCAATGAACTGGATGATGGGCAATACCGTGAGGATCCCTCTGTCTATTACAAGGATCAGAAATACAATCGTCCCATTGCGGCCAGCAAGTTTAGTCTGAATGACTTCGGTCGCGGCTATCAGCAGCAGCAACAACAGCAACCACAATATGCCCCTGCTCCAGCACCCGCTCGACCCTATTACAATCCCACGCCTCAGTACTACAATCCACCTGCTCCTCAGCCGCGTTACTATCAGCAGCCAGCGCAGCAGCAGCCCTACTATGCACCTCAGCAGCAGCAGCAACCGTATAATGGACAACCGGAGCAGCATCATCCGGCATTGCGTAACCTTAACATCTATACGGGCTCCTATAGCATTGACTACACGGGCAGAAAGTAAAAGCGGAGTTGGACCCATTGTCCAGAGAGATTAGAGTGTTAAGCGACTAGCGACTAGCGACTGATGTCCGAAGACAATGTCATAATATATTTGCCACTGCCAAATAAATCAGTCACTTCCGATATCAGATATAATTGTATCTATATGTATATATGTATGTGTGTAATGTACAAATAATGTTGAAAGAATACTTAATAAACTGCCGAATAACCAACGATGAGATCGAGAATTCCTTGCCTTTGTTTAATCATCCAAATTTGGCTTTTGGCTTTGAGTTCCGCTTCAATTGGGCCAATTGAATATGCGGCCATAATCGAGCGAATTACGTCAACACTTGGCGCAGCAGAAAAAAAAGAATGATATTGTATAAATTGTAACTGATTTAGATACTTAGTATTAGAAACCAGGTCTGGCCTGCTGTTGTGGCTTGGGCTTTATTGGTGCACTTATGCAATGGCCAAAACCACTTTCAAATGCACCACCTCTAACACAGACAAAAAACAAACCAAACAACCAGTTAGGCAGTAACTCAGTTAGTCAGTTGGCCAAGCAGCTGCTCTATGTTGGCCAAATTGGGTGTAGAAGGTGTATATACACACACACACACACAACACACTGTGCAGGGGCGTTTTGTCTGGTGTCAGCAGTTATTAGAGGCCCCATAGGCACAGTGGCAAAAGAACCGATTGAGAACTTTTAAATAAATATTTAAAAATAGCTAACTTTAATTGCACTAATTAATTAAATGTGTTTATCTTTGATTTATGCCACTTAATTGAAATAATTTCGTTGACTTAGCTTTAAAAGCTTTGACCACTGTGCGCCTGTGGTGGGTCATACTTGAAATGTGTTTCTTGGCAGCAGCACGAAGAATCGAACGTCTGTTGACTGCACCTATTAAATGCACACAACACTCACTCATACACACACAAACTACACTCTGTGGAATTATTTTTGCAAGCGTTTATATAATTTTGCAGAGCAACTGCTATAGCTGATGCCATGAAAGTGAAACTTGACTGGGCGCTGCCGGGGCGTTGTCATGACTCAAGAATTTCCTTCAACATATTTTCTGATATTTTGTAAATTTTTTTTTTCGTGTCGAGACCATGTACCACTGAGAGTGGTCTGTTAGGTGCGCCAGAAAATATTTTGAGCAACAAGTTGAGGGATGGATGGACTGTAAACTATATAGAAAAATTCTTGGACAGCATAAAATTTCGGGTTAATATAGCGATATCTGTCCATCTAACAGACGTAGTCTGTCTGCTTAAACAGCTAAGTCTCTTTCAAAGCTTCTAGTTAAAGTGAAACTTAAGAAATATTTAAGATATATTAAACAATTTTACACATTATCTACTCCGTATTATCCCTTGCATTTTTACCAAATTGAAAAATGAAAATCTTTTTGTTTTTAAAATAATTAAAATTGCACATTTTATAGTCCAAGGTCTTTTACAGTCGCTTTGGTCCACTACAGTTTGTCCTACTAGTTTTGAACTCATATTTTTGTATTTCTCTACTTAATCCGCAATTCACAGCAGCTGCTGCTGTTGAGATACTTGAAGCATGAGTACAAGGCAAACAGACATGAGAAGTTGCAGCTGGCACGAGAAGGATTTATTTCAATATGACACAAAATGCAGAAAATTCAGACTTTTAATAAATAGGACATATATAAAAAATGCTTAAAAACAAGCTTAAAGAATTTCAGTTTGAATTGCTATACTCCAAAGTAAATACCTATTCTTTGAGCATGTTCTACTTGTTCACTCAATTTTTTTTTATAGGTGTGTGATTAATATTTGCAAATAACGCTGAGGAATTTGATAGTTATCAATGACCTTGATCGTCATGCGTACAAGAGTCCAAGTTCAGGTGCAAACGCAGTCGAAACGACAAGCCTACCGCTGCCATTGTTCCTTCCATATTGGAAAACCAGTCGAAAAACGAGTCTTGATTCAATACGCACTCGATGTGAGAATGAACACGAACTCGACCCCAGTTAACTGCGTCATGGGTCAGGCCTGAATGATGTGGTGTGCTTGATTTCCTAGTCTGGTCTGGCCAATTGAATGCGTATCTGGCTTAAACCGGGCGTTGCAATGCTGCCAACAAGTTAAGCTATCCCATTGCATATCTATATTTATATGTACATACATATACGTACATAAGTATCTTATAGATACAACAATAACGGTGGTCTGCGTATGACTCGAATGTTGCTCCAATGCAACGACAAGGCCATTTCAATTGTGTGTACACAACACCAAAGTAACTGTGTATTACACACATTCAGGTTTGGGTGTGTGTGAATGTGTGTGGGCAGCTTTCAATTCTGTATTCAGTGCAAATTACATGCCCCCGACGGGCACTAGATATTCATTAAATTGCAAAGACAAAACCAACGGAAGTCAACGCATTATGTATACGCATCGTTGCCAGACATAGCTCACACTCAATCATTTGCAGCATCTTGCAGATTCAATTTCTCGCCTGTTTTTTACACTTTTTAAATATTGATGAAGTACTATTTTCTTTGGTCAACAGATAGTAAAGCTGTGTTACTTATGATCCAATTTACTTGCGAAATGATTCAATCAATTCCACACAGAAATGTCAAACAAAAATAGTTGTGTGCATGCTGATAAAAAATTTTAAAGGTTTATTTTTTAATGAAAACAGAGTTGCTGTTTAAGTTTAAGAAATTTTAAAAACACATAAATAATATTAGATTGATTTAAAAAGTATAGTTCTAAATGATTTTTAACCGGACAGTTAAATTTATAATTAAGATTAACTTAAGTCGAAACCAAATTTGTTTTGCCTAATTTGCAAATTACAGTTTGATTAACTACGGAATAAAACTGTGACCATTACTAAAGTTTCGGTATTTAACTGATAAATTTGTCTTATAAAGCTTGAAGTAAAAGTTAAAAATATTTAAAAAAGCTAATTAATTTTCGACTCCCATTGCTTTTGCTTTATTTATTTAACATATTCAATCAATTTTAAAACATTTTAAACCATTAGAATATATATTTTATTACTTTAGTTAAGTTAATATTACTACAGTACACTAGACATTAAATTTAGCTCACTTTGTCGGCACATTCGGACATTTCTTCAATCAATATCAATGCCGCCTGTCAATTTCTGGGTAATTTTTCACATTTATGGACCTCGCTTTCTTGATTAATTGTAGCGTATTCGGTGTTTTTTCGGCTATTTAATGGCGTGTGAGTGTTGGGAGAAGTTATTTCATTATTTTGGGTGTGTTTTCGGACCATTTGTAAAGCGTGGTGAACAAAGTGAACTGGTTATGGTTACATTTTAGAGATAAGCCAAAATACTTAATGGAGAGGAAATAAATTGCGTTTGGCAGAGAGAACGAAGCGGAAACTATAAAATTAAAAGTACTGTGTAAATTTAATTCGCAATCTATTAAATATGTTATATATCATAGAAGTTCTCTTTAAATAATACTGCATTAGATTGGTCTGCTTCTGTTTCCTAGTCCGCAAGATTGAACCTGTTATGTGACGCTTGTAGCCACAGCACCACTTGCCACTTCTTGGTCATTCCTGTTGTAGTTGCTGTGCGGTGGTGGTGGTGGTTCAATAAAAAGCTCACAAAAGCACAGAGAGAACCGTTGCTAACCGCATAAGAGCCAAACCCGCTCTATGCTCACCGCTCTGTCTAGTCTGCAGTATCTGTATTGTGTAGAGTATGTTGTTTTTGCTGTTGTTGTTGCTGTTTGTTGGTACCTGTCCTTTAGCGCATGCGCCGCTGATTCGTTGGTGAAGTTTTGCCGTGACTGCGACTGCGACTGCGCTGCCGAGTCTTGGTGTATTGGTGTTGTTGGTTGGTATGAGAAAAAAAGGTTTTCCTCGAGCAATAAGCTCAGTGGTATATAAAGCGAAATACAACAACTTGGGCGGCTCAGTTGCTGTCGGTTTCAAGCTAAAACGCGAACTCGGCTCAAAGAAATAAAACCAAAACCAAAAAAAAAAAAAAAAACAGAAACAAGAAACAAAATTAAACGACTTAACTCACTTGAGGTTTAGTTTTCAGTATCGGTTTCAGTCCCGGTTCATTAGATCAATTGAAAGTGATTTTTGGTGCCATTGTAAGCTGGCTTTTGGGCTGGGTTGTTATTTTGCCAGCGAAGGTCTTTTGACGTGATTGCAATTAAAGTATTTTAATCGATTCGAAATACATACAAGGCGAAACAATATGAAAGTGGTAGGTTCCAGTCGTTAGGATGTGTGTATCTATCTATCTAACTTAGTAACTAAGTAACAATGTAACTATCTGTGTATGTGCTTTGTTTAGTGTACTTTGGCATGGGAAAAGGTCAAAGTTGAGCCTGAATGCGTGGCAGTCCAATCTGTGGTACCTGTCGTTGTTGCTTGTTGCTGTTGTAATGATCACTGATCGTTGACTAACAGTCTATCCGTCTGTCTCTTTGTCTGTTTGTTTAGTTACGTCATAGCTTCATAGACAGTGTGCTCTGTACTAGTCTGTGCGAAAATATCGCATAATTTGCTATGCAAATCGAGTGAACCGTTAATTTGCTGGAGCAGGCTAGTCAAGTCAAGCAATTGCCAATTGTGCACCCAATTTGGTAACTGGATTTTCTAACATTATTTATGAGCTGTCACACATTCAATACACATATTTGTGTGTGTTTGCTGTTATGTCTCTGGTCTCGCATTGTGTACCGTAATTGCAGCACATTCTATGGTAAAAAGTTGCAGGAACTTTAGCTAGAAAAAGTTGCACTAACAAGCGCACTTCAAACTGTTGCTTCCCCCATTATGTTGCTTATCCCCTCTTCCACCTCTCTCTCTCTCTCTTCACCACCCACCAGTTTGAGTCAAGCGCTAAAATATCAAAGGCAACTCGACTGACTGAAACCCCAAATGCACATTGGCTCAGTTCACACGCTGCGATTGCTACTCAACGTTTTCGGTCAGCAAAAAAAGAAACAACAACAAAAAAATGAAGAAAAATTGGCATCAACATTGTCAGTGCATGTCCAGGCCAACAACTTGGCCCGCATGTAAGTGTAAACGTAAGTGTGAGTGCGATCCAAGGCTATAACATCTGGCAACTGGCATCTGACATCTGACATATCGACTCTGTGGCATATGAAACTAAGGTGAAAGGATTTTCGCAGCCAAAGCCGGCAACGATAACGAATCCCTCTTGGCCACGTTGCATGACCGAAACCGCGTAGCATTGCTCTGTAGATTGCTGTTGTTGCAGTCTCTTCGTTGTCTGGTCAACAGAGCAAACACCCATTGAATCAGTACGCAGTTAAGCCAATTTACTTGACCGTTGCTCCAATTTGAATTCCTCGGTGCAGGATTTTGACTTTCAGTCAACACAAATCATGTTTGCCGCAGGCTTACACAGGCTATTGTGTCGACTAGTCGATAGCCAGATACCCCGGACTTCTTTGCAAAATGTGTGGAAGTGTAACTTGAACTATTTTATGTTGAATTAAGCAGTCATAGTTAATAATGAGTGATAAATTTTTAATTCAACTCGAAAATTGAGTCCTATTGTCAAAGACCATGTACTTATTCTAAAAAGATATTAAGTACTTAATATAAAGAGTTTTGAAACTAAAAATATTTATCAACGATATTTCTTATGCAATATTTTAAAGGTTATTCGGTTAAAAATCTAAAATTAATTCAATATATAACTGTTGAATATTTCAAATCAACTTTGCATGTCAAATTATTTTTAATTTAAAAGTTTTCCTTATTTCGAGTCACAAAAGAATGATTGGAATAGTATATTAAAACCTCCCTTTGAGTCAACTCCTACTTACAGGGTATGCATTGTAACACTGCTCTTTAGACGAGAGCTCACTGCGCTTGTCAAGCTGTCGACTGACTGCCGAATATTAAGCTTAACCCATTCCAGCTGTGTAATTTCTTTAGCATTTGCATAGCACACAATTTGAGATACATCTTTCAGATACTTGCAACATATCTTTTACATTGCCCATGTGTGGGAAATTCGCTTTCTTACTTCTTGCTTCTACTTTTTCTTCTTTTTCTGGTTGTTGTCGTATTTTTGCTTTGCATGCTTCCACAACTCACATAATCGAGTGTGAGTGAGTGTGAGTGTTTTTCTATTGCCATTTGACTACACTCGAGTTATTCAACCGCAACGTGTTGTGGGAGCTTGTATTGAAATAAGTAATTCATGCATTTCATGCATTTCTCCAACTCCAACTGTGGATATTCAATTAAGCATTGCCCGGTTGTGGCAATATATTATTGGTTGAGGTATGCTCTGACATCGCTATCACTGTGTTGCACCTCTCGACATATCGCGTGTCTTATGGGCTCTGGGTTTATGCAACGTTGCAACATTTGCTGATGGCTGGCTATTTTATTGCACGTAGCCGTATCTAGCTGCTGCCATCGGTTCCTGCTTGGCATTGGAGGGTTCCCGATGTCATTGTCCAGCAAGCTACAGAAAAGTGAAAGGTAGACAGAGTTAAGAGTTAAGACTCTTGTAGTAGTCGCTGCTGTCATCTTGTGGCACATTCTTTATGCACTGTCAAGGTGTACTGCCAACTTTTAGCTTCAGCTTTTAGCCATGTGGGGTTGGCAATTAGCAAACCGGTTGCCATTTTACTCGTATCGCATTCTCATTCTTAGTGGATTTTCATTTATATATATAGCCTAGTTCCCAATGGAACAAGAGGCTAATGTTTTTGTGCTAATTTCAATAAAGTTTTTTTAAAAACTTTACCATTTCCTCCCAAGCCTCAAATAATTAAAAGCCATTCTTTGTATTGATTGAAAATAACTGGGCAAATAGTAGTCGAGCACCTTGAATCTTTTACTCAAAGTGAACTTCTATTTCCTTGCAGCTCGAGCGTTTAGTGTTAATAGGGTGTCTGTTTGGAGGCCTGGTTAGTGGACAGGATTACCAAGACTACCAGCAGAGTGCACCACGTACTGCACCACATCGACTGCAGTCCAATGCCCAGGCAGAGACGCGTCCCACGCCGGTGCCCATTCTGAAGCAGATCAATAAGTAAGTCAGTGCGATTTCATTTCGCTTACAATGCTTAACAATCCACATTGGAATAGGCACAATGAAGATGGCTCCTATACCTATGGATATGAGGGTGCTGATGGGTCTTTCAAGATCGAAACCAAACTGGCCACTGGCGAGGTAAAGGGAAAATACGGTTATGTTGATGCCGATGGCAAGGTGCGTGTTGTGGAATATGGAGCCAATAAGTATGGCTTCCAGCCTTCGGGAGAGGGTATCACTGTAGCACCACCTACGTTGGTGGATGAGTCTACCAATGAAGAGCCCGATTTCGATGATGAGCCACAACAGCGTCCTCAGCGTCCCTACGTAAGTTGTGTGTATTTCGAGTAAAAGTCTTTAACCTTAAGTTTCATATGGTTTTCTGCAGCGAGTTCAGCGTCCTCAGCAGCAGCAACAGCATCGCCCTCAGCCCGCACCACTGCCACCTCGTCCACAACCGCAGCCGCAACCACAGCCCCAGTATGTGCAGTATGATGAAGAGGAGGTGGAGCCAACACGTCGCCCACAGTATGCACCACAGGCACAGTCTTCGTTGGGACCAGCACCACCTCGCCTGCAAGTGCCTGGAGCACAACGTTCCACAGATGTGCTCTACTCGCCCCAACAGCGTCCAGCCCGTCCTGAGCCAGATTACTCGCAATCTCAGAGCTTCGGTGAGGGACCCGCCAATGTGCGCATTTCCCGTCCCGTTTATGCCCTGCCCCCTGCTTCCCCAGCTCCAAGCAGTGCACGTGCTCAGGGCTTCCTGGCACCAGCCTCTGGTGGCCGTCCCCTGCTGGAGCCGGTGCACTTTGGACCCACACAGGCGCCCATTGCCCAGCCCGTGCAGCAAAGCATTCCCCAGCATCAGCAGCAACAGACGAGCTATCAACCCCGTGCCCAAGGACGAATCGGCGGTGGAGGCGGTGGCAGTCTTCTGGATCAACTGGCACGGGACTATGCTCTGCCCCAAGGCAATGCACAGCCACTGCACGACATCACCTTCGGTTACTACTAGAGGCTGAGGACTGAGCAACTGGTACTGGGTAGTTAGGCGGTCCATTGACCGTTTTCTTTGAGTCAGGTGCATACAACGATAATCAATCCATTCGTATAGTTTCCCCGTTCCCCATATTGTATATCGTTTCAACTATTCTGCAATCGCCAGTGATTCCTTGCTTCCACATGTAGATTTTAGCATATTTCATCTATAATCTGTATTGTATGTGTATCCCGTTTAATTAATAATTAAAAATCAACCAATTTTTGAACTTATTTGCTTTGAAGTTAGTTATTTTTTGGTGGACCAGGATACTATACAGCACGTTTGTTCAAGTACGAAACATATATCCGACTATTGTTAATCAGAATCAATTGCGGACTCTTTGATCTATATAAAGATAATATCTTAGAGATGGTAAAAGCTGATAGAATTGCATTCAATGTGTATAAACCTCAAAATTTTTTATTATAAATATGGAAAATTTCATTATTTATTACTAAATTAATATTGGTAGAGCGCATGGATAGTGACAGTACACAGCACTCAACTGCTTGCAGCTAATGATTTTTAAGTTTAAATGTTTCGTTAAGTTAACTACTTAACGAATGTTGAAGATGCTTTTGGTTTTTAAAATTTGCGTAGCATACTTTTAGGCGCTCTATTAAAAAATACAACGTGAGTTTATATTATCGTTAAACGATTATTTATTTAATTTAAATACTTAAATATAAGATAGTTAATTGAATAATAGTTTCTGCCAATATATAGAAGTTTCAGGTGTTTTTTGTTTGTATTGTAGCCTTGAGTATTCAGAATCGTCAGGAGCTCTAGATGAAATATTTGTATGTGTGTGTGTGGGAAGAAGAAGAGCGTTGACTAAACCTAAAGAAGTGAAAGTGCTGTTATGCTGTAAAATGGGCGTGGTCCACAGTTACTGCCCGGGCAGGTGAAGGGCTGGAAGAGCTGGATCCTCTTGGCGCGACTACTGTCGATAGACTGTAAAGAGAGTGTCAGGTCAGTTGTGATTGAGATTGAGATGATTATGCTTGATAGCCAGTATCCAGAAGGTTTTGATTGGGAAAAATGGGTGGTAAGTGGTGGTGGGTGGGTGCAGTGGCTCATAAGATACATAAAAGCAGTGCGGAGAAGAAAGATTGTAGAGCAGTGTGCTAAAGATGCATGCCGTGCATTGGTTCTCGAACTCGTTTATTGCCTCACACGGGTGAGGGTGAGGAGTTAAATAAATAATGTGTATGGATCAGACATATATAAATAATTTAAGGTTAGGATGAACTATATAGATAAATGCTGCATATGACTTAGAAGACTATAAATTAACTATATAGTACTACGATATAACACCCGCCCAGCGTCAAGTGGAC
Organism: Drosophila tripunctata; assembly: GCA_035047385.1. Lineage (NCBI taxonomy): Eukaryota > Metazoa > Arthropoda > Insecta > Diptera > Drosophilidae > Drosophila > Drosophila tripunctata. Next base: position 120,775 of record JAWNPS010000325.1, read on the forward strand.
GCATTCCCATCTACACTTCGAGCAGACGATTGAACATCAAAGGATCCTGAATGTCGAAATCCTGTGCCCGGGACATACGCATAGGGCCGGGACGCCTAACGGGCACATGGCGTCGCACCTTGTAGGCACCACTGTAATTGGGCCTTGGTGGTGGCGGTGGACCGGCAGGTGGTCCAGCTGGAGGTCCAACTGGCGCACCTGCTGATGGTGGTGGTGCACTGTAAATATACTTTGACTTCTGCACCACTGGCGGCAGATACTGGAAAGGCGCCACCTTGTGCACCTGTTTCTCAATGGAGTAGGTAACGGGCCCATTGCCGCCGGGACCCTTACGCTTGGCCACCTCCAGGGCGGCAATGATTGGCGACAGATCCTTGAGAGCATTATTCTTGTTGGCATGATAGTTGTCCACTCTGTAATCGTTGGCTGGCGCTGATGCCGATGATGCCGGCGGTGGATAGTCGTAGCCCTCATTGGGATGCTTCTGTATGTACACCTCCTCCGGTGTCTGGGGCTTCTTGGCCAGCTGGTTATATGTGTCGGCGGCTCCTTGATTCACAGGCACCTTTGCCGCATAGGCAGCCGTTATGGACTTCGTGTGCGACAGGGACTCCAGTGCGCCCAAATTGTGGGGCAGTGGCACACCATAGCTATTGTAGAGATCAGCCTGCTCGATATTGGAACCACCAGTTGGCACAATGTTCGTGTCCAGTGCCACTGTCTTGGAGGCGGTGTATTCCGTCTTGCCGTTGGGCAACAAACTGAGAATGTCCTGCAACTGCAACGCTGCTTTTCGTGCCTCTTCGTCCGTTAGTTTCTTGTGGCGTCCATAAACGTTGTAGTCGTCGCTGCCAGCAGAGGCCACTGTGCGGGTGTTTAGTGTGGTTGTAGTTGTAGTGATGGTTGTAGTTGTTGTTGTTGTTGTCATTGGTGTTCGTGGTGTTGGTATGTTTTACATGTGTGTTGTTGTTGTTGTTGTGGTGTATGCAATGAGTGAGATTTCATTAGATTTACCAATTAAATATTTATGTTGCATCGTAAAAGTTTCTATTTACAATTTGTCAGTTGTCTTTATATTTTTAGCTTTAATTTGTAATTTTATGTATGTGTGTGTGTGTGTGTGTGTATGAAATGTTGATTGTACAAATGTCGATAGAGTGGTATAAACTATTTAACATTTTCTGTAGATCCAAGTTTTAGTTGAGGTTTGTAAAATTAGTGTTTACCGCTTAAATTTAGCCTAATCTATAACTAAGTACTGAGATATATATATATATATATATATATATAGTTTGATCGTTATATGCCTCAGGGTTTCTTTAATAACTACTGTATATATGTACACAGAATATTAAGTATGCGACAAGTTGTCGCTATTAATGTCTTTTGGCCTGTCATTAGTACTAAGCCTCGTCTCACATACTCAAAATAGACACGTATAATAGATATAGAAATAGATACAGATATAGATATAGTATGTATATATACAAGATTAAATGATTTTTGGTTGATTGATATACTATGTACATAAAACAATAAACAATAAATATTGTCATTTGGCGCTTGTGCAATGCCAAATAGCGAGAATTGTGTAATAAGCTGTGGAAATTGAAAGTGTATCTAGAAGTGTGTCATAGATACAGTGGTCACATATGGATTAAAGTGTGCTTAAAACTAATGTGAGGTGTTAAATTGCTTACAGTGTAGTAAGTAGTAAGTAATGAGTAGTGAGTAATGATGAGCAGCTGATGCTTTCACTTTTCATATAATTTTTCTCGTCTGAGGTTTTTGCACGGAAGTAAGCTTAGCTGAGGGGAAAGGTGCAATGCGGTGAGTGTGTGTGTTTATGATTTGTGTGCTTGTTATGTCGTGTTTGTTTGTTTGTTTGTTTGTTTATTACTTGTTAAAACAATGATGATTCAACTGGGATGGCAAGTTAATGTTTATATACAGCTGATGAGTATTTTACAGCGAAAAGTCGACGATCTACGCACCATCTTGTCCGTACGCTGAAGGCAAGTAGTTGTTCTGGTGCTCCTCGAAGGCTGCGTGTCCGATGCTGAAGGGCGCACCACCGCCACCACCACCACCACCGAAATTGGCGCCACCGGGTGGCAAGTACTGATGAGTGGCGCTGCTAAACGATGGCGGCTTCGATGGTGGCCCATAATTGGAGTGTCCCGAGGGTATCTCATATGTGGTTATTGCTGCAAGAGGAGAGCAGAGTAGAGGAGAGGGGGAAGTCAAACAAAACCGAAATAGGCTAAAGCATGCCAGGCCTGGTCAAACGAGTTGTGGTTTTGGACCACTCAACCACCCAACAACCCCGCTTGTCCATGGAAAATGAAAGTGGAAATGCAGAGTTTTTCAGTTTCCAAAAGTGGAGTTCAATGAACGGTTCGCTTCGTTTCAATACGGTTGCCATTGAAGTGCAGAGTTAGTTGTTGTTGATACTCTCTTCCGTTTGGTCAGTTACTTGTTATCAAGTGGTTTAATTATTATATATATGTTACTCCTCTATATACTAGTTCAACAGCCGCTGCTTACATAATGACCTTAGTTTATATTTCACGGTTGAATCGTTGGACCATTGCCTGTGTGTGTGTGTGTTGTGTGTCAGTGTTGACATTTCAGCCTTTTTTGTGTGTCTCTTTCTCAGAAGACTAGGAAATTGATGTTACGCAGCAGATCAGTCGCATACTCACTCTCTGTGTGGAGCACTGGTCCCGGTGCCGAGGCCTGTTTGTTGCCACTGCCGCCGCTGCTGCCGCCGGATGAGGCGCCCGATAGGGAGCTCAGCTTGGCAAAGGGATGCACGAACCCACTGCCGCTGGAGTGACTGGTGGCATAGGTGTGCGAGTTGACGTGCGCCGAGTTAATAATGGATTTGCCCACGTCTGTGACCTTGTCTCCGGATGCGGCTACCAAATTTCCGCTGGCACTGAGCACATAGCCGCTGCCCTTGATCAGTTGACCCTTCAGTGCGGTCACGCCGCCAGTAATGGCTTTGACCGCCTGGAAGATGGTGTTTAGCACGGATTTCTTGAACGACCAGGGATCATAATCCACCGAGTTGCCCTACAATTAGGTACTTAATTAATACAGTTTGCTTTCGAGCGTTAGTCTTGGACTCACATGCACTACAATGTCGTGGGATTTGTAGCTGTCACCGCCGCCGCTGCTGCCACCGGAGCTGCCCGAGGCAATGGAGGCGGACGCCTGTCCAATGCTCGACAATAGTCCGGACTTTAAGTGTGCCACATAGTCAAAGCTGCCGGATCGCTTGGCAATCTGTGAATCCTTGATGCTCTCTCCCTCATCGTTGTCCAGATCTGTGTCCTCCAGCGACAAGGATTTGTCCAACGCATCCTTGCTGCTCTCGGCAGGATAAGCTCTACACAGCACTGGCAGTGTGCCCAGCAGCAACAGGCATAGCGATAGGAACTGAAAAATGAGTGACGTATTTATTTAAAATGTATGTAAATTTGGAAATCAAGTCAAGTCAAGATGTGAGGTCGTGTTGCATCATCGGCGGCATGTGGCAGTCACCAGCCATGTTGTAATCACACACTGTCAGCTTTCCTATTCATAAACATTATTCATAGCACCAGTTCGAGTACCCGAACTCGCACTCATCTGTCGTTGGAGTCACAGTTGAGCGCATTTCGTTGCAGTTGCCACATTGTGGGGCAGCTTGTGGGTGGTTTGTGGCTACAGAGCGTTTTACAACTCTTTCATGGGCCATCAAACATTTGCCGCACAGACTAATTGATTAGTTTAAATGAATGGATTCATTTGGTTTGGCTGCATGAATATGCCAAACGAATAAAAAATCATGAGCTGTCAGACTGACAGGCATTTCCTTGATTGATTCAAACTATTATTAACTACTCGAAATATTAGTGGATTCATTAAGTAAATTTGCAAATTCAATTGAGCAATTGAATAATTCATGTTTTTAGGTTTCCATTTAAGCTGTTTGCAAAATTTGTCCTTTGTTTGGTTTATTTTATAGTTTTTCATAAAATTCGTATTAAAAATTCGATAGTATTATTGATGCTGCTGTAAAAGTAGGGCATAAAATCACTTCTTGACATGAATAAATAATTTAAGTTGAGACAAGTGAATGAGTTTTGAATCACTTAAGATTGCGTTTGTGGTGTGGCAATGATTTGCAATCTCGTTTGCCAAATATTGAGAGTTGAGATAAATGTTATTTTGATAATTAACTGTTAATGGCAAAAAATAAATTGAATTTGGGTCGCAAAATTGTGTCTGTTGTGAAATATTCAATCAGTTACGAGTGCCTCTCTGTCTGCCAATCTCTCTGTTGTCTCTCTCTCTCTCTCTCTCTTTCTCTCTTTGTTATTTCGATAAACGACAACAAATACGTATACAAAAACAAATATTAGTCTGAGTACAAAAGGTATTTGACAAATGCTTTTTAAATTGCCCTTGCGGAACCGCCCTCTAAATATGGAATATGAAACCTTTTCCTTTCTCAACTCAATGCTGGTGATTTGTACAGACCAAATATGATTTTTGCCCGGCTTCAGATTGATGTTTGTTTACAGTCTAATTGCCTTAGCCCTCGCACGGCTCAAATGGGCTGACAATTTGCATACAAATGCACAAATTAATACAAAATTTATAATTTTAAGCACTTCACCCCCACGGTTAATGGAACAGTGTGTCTTGGTCAGGGATTGGTTTGCATAAATGCAATAAATTCCAATAGACAACGCAGTGTTTTATAGATTATTATATTTAATTGCACTATTCGAATTCATTTTCTGTATATGCCATAACACAACATATCATAACGTAGCTTAAGTACTCGTTATTAATAAAATTCCAATCTATAGTTGCTTGGCAAACTGTTTCATAACTGCACACAAATAAACGAAAATTACTTTTGGTTTTTCCGCTCGTTGTTTGTTTAACCTAATTGAATCAGATCGAATGGCATATTGGACCATCAAACAAATCTGTTGGCCAATTTACGCTCATTCCAAAAGTGTTTCTCTTTTATATCTCTCTCTCTCTCTCTCTCTTTCTGTGTTCTCTGAGAGACTTTGTTGCCTTGTCATCGCTTTGCGTTGTCGAAAGAGAGTGAAAGTATTTGCCGGCTTTTGCTTTTTTTTTACACTCTCCAACACTTTGCATTGTACATTTAATTTGCATGTTGCTCAATTGTTAACAATATGAAACACATATACATACATATACGTATTTGTTTAAACTATGCTCACGTCGCTTAACTAATTGCGGTAGGTTCAACTTTTGTATACCCTACATCAGTTACGAAAGTTGTGATGGGTATGACTTAATTGTGGGTCACTTAATTGCTTTGAAAAGTGTGTCAGACACTCATGAAGATACATTTAACTAATTGCGAACACATTCTTATAGTCATTTTTAACTCACTCATAGATTTATTGTTTCTACGTGAGTCTCTTTGGATTTGTTTATTGACTCACACGCATGGCTTTGCTTTTTGCCACCTTTTTTTTTTTCTTTTTACAAATTTCTTTAAAATTTTGGAAAGCCACAAACGAAAACAATAACAAATAAACGAGCGACTATGTCGGTCTATGGTCTGACATAATAATTATGCATGATATTTTGGCTTAACACTCAGTCAAGTGGGCCGAAGTTTCTTTCGATTGCTTTTGATACTCAGAATGACATAATCCCAGTGAAATGAACTCTTGGCTATGAGTGCACATGTGCATATGAGTTTTTTATGAATGCAACGTGCACAGCCGGCATACTATTGGAATTGAGAGTTTTGGATTACGTTAGATTATATAAACGATTTGCTATTTATGGTGTTGTAGCTGAAGATGCAACTCTTTCTTTTATCTTGTGTTTGGCTAATAAAATCGACGGAGCGTGGCCAATTGAAACGGGTTTTTTTGGTTTGTTTGGTAAGAGAATTAGCTGCACTTGAACTTGTTTGGGCCAAATATACCATTGCATAAATATGGCCAAGTTGTATGTGTGTGTGTGTGTGAGTGAATGTGTGCTAATTTGGTCATTTGGTTATTGGCACGACGATCACTTTCACTGCATCAGCGTTTAGGCTTACCTTCATGTTGTGTTGCTGGTATTTGCATTTGTATTTTTGGGTTTGGGTTGGGATTATGATTAGCTCAACTGCTAATCAATGAAACAACCGCGTCACACTTGTATGTTGCTGTTATTTGTATTACTGCTGCTGCTGTTGTTGTTGTTGTTGTTGTGGTTGTTGTTTGCTGCTTTCGAGCAAAACTTTCCTCACCAACAAAACACTTGCTATATTGGCAGTGTCGACTCGAGCACTTCTTAAAATCAGTTCGTTGGCTCTTTGTATCGAGCAATATGTACGTAAATATTTCGTCAAAATACACACTATATATACGCATACACTAGCACACACATACACATACACTCATTTATACACAGTGATTTCACTGGTAACAAAACGCGCGCGATCGCAACGACTTTCTCGCTTGACTCTGGCTCTGACTCTGACTCTTTCGTTGTCGGTTGTTGTTTGTTGTTTGAGGGGGCTTTATGCTTATGCTTTGGCTTTTATCGAATGGAGGTGGCTCCTCGGCGACGACTGAGTTCGAACTGTAGTCGAAAATACCACTGTGTGGCTCTTTTAAAGAAATTTTGGGCCGGAGAGCGCCGCTGCATTTGTCGGCGGCTTCGAATGCCGCTCTTAGGGGCTATCCAAAGAGTCGATGCCATCGCTCACAATACGAGTACGTTCGCTCCTTTACGAGTCATTAAATTTATTTTGGCAGCATCTGCGACATTTGGCTTCTCTCAGTGTGAGCTTGGCCCATATGCAAGGGGCACTCTGTTGGGGGCAGCATCTAACAGGGGCAGTAGCAGGGGCAGCGATTTGTGCGTGAGTCGTTGAGTTCAATGCGTTTGTCAAGTGGTCGGTCGCATTTGCAACATATAAGTGCAGTCGGTTCATTAAACGTGTTTAATTGAAAATACTATATGGCAATTGCGTTTTTTTTAATTGTTGTTTTGTGCGGTATGGCCAAACGAAAGACTTAGGCAACGAACTTGATGCATTTATACTGCATTTAGTTACCCAAGACACAGATGATGTGACATAATGTCAAAAATATAGTTGAGTTAGTGACTTGGATTTGAATTTTTAGATTGTATGTTGTTGTGTAAGTTGTTTGGGAATTTTGGTTTTTTGTTTTTTTTTTTTTTAATAAGTACATTTAAAGTCTTAAGATAAATTCTACTTTATTAAGAATGTTTAAAATACCTTTCGAATGATATATCACCCATTGCAAACAGAGCAGACAAATACTATTTTGAATTATAGTAGCAGTTTAGTTTCTGCTTTCGTCTCTAACGTGGAATGCCGTTAATAGTAATTTTCCAAGAAAAGTTACGTTGCTTTTCGTTTAATGTTTTAAAATGCACAACACTATTCAGGTAAGTTATATGTGCTCATAGATAAACTGCATTTTACTAGGCAATATTATTTGGTTCAAATATTTGACTGCTGGCCATTAAGTTAACTGAATTATAACTATGTTATTTGCGCTCCCATTGCGCCAACAGCCTTGACCCATGTCTGATTGTGATGCGTCGCAAGGCTCAACTGAACCTTTAAGTGCAAAGTTTGAGCGTTAAAACATAGTTCACGGCATTGTTATCTAATGTTTTAACAAAAACTTAAGTTTGGTTTCAGAAGACAGTTCACTGTCACTATGCCAAAGGCGTTTACAAGGGCCAAAAGACGCACTGAACAGACGCATGAACAACTTCTACAACAATTAAAACTGGTACGAAAGGCAGCAGTCGAGGGAATTGACTTTAAAAGACCCTGCTCTTACTATAAGGCAACTAAAAACAATAATGTTAGTTACTAAATATAAAATTTTATGAGTTTTTATGCTAAAACCTGGTTTGTATCAAATATTCTTTATGTAACTGTGAGATATATTTATTCGATTCTAACATCAGCATCAGCTATATGTGACAAACTTTACATTTTGACTGAAGTATAAAACTTTTGAATATTTGTGAAACTACAGGGTCTAAAAATAGCCTCGAAATTGTGGCCCGGTTGAGATGTGCGCCCTCAAGTGCAAGTGACATGAACTGCTCCCATTACTGTTGCCAGTTGCCGGTTGCCAGTTGCCAGCTGCTTTTTGTAAATGTTTTGCTTGGAAAGAGAGTTCCAGAGGGCGTCCGGTGGCAATGACTGGTCGAAAAGTTGGCATAATGTCTAGTTATTGTCATTGTCCAACGCAGCCAAGTGTTCAGTGCACAATTTGTAGACTGCAGTAAAGTTGCGGCTCCTGCTGCACACCTTTCTTGCTGTTGTTTTTGTTGTTGCTGTGGTTGTTATCTAACCAAAAGTGAAATGGGCGCAACAACATGGAAAAGCTTAAAAGAGATACAATACTTATGTATGTACGTGTACAGACATATGTACTCGGTACTCGGTACTCGCAGTTAACAAACTGTAAATTTGCTAAAATGCAATAAAAATAAAATGCAAAGCAAATAAAAATCAAAACAAAAATAATACCCATAACGCTAAAACGCCTCTCATGGACTCGTAACGAACGTTGCATTTTGACACACACACTCACATACACAGATTCAGATGCGGCAGCTGTGGCACGAACTGTCACTTAGGTGACTGTGCGTTGCAGCAAGATACCAAGAAAGAAGCTGCAAAATGAGTTGTAAGTGAATATAATGGCTTATTAAATTCCATTTTTTAGAGAGAGAGAGAGAGTATATATATCCATTAAATGATTGGTATTTATATAGAGAGTAGTGCGAAGTTCGTTTCGTTTGATTTCATCATAATTTTGGCTCGGTCAATTGTTATTGGACTGTCAACAAGTCATGCAACTGTTGCAGACTCGATTTCCGACCCAAAGAGCAAAGAGTTTGAAATTTGATTGTCTTTAATAATTTGTTAAACCCACAACACATAAATACATGCATACATATGTGCTACACTGTTGCATGTAATATTGTGGACGGTCGCTAAACGAGTGAATGAGTCGACTCAGGCCATTAGTTCAAGTTGATTGCACAAAAAATTATTATCAATAATAATAATAATGGAATTATCGCTTTTGCATGTCAAATAAAACTTTTTGTAGTTACAAGAATGGCATACAAAATCATTGAAATTACGTATACGACACCGATAAACCGGTCGAATGTTACAGGAAGCAGTCGATAAATCCAATTGCAATTTTCCAGGTGTTATGGAGAAAATTTCGCTTAAATAATAAAATAGTGTTATTTAAGGAACTGCTTGAGCTGAGTAAATTTATTCATTTTATTTTATAATGTTTCTCTACATTGTTTGTACCATCCTGAAATCATTTTTATACGCTACTCGTAGCTCCTAAGAGGCCTCATGTGTGCTCCGATGTGTGCTTTTAATTTTTCACTCATTCGTTTTGTTAATTGACGTGGAGCAATTGAGAAATGAAATAAACATAAAAAGCTGAGAAAAGTTTTCAGAGTGTAACGACGAGAAATGCGATAACAGACCGAACGGCTGCTTTGACAGCTATTGCAAAAAAAAAAAATATACATAGAGTTGCAACATTAGAAAATAGTCGAAAGAAAAGGCAAAGAAACATGCCAAAAAGTAAAAACTAAGTAACACTGTGCATATAACCAGCATCCTCATCTACTTCCTTGACTTCCTGTAAATGTTGCGACTGTTGCGCAATGAACTTCAACTTCAAATTCGCGTTCCTGTGCAAACGAGAAAACTCAAAAAAAAAAAAAAAAAAATGAATTCAAAAATCGGATGTGAACTCGTTTGCGGTTTGGCGGAAGTTGTGACCGCCATCGCCATCGCCATCGTACTTGCAATCTGTAAGTGTGTTTGTAGGATAGTGCAGTTGCCCAGGAGTTTGCAGTTGTTGAAAAGTGAAAGTCAGCTGCAAATTGACATTGAATTTGATTGCCTCATAGCAGTTATATTGTTCGCGAATCAAACGGATATTCCCGATGATACAATCGCCCAATAGTCGTTTGACAAATTGCGTAGCATCATAGCATCCTGCCTCTCCTGTCACCTCTGCTATTGTTTTAATTAGTATACATATACATATATCGTAAATATCGTTCGTACCATGCCCGACACCTGGGCAGCAGCTGCGTCAGCATTGCGTGTTGTTGCCGTGGCCCCTGCAATTGCAGTTGTTGCCACATGACAACGACATCAACGAGCGGTGCGTCCACATTTTTTCAATCAAGTGCTTTAATTGTAGCTGGCTTTAACTTTTGGTAAGCGCTTACGTGTAAATTTTAGTTGTAGCATTTGCATTACAATTTTTGTATTTATAATTTTGTAGTTGAATCGCATTAAATTGCATATATTACGAGTGCTGAGTATTTGTATTTCACCATTATTTCCAGCTAACTAAACGTTTGAAGATTGTTTTAATCTTAATTTTGTGTGCATGATAATTCTCGATTTGTGCTGTGATGACTGTGAGACAGATTAATAGGCATCTGGATGCTTTACGCTCTAATAGAGCCATTTCCCAACTAATTTATGACTATTAACCAAAATGTTTGGGCCATTGGCCATTGGCCAGTTTGGTTGCTGTGGCTGCAATATAATTAACAGCTTAATTGGTAGTTAAAATCAGTTTATTTTGTTAACCCCAAACCATATTGCCAGAAATTATTTCAATGGGTTCAGTAATGGGGTTACGCTTATAATTTGCTCAGTCAACACTGCAAATTAAAAAGACACCCGAAAATATGCAAAACATAATATAGGCGCCCTAAAAGTATGCTTAAATATTTAAATGACTGCTTAAACGTTTACTTTTAAATTTTAAAATTTAAAAATAATAATTAGAGTGTGGGTTTATCTTTTCTTTATTCATTTAGTAAACGTTGTGCATGAAAATCATGGAAAAAATTGTACTTCACGCGCATACTATACATTTTAGAGAGTAGAATATATTATAGACTACTCGTAACTAATGCATAAAATTAATCACTTTTATGTAAGATGGTGTAAATTAAGCAATTTATGACTTAAATCGTTTGATTTCAACTGGCGGCAGGCAGATACGTCATTGCTGCACATGATGCCGGTACCGATGCCAAAGCCGATAATCAGTTTGCTTATAAATACTTGCGGTTTACCAGCGAATCTGGAAATTCCCCATGAGTCAACATCTTTCCCTTTGGCTAGAACCCACTTAGCGTATTCGCAATACAAGCCAGCTTACGTGTCTCTCAGTCTCACACAAAAGATCGTTGGCCAATTGAGGCAGTGACGCGTGCTTGACGTGCGACCAATATTAAGTAAGTTAGTCTCTCTGTCTCGCTGTCTCACTGTCTCGCTGTCTCACTGTCTGTATGTTTGTCTGTGTGAGTGTGTTTTTCAAACGAATTACGAACGATTAAGAAACGGCTCTGAAAGCTTTGCTCGAAAGCTTTACTTTTCCTTTCGACAGAGCTAAACAGCTGATTGCAAGGCCATCAATAGAGAAGTGAACAAACTTGTGAAGAGTGGGAAATTATTACTTTTTATCCTTCACTTTATTTTAAACTTACTTCCTATAAGTGTTGTCGTCTGTATTACTTCACGCACTGCTTATAATATTGTGCGATGACAACACATGTAAATCGGGAAACAAAGAAACTAGTTAACTCAGGATTGTTGTTATGAACTTAAAAATACCCAGTAAACTAGAAGTGTTGAGAAATTTTAAAATATAAATATTTTTTATCTGATAAGTGTCTTTGATATTACAGTAAAATCTTAGTTAATATTTAAATGTGCATTTTTTTAGTAGTAAAATAGTTAATCAGCATAGTATATATCTTAATAAATATTACGATAAATGGATAATATTATGAATGAATCTGATTCAGTATATATTTATGAATTTGATACTATAAAACGGTTAGCTTTAAGTAAAGATCTTCAGATTATTAGAGTTCTAATATAAATTTATTACTTTCAAGTACTAAGTCATGTGTTATTAGTAAACTTATTATTCTAATGATATATTCTTGATTAAGTAAAAAAAAAATATCAAATATATCAAATCTTGAAAATTTAAATTCTTTTTATAAATATTTATTTTATTATATTAGTGGTAAATATTAATATACAAATTAAGCAATCACAATTGTAAATGAACCAAATTTAACTTAAGAAACTTTAAACAATAAATTAAATTTAATGGTTTCGATGAACTGCACAGCTTACAGTCTCTGTCCATTCGTTGAGTATAGGGTACAAACAGCTGTAAACCAAAGCATTCACTCTCTCAGACCTGCAGAGAGTCAAGAGACAAACGATCGCACGCTCTCGCTGACACTTGCTTAATCTATGCAGTAATCTCTCTCGCTATCTCTCTCTCTCTCTCTCGCGTTCGCTCGCCAAGCTGTGCTTAAAGCTGCACTTGTAAGTTATCGGAGCTTCTGTGAACTTCTCCCAAAAACTTTTCGTTCAGTTGCTTTCTTGTCGCGCGCATCGATAAGCGCGTGTTGTTGTACTATACGTTTGTGGTGTGCTCTCTCGCTCTTGCTTACGCTAGCGCTGTTGGCATCGCTCGTCTACTCTGTCTCGTTTCTGCGCGCTGGCTTCTTTATGCCAGTTGACGGCAATGTGCATCAGAAATTCAATGATAGCCAAAGATTCAAGACGTGCGTCTCCCACAATAAAAACTAAATATAGTTCGGATTCGGAAAATCCCCTCGTCGGCCGTAGAGGAGACGCTAGATTGTGAAATCGAAACTTTGAGACAATCACGATTGCATAAAAGCGCTTGCATTACGCTAACTGAACTTCATTTTGGGCAAGATCTGTCCAGGGCCAACAGCTCCTTACAAAAGGTCTCTTGCATAAAGCATAGCCTCTCAGGTGGATGTGTAAAGCATAAAGCAGAAACTGACTAATTAAAGTGCCTCTCTGGGTCTGATATCTGTTTCGACGACAACGCGAAAAGGAAACAAACAAAGCGGAATAAGCAACACATCCAAAAAGGCGGCTGAAAACATTTATAAACAACAACAACAGTAACAACAACTAAAAAGACAACTACAACGGCAACACAAACAGCAGCTTCGAGACCAACTACAATAATAACAAAACACAATAATAATAATACAACAAAAGCAAAAAAAGCATTAACAAAAACAACACTAACAAAGACAAATAAAGCCCGGTAATAATTTTAGTCGTGCCAGTTTGTTTATTAAATATACTATATATAAAGCGCAAACACATACGCCGGTCGGTGAATATATCGACAGCCAGTTACCCTGTAAATAATAATATTTAAAACAAAAAACCAACACCCCTGGACATTAAAATGCCTCCGTTTTGGTGGAAACTTCTGAAGATCATGTTGTTGCTCTTCGCACTCTTCACAACGGTGAGTAAATAATTTTTATTCAAATTCATTAAACGGCTCTGCCTGCAAATACTCTGTAACAAGAATCGTGGTGTAGCTTAAAATCATAACATTTGCTTGTGCATTCCATAAACTAATTTCATTCATCTTACTACGTTGTTTACTAACTTGATTTCGCTAACTAGTATAAACCTATATAACCCTGTGCAATTGACAACATTTAGTAAAGGGTAAATTTCCTGCTTTGTTTAGTTGGTTCTAAAACAGCTTTGAATTCCATAAGTTGAATACTTATATTGTACGTCTCACACTTTTGATCTCTGTTATAAATAATGGCCAGACAAATTGCAATAATACGATATACAAAGTTATTGATCAACACGATTTCTCGGACTTTTGAAATTCAAGTGCTGTTTAATTGCACTCACATACATACATATGTGAACTTTGTGACAAGACTTTCCCAGAACTTAAGAGTATCAAACGCTTATCAGCTTGATCGATTTATTTTTCTATATGAAGTAGAAAAGTACGAGCTTATTAATTAAAAGTGTATTTATTACAAGATCGCGTGAATTCCTCAACTTTACAAATAAATAAAAATCTTTATTAATGCCGCTTCACTTAATTGTCTGGGATAATATTCCCACGAACTGAAGATAAAATCTATATGTGTATTAGGAATTGGGCAATTACCAATGCTAGGGCTAGATTTATTATCACTTTGTGAGTTGAGACATTAAAACAGATACGAAATACAGACAAAACGAGAGTCATAACAACGAATATAGTATATGCGTCTTTCGGAAACCGAATATTTAGACGTGTATTGACAACTGTTTTGAGTTTTTATATTGTTGTTGATTTGCTGATTTGTTTAACGCTGTTGTCTTGGCATACGTTATTCAAGGCAGGTGCCAAATAATAATAACAATAATGGAGTCAGTTTTAAATTATTAAGAAAATCATAAAAAGAGAAGCGTTCAGCATAAATCACAGCATGTTTGGAAGCAGAATACTATACTATGCATATTAACTCGGCTATGACAGATCATTTGTAGTTTCCCTCATGTTGCAATAATCATAATTTGTAGACTCAATCCATTCACAAACACATGCTGATTGATCAAGCGTGCAAATGTTGTTGTTTTTGTTGACTATATTCTTGTAGTTGTTGTAGATTAGCGTGTTTATCAGCTACTATTGGCCCGATTTCGGTGGGAGTCATCCTACTCCCCTCTTTCCAACTTCCAACTTCCAGTTTCCTGCTCCCACATCTCTTTTCCTTGTCTACTTTCGGCATTGTTGATCAATCGCAAACAAAAACTTCCACATGTATCTTTCAGATAGTTTGTATCAATAGCGAAATGTCAAAGCGTCGCGGTGCAGAAGCAGAGGCAGCCGCAGTACCAGATCTACCAGAAACAACCAATAACTCCATTAATCTGACGCCCTTTCTGTCTGACAATCTACTGAATATAATGCGCAACATGACACAGAAGCAGCTGCAGGATGTGGCACAGATGCAACCAAAGACAGAGAGAGAAAGAGAGAGAGAGACATCACAGCATCAGGCAGGCGAGGTGGAGGTGTGGATTTTTATAACTAATTGTTCAGTTAGAGTCATTGTTTGCTCCTGTGCTATATGTTCACTTTAATTTTCTTTTGTTGTTTGACTTTGTGTGTGCTGGATTTTGCCAATTGAATTTGCAATTGAAAACTAAGTGTTTTCCCACTTTTCCTTTGCCATTTTCACTTCAGTTGCCAGCCGAGGATATCGATGAGCGAGTTCGTTCCATATTCAAAGTACACGATGGCGAAGGTGTGATGCTTTTCAATGTAAGTGAACACGCTGCATAAATCCATACTCATCCATCCACATACACATCAGCAATCCGTGTTCATCTTGTTCATATCGCATTTCTTGTGTTGTGTTGTGCTGTGTTGTGAGTGATTTGGGTTTATGTTGTCTTTGAAATTAACACAAAATTTATACACACACAGACGACGACGACGACGGACGATGCACCTTTCATGCCATCTACATTCACATCCACATCCGAAATGCTCAGTGATCAGCCAGCGCAATCTCAAACTCAATATCGAACATACTCAGAGTCTCAGGCAGAGACAGTGTCCCAGTCCCAAAATTATAATCAGTATAAGAGCTTGAGCCATCAGCAACAATCGTTCAAAGTGCAGAGATCACCGGATGGCAAGCTAAATCTTGTCTTTAATGAACCCCACGTCTCTTTGCAGAGCACAGCCGAGGAGAAGCAGCATCAGCACCCATCGAATCCCCAACTGCCTAGACCAACACCACGTCGTCCCATCTCGGACAGTAAGTAGACAACATAAAAGACTCTCTAACAGTAATTCAAGTATATCAACTGCTAACTAACTCAACTAAAACTACAACTACAACAATTTCAACTCCCTCATCAGTTATCGTGTTTCCCGACTCTATAGATAAATATCGTCCGGCACAGACGACACCGCCATCCATTGACACGGGCGATCTTCAGTGTGTAGATGGTTTCAATCAGAGCCGTTCATTTTGTACCAAAGTCAACAATTATCCCGACTTATCCGGGTTAAAGGGCATCTTGTCACGCCGATTTGCCAACTTCTTTAGCGATGAGCCACAGCCCACGGATGTGGGACTACGAATCAATGACGACGAACAGTATCTGTGCAACAGTCATGTGAGATATTTGTACCCAAAACTAGGCCAGAGATTGGACCAATCCTGGCAGTATATAGTCAACACCGACGAGTTCAAACAGGGTATACTCATCGAAGAGTGCGAGTGAGTAGAAATACGATTCTTAACTGAGAAATTTCTAAATCGAACAACTATTTTTTCTCGTCTAGTCACGAGGGTGAGAGCTGCCAGTTTCTGGACAGTTTCCCCAACAACTATGTGCCCATCTGTAAGCAGCATTATGTGATACGTCATCTGGCCACAGTGAACAATGCCAGCAGTGGGCAGCCCGAGGTGGCCAACGAACCCTTCAAGATACCCTCGTGCTGCAAATGTGTGATAAAAAGCAAATTCTCTGTAGGCAGCGGCCCCTGAGACAAAGCAGTCTCAATTTTGGAACTCAGCCAATTTCTGCACATGTGATTTGAGGTAATATTAATAACAGTTTTTTTTTTATATCACAAGATTTGGAATTTTCGAACATGAAATTTACGATTTTACACAGCATGAAAATGTTGTTCATTTGATAAGTTTGCGAAGAGTCCAACCCATGGCATAGAATCCAACGAGCTTGAGGGCCATTCTCTTGCCCTCCACATTTCCGACTGCCTTGAATCTGTTGTTGAAGTTACCAAAGATGCGATCCATTAGTTAATAGTTACACGTTTTAAAGTCGCCAAAAATTATAATAAAAAGTTCACAAATTGTTTGGCGTCTCTCGAAATATTTGTATCACAGAAAATTGAAACTTTTGTTGTTACAAGTGTTGAACGGTAACTGATTTTGAGTTTCTCATATAGGCAAAAAATAGAGATGTTAGTCAACAATATGAAAACGACTAGATTGATCATGTTTTGTAATTATTGCTATTATTTTTTTACTTACAGCAACAAGTTCTACCCACCACAGAATGGCAGGCCAAACTGTCTAGGGGAATTTTGTTTAATAATTTGTAGACTAGTTGTTTTATATGCACATAAAACATTAATTAATCTTTACGTACTTATATCTTATATATCTATAATATAATGCTGATAATACTTTACTGCAAAATGCAACACTCAACAATTAAAAATCTAGTTTAGACATAATTAAAACAATACAATTTCTTTCAACTGACGCTGCGTTTATGCTAAAAATATTCGTGTCAGATAGTTTTTCACATTATTGATTGTTTATTTCTATGTACATTATGTTTTTTTTAGTATTAATGCATGTAATTAGTCTTAGATTATGTTTACTTTTAGCTGCAAACTAAAAAACAATTAGCAAAAAAATGTTAAATTTTATGAAATGCCATGTTTAAATATCCAGCACAAAAAATAAAAATAATTCTAATGGATGTGCGAGTGTGTGTGTGTGTGTCTTTCACTCTAATGGTATAGGGTTCTTTGAACCTATGGAAACATATTTCTGAACTCAACTGCATGTTAACATGTCTTTATTTATTATTATTAACTCTGTGCGCTCGCTAAGTAAACTAATTACACTCAGTGTGTGTAAACATTCATGATGGGACATGTGACAACGGAAAGAACAACTATAGCGCTATTCACTGTACACTGTTAACTATTTGTTGGAGTATGGGGCGTATGCGCGATGTGGTAGTTACCTCAAACTCGCTGCATTTCGATTTGTTGTCTGCCGTGTTGCCTGGTGCGCTGTTTGCTGGGCCACGAGCCTTCTTTTAAATCGATAATATTTATTGATTTCAGCACTACAATATGTATGCTATGTATGTAACTATGTCAAAGTTAGGTCGAACAATACAATTGACTCAAGAAATATTATATATGTGTAGCATATGGCCATTTAATTACCATCATTGTATTGTCTTGTGTCCAAAATTGCAGTGGTAGGCAGTAAGCAGTAAGCTAAGCCATTAATCATGACACTGCATAGAATATAGAAGTAAATATTTATCAATTATATGGTTGATGGGGACACCCTCTCACCTTCCCCTTAACTACACATATGTAACCCTGAGTTCTAGTACTAATGGACTTTTCCCAATTACGCCACTGCTTTTCCAATCGGACATTGTGTTTGCCGTACTGCTTTGATTTGCACCCACCTTCTGAACGATAATGTATTCGTTGAAATTCGAATACAAATTATGTGAACTCTGGAATACTCTAACTTTCAAAGTGAAACTTATTTAAGTTGTTTCATTTACACTCTGCGTTTAATGTGTATAAACATTCTATGTAGCTGATGATAAAGTAATTATTAGCATAGTCATGGTTAGAGTATAATAATTTAAAGGACAGTCAGACAAACAATATTGTTGGTACTGTTTGGCCGGTCTGGTCATATTGTGAGTGGTGTCTAGTAATTGCCGCAGCACATTTGCATGGCAAAAGGAGTTAATGGTGGTTGCCTGATTTCCTGCTCTTCTAGTTGTCGTTGTCGTTGTTATTGTTGTTGTTGTTGTCGTTGTTATTGTTATTTGGTTGCTGTCGCTCGGTCGAGCGACCTTATAAAAACCTTTTGTCGACAGCAACACGGCTTCAATACGCCGGCAGCCGAGAATTCAGTCGTTGTGTTGCAAGTGCCAGTGCTGGTCTTCATTTTGTTTATTATATGTTGCAGTTGCCGCTGCAGTAGCTTTTGCTGTTGGAGTTTCTGTTGCGGGCTCTTTCACTTTTCATTGAAACGGATTATGAGAAATTATGCAACCGGCTGAAAGCTCATTAGCTCAAAATATATAGTCCTGTGATAAATATTCTCATCTAAATGCTATTGCAACTCTTCATTTGTATGCGCAACATGTGTGTGGCACTGTGAACTACATTTATTCAGCGACAGACAACGCATACTAATGTTGCAGTTAGATCTATTGAAATACGTTGGAAACGGTAAAGCACCCGCTCTAGGAAAAATCACACGAAAAATGAATGAATTAAGATAAACTAAAAATAGTTTAATTGTAATATGGATGCTGGACAGCCCAATACCCGTAATCGCATCTGGACAACGGGTAGTACCAACAATGGATTCTTCGATGAGAATTTGCAACAGCAGCCGCTGCCATTGCAACGTCTCCAAACGCCGGGTAAGTCATGAAATCGATCATAAAAGACTCAGATATATATATATGTGTATGAGTCGTGTATTTGGCTAGAGTTTTAGACACATAATATTTCGAAGTGTGCTGATTCATTAGTCACAATAATCTCACACTGACCACTCACAACACAATTAAAGATTATACAAATTATTCATCAGAGTTGTTCTAGCCTAATGACAAATATGGTGTATTAGGTATTCTTAGGCACTTGCTAACAAAATTATTACTTGCTAATTGAATATTAATTTCAGATACACGATCTGAAACATATTTAATTTAAAATCATTTCAATGACTTTCGATGTAGGTGTTTCCAAATCATCTTCCGAAGACGGCAACAAGGTTGTATCGGAATGATTGCATGTTTGATCCGAAGATAATTTCAATAGCTCTAGTTGCAGATTATTTTTAAAAATTTTACGTTCTTCGTTATTGTTTGTTACGTTTTCCTTAAAGATTTTATCCGTTTTTAATTTTTGCCAATTTCCCCTGAACTGAAAATCTTTTTGGACTACTTGAGAGTCTGTGAAAGGTTTTTCTTTTTTGATGGTTGAGGTTTCTATAGTGCTTTGAATTTCTTCAGGCTTCTCCTCTTTCAGTTTTAATTCTTCATCTTTCTCTGGTGTTACTTGCACACATTTTGGTTCTTTCTTCTTATCAACATTGCTTTTTGCGACTTTTCCTTTGCGCCATTTTAATATGTTGGATATTATAAGTAAGGCTATGATAAATGTTACAAAACCAGCCCATATTTCCATAATGGTCTCCCAGGGCGCAACGACATTTGACTTGAATTTAACGACTTCCTTCATAAGATCATTTATCTCATACAAGTCCTCGGCCAAGCCAAATATGCTGACCTCAAGATCGAAGGGTTTATAACCAAAGTATGATAAAATTTGAGACATTTTTGAAAAATATTTTTCTTGTTTTAAATTTTGATAAGATAAGTCTGTTCTGGTTTTGAAAAGTATATCAAAGATAAAATAAAATATATGACAAGAAAATTAGGTGATGAAAAATGGAATGGATTTGTTAACTTTTAAACTTCTATATAAATTTGGAATATGGTCTAAAGCTGCGTTGGGTTAGTGCATTAAAATTGCAGAAAATTCTGAAGATACCAGTTTTGAAATTTCTGCGCTCAGTTTTCTAAACTCAGAGCAAAATATGATATGGAAAAAAGCGAGCTTATTTCCGTGATCCAAATTCAAGCACCGTTTCTGGATTCTCAATCCAACCAGTTATTTTTTATTATTTTAACTATGCATTATTATTGTCAATCCATGGACAAAAGTAATAATTCCCCAGGCTCTTTTAGGGCTTATTGCATTCCCGACATGGAGGTGGAACCAGAACCTGAACCGAACTCTTTCTTTTTTAAAGTGAATCGGTTTAAAAAAATAAAAGAAAATAATTTACTAAATATGCCAAATTTAAGTATATGTTATCGTGCAGTTTAAATTTAGCACTAAGCTACAAAAATAAAAAAAACTAATGACATGATTGTTGTGAGTAAATATAGCCTCAGCCTTAACATCGTATTTATGTACGATTAATTGATATAATCCATGCAAATACATTAATATATTTTTTGTGGTATCTATATTTGCTAGCGTGGGATTCATAGACAGATTAGACTATTTTAAAATTAGTGTAATGTCATCCAACACGCAAAACACATTCGCAGTGCAATGAACCAACTGCTGCAGGACATTGGTGGCATTATGCATTTGTGGCCAAAAGCCGGTTGAATGTGACAGGTGAATGCATTAAAAATGCGATTAGTGGACACGTATGCAGTTGCCCGGAACTGTCTAGAACTGTCCAAATGCCCACCTGCACAAACAAAAGGATATTTGTACATGACAGTTGAAATTGACAGGGGGAAGCCCGCCTAATGACGGCGCAGTCGGTAAATGGATCAAGATAAGGCAGCGGCATGAACGCAAACAGAATGGGAGTAATTTGACAATAGTAAACAGATAATTGTTAATAAATTGTATAGTTAAAATCATGATATGAAAATAAAAAATAACTATAGTAATGCCTAATAGTTCTCGACTATTGTATAAAATGCTGTGCAATAAAAAATCTCTTTACAGCTAATCGAAATCTGTTGTCCGCTCAACTGGGAGCTGCTCCCGGCTTTGGCAGTGGCAATGGACATGCGGACAGTGCCAGGAGCAAACAGCTAAACTACGAGCCTATAAATCCCAACCTAATTGGCGTACAATCAAAGTATGTGCTATGCTTATATAAATAGATCTAGATTATATATATATTTGTTGATTTTAGATTCCGTCGCAGTTACTATCACAAGATCGTGCTGGGTGGACTGATAGCGTTGGTAATCATACTGTTGATAGCAATCATAGTGATAAGCTTAAGTTGTGAGTAGCAAGTTCTATGCCTTCATTTAAATATCATATTTGAGATTTCCACTTTGTTTTAGTTAAGAAAACGAATCGTATTTGTTGGAGTAAGGAGTGCGTACGCACAGCGGCCAGCCTCCTCTACTCCATGGACGAACAGACTGATCCCTGCAAGGACTTTTACAAATTCACCTGTGGCCGCTGGGCCGATGAGCATCCACGTCCGGATTTCGCGACATCGAACGATTGGTTTCGAGAGCGCCAAGCGCATATAATGCGAGTGGTTCGCGAATTTCTTAGATCGAACATTAGCAGCACTGAGCCAGAAGCTGTGGGCCTGGCCAAGAACATGTACAAAGCTTGCATGGACACAGAAGTCCTCGATGAGCGGAATCTAGAGCCCCTATTGGACTACATGCAGCGCTTCAAGCTACTTGTGCTGCCCTCCGCCTTGAATCTAAGCCTGAGCAGTGGCTCAAAGTATGAATCGGCCAATAATATCAGCTTCAATTGGCTGGATTCTGTAGTGGCTATTAAGCGGCATCTTAGCCTTGATCTCATTATTGGCTTCGATGTGTTTCCCGATCCATTGAATCGGACTCTCAATCGCATTGCTCTCGGCACTCCCGAAACGGAATCTGCATTTCCCTTGTAAATATATTAAAGAATATTAATAATTTAATTTACTTAAATTATATACTTTAGCAATAATGATGACTCACATAAGATGCTGAGAAAGATGCACAGGAGAAGTCTTGTAATGCAAAATCTGGATGAGAATGACGACTCTGACAATCAGGAAGCGGAGGAAGAGGAAGCTGCCAAGCAAACAAGCTCGGGCATGTCGGCCTATTTAACATATATTCGCAAAGTTATTGAGAAATATCTGATCTATGTGGATCCGGATGTTAATCAGGATGAAGCCACATTGGGCATTACGGAGTTGGTGAAGCAAGCAGTGAAAGTAGCTCGCAAAATTCACACGGTAAATACTGATGAAAGAATAGAGCTCTACCAAGCTCTAGTTACTACATGATTCTAATTACTTCCAGTTAAAAGAAGAGGCTGAGAATATGACGAAACCCTCCAAGAATCCGGCTGACGATATTGTATACATCCCTTTAATGGATCTCCAGAATCAAACGGATAAAAAGATTGCACCACAAACAATGCCTATTTGGTTGCGTTACATGAAACTCATTTTGGCGGAAACAAAGCATGCGGATAATCCGGAGATTGTCAATACTACGATAATAACAAGTCAGGCGGACATATTCTATCTGCAGAACATTGTGGAGTATCTGCAGGAGACTCCAGCGATGCACATTGAATCCTATCTCTGGCTGAGCTCCCTTGAGGAACTAGTATTGCATACAACCAGTGACATGAGGTTGCTGCATTCCGAGTACATGCGTCAGGTCATTGGCACCGAGGGCAGCACACCACGTTCCCTCTACTGTGCTCACGGTGTGAACACGCTCTTTGGAATGGCTGTCAGTTATGTTCTGGCAGATGATAGGTTCACCAGGGTGACATTACCACGAGTCGAGCGAATGTTGAGTGATATACGTCGCTCATTTGATCGATTAGTTCGTGCCACATCATGGATGGATGCGGCAACCAAGTATCAGACAATGCAGAAATCGGCCGAAATGAAAAGCTTTATTGGCTTTCCCTCTTGGCTGACCAATGCGACGGCACTCAATGAGTACTATGTTGGGGTTAGGATTAATGCGAGCACTCATCTGGAGAACTTGATGGGATTCGTGCACTGGCAAATGCTGACCAGAATCAATGATATGGACCAACCCGAACCCATTGGCTGGGCCACATCTCCGTCGAATGTAAACGCATTTCATACTTTCCAATCGAATGCCATAAGTAAGTTAAGGCTGCCGTGTCTCCATGCTTCAATCTGTATTTGTTGTTGTTTGCCTTTCATTTTCAAGCGGTGCCCATTGCCATACTGCAGTATCCGTTTTATGACCTTGGCCTTGAGTAAGTTGGATCGATGACCATTCAAACAGCACTTGCCTGTGGCCACACTTTTTGAGCACTCTGAACTCTCAACACTCAACTCTTAGCCGTTCACTCTGCACTCTGCACACTTAAGCCCTTAAGCTATCAACTCAATTACATTGTTTGCCTCCTACGCATCCTTATTAGAGCTCTGAATTACGGCTCAATTGGCACGATATTGGGACATGAACTGACACACGGATTCGATGACAGTGGCCGGCGTTTTGACAGGGCTGGCAATATGGTTGAATGGTGGTCAAATCAAACAATCAACGAGTACGTAAATCGCACCGATTGTTTTGTCGAACAATACAGTCACTACTATCTGTCGGATATTGGAGAATATGTTAGTATGGCAACGTCTACAGTATCAATAGCAGTATCATCTTTGCATACACTTTGTGCGTTTTACAGATTGATGGCGAACTGACTTTGGGTGAGAATATTGCGGACAATGGTGGCATGCGAGAGGCATTCCTGGCCTACCGTCTCTACGTGAAGGAGATGGGCCGTGAACGCCTTAAGCTACCAGGAATGGAGAAATATACTCACGAGCAGCTGTTTTTCATCGCTTTTGGGAATCTCTGGTGTGAGACTTTTACGCCAGCAGCATCACGCATTGCACTGGAAGATTCCCATTGTCCTGGACAGATTCGCCTTAAGGGTGTGCTATCCAATTCGGAGGAGTTTGCTCGCACTTTTCAGTGTGCTTCGGGTACTCCAATGAATCCTGCGCAGCCCAGATGTCGCATTTGGTAAACAAATACGAACTATTGACATATAAACGCTCAAGTGATTTTTCTACGTACATTTAGTACATGCATACATACTCGTAATAGTCTAGAAATTTATTAAATACTTTACTAAATAACGCAAGTGTTTTCTGCTCGTATTTTTATAAAGTTGTGCAATAAATGGAATCAAAATCTAAAAATGTCTTCCCACTACTCTGCAAATTAAACTAATTTAAAATAATATTACTTATTCAACTTCTATAAAAACTTGAGATTTATCTCCCAGTGCAAAATTATATCAATAAAAATAGCTCAAAATTTCATTGCCAATTAATATTTAGAAATTTACGGTACAACCATACGCATATTTCAATCAAGTTTAACGCAGAATGTGTCGCTGTCAGTCAGTCAATAAACTGAATTTTAGTCATGATGCGCTAAAACGTATGCAACAGTTTTTGGAAAGGCGGATATCTGTTTGGAATATTTCACAAAAAGTGTTGCATACTTTTAAGAACGTCAAAAATTTATATTCACCACAAAGCCATTAATCAGAAATTCAATGGAGAAGGAAATGAAAAATTGATTAAGGACACGTCAACAACAAGTAAATTTTGATAAAGTACAATTTTATTTCTATACACATTTATTAAGGGATAATTTAAATATAAATATTTTCTTTTATTAATTTACATTGAGTTAACATTTACAATACACTTAATACATAGACGAATAGCTGTTTATATCAATGGAGATTCAGCACATCTTTGGTTTCATCTCATCTGGTCTTCAAAACTGTGTCGAACTTATAAGTGTATTTCCGTTCAAGCGAAACGCACTGTGGGCGGTCCGCGGCTGGAGGATTGACGGTGGCTCTTCTCTGCAATTGGGAGCTACCGCAAGACAGTGGTCTCTGCACATGAAAATTGGCTCTGAAAGGATGTTAATTGGATGGATTATCTTGTGTGTTTTGTCATGGCTGTTTACTCACCATTTGCATAGAATTCGTGCGTAGCTTTCGCCTTGTGCTGATGTAGGTGGTGCAGGTGTTCACACGATGTAGGCGGAATGCATCTTCGGTTCCTTTACATAGGAGGATGTGGAAAACAGCGAGAGAGAGACAACAAGGCAATTAACTAAATTGATTGACAAACAACTTGAAATTGAGATAAACAATAATCTATTTAAATAATCGTTTTATCATTTGTGTATTTACTCATGCAGTGGTTCTAATTATTGCTTAATGTATCTAATTCAATATCTAAAATGTGCAGAGTGCTTCATGCATTGGCATTATAAGTAGTACGTGTACGTATACGTAGTACTTAAAGTCAAGTCAAACGCACTACCGCAAGGACATGCTCCTTTGGCAATGTCAAGACAATTAGATAAATGAAATAAAGTTTGTACTAGAGAGAAGGGAGGCACCTAATGCGTATTTTAGGTTTCCTGACTAGACCGTCGCCATTTCGGCGATTGTATTTGAAGGTCATCTCACCGGTTGCTTCATAGCTGCGCTCACCACGGCTGCGCAAATAGCGGTGCAAGCAGCAGCAGCGTCGCAGACCCGGAACGCGGTACATGATCTGCAGGAAACCACCGCGAAATCTCGCATTCATATAGCAATAGATGATGGGATTATAGCAACTGTGCGACATGGCCAGCCAATGGAATGGCAACCACACGTAGGGAAGTGGTTTCCAATTTGCAAACTCCTTATCCTTTAGCAATAGCTGCAAGCAACAAAATGATTACAATTAATCAGGATTAAATATACACATTTAATTGTGAACACCCACCGATAGAATGTTGAAGGGAAGCCAACAGCTGGTGAATACAATAACAACGGTCAGCATCATCTTAATCATCTAAAAGCAGAAAAGAAAACATAGACCAAATGTAATAAAAGCTTAATTGTGGGGTAAACCAAGCAATAGCTGCCCAGATTACTCCCTCTCCTGCAATTGGCATTCCGAGAGACTCTTTGACATTTCTGCGGTTCAAAGTTCATGCACCCGAAGCACACTGTTTGGATTTACGAGCTGCCACAGACTCATGTGGTGGCATCTTATCAACCCACCGTAGCGCAAAATCTCATTTTGTTTGGCAGAGTCAGGTCTGGTAAACTGGCAAGTGGCAAGTGGCAACTCACACGAGGCAACTGGAAATTGGCAAGTGGCAAGTGGCAAGTGGCAAGGTGGTGTGTCCACTAAAGCAATGACAACGAATAACAATATATAGCCCGAACGGAAGCAAAGCAGAGACTGGCAACTAATTTATCAAAGCAGAGACGCCTCAAGGCAAACTGCATCTTTAAGGACATTAAATTGTTTGTGTTCTGCCTTTGAGCAATAGACGTGGCCAAAGTGTCACAGACGCTTTACCCCGAGTAATTATGAGCATAAAAATAAATGACAGAGAACTCAGCTGATTCCACAGTGCAAAGAGCTAAATAAATACTAAACGGTGAACGGTAGTGTGTGTGTGCTTTTGTATCTACTTTCGGCAATAACCTTCATTTTTATGTTATTCTCTTTTATGTAGCTGCCAAAAAGCAAGGAAACGGAAACGATTTTCTTTTGAGAAGATTATTATATGTCATATACTATGTACATATACAGTTTCGTTATCCTTTGAAAGGTAAAACAATGTTGTTTACATGTATAATAAAAGCGAGAATGAAAGAAAAGACTAATGTCTTCGAGCACTAATATTAGCCTGCTCGTATAGTACCAGAATCTCAGTGACTTTAAATGCGTTGCCTGTCCATATGAACATCTGAATCTCAGACACTAATCACGCGACAATGGGCATCAAAAAGTGTGGTGAAAATATGGCTATGTTTTGCGGGTAGATCAGAGTTAATTTAAATTAAAATATTATTAAGCGTTCAGCTTTGACTTAACTAATTAAACTTGCTAAAATGATCTATGGTGATTAGCTCAAAATACTGAGAAAAATATAAAACAATTGAAATGCTATCACATATTTAAGCAAAAATGTAAAACATATTTTTAAAATAAAGAAATTATTAAGTACATATTATATAAGTCTTTTATGATGATAGTAATTATTAATTGCTTTGTTAGGAGAAATCTTTCCACTATAAAGTATTCAATAGTTTGTTGAAAAAATCTTTCAAAACCAAAGTTCTGGCATCATTTTTAAATTAAGTATTTATACATGTGTAACTTTATTTGCAGTTAACACATGGGCACATAATAATATTAGTGCTAGAAGGCTAACAGATCTATAATCTTTGCAGGTATCTGTTAACTGAAAGTTGAAGAAAAAATAATATGATTTTATGTAGGTTTATTACGCGCTAAAATGTTGATATATTTAAGCCATAATAATTATAGTTTGATGTCTCTGCCGAATTTCATCGATTAGTTGCAGTAAACTTTAAGTGTACTTTTGCATGAGAGACTTAATAAATGCTTACTCCAGCCTTCGAATACTAAATACTAAATGATGTAATAACCCATAACTGGCTAAGCGCGAAACATCGTTTCAGTTTTAGTTTCAGTTTTATGATGAGCTCATCACGTGTTCACCTTAGAATATTAGCCAGAAAGTGAATGCACAACATAACTGTTAAGCTATATGCATATAGTGTGCTTGTCAATCTGCTCGAGATGCTTGAGATGAAGAAGACTGACACATTGGCAGCTAATGGCTGTCATCGTGCAAAAAGCCACATTTATACGTCCTAAACGATTGGAGCATTTTACCAATAATCGAACCATTGCCAAAATTCTATTCAATTTTGATGGGAATAAGCAAAACGAGCTGATATGACAGTCATATTTACATATGAGAAATGTAACTACAGCATATGTGGCAACTGGCAACTGGCAACTGGCAAATGGCATATGAATAAACTCAATGGCCTGTGGCAACAGTTGATTGGTAAATTGCCCTTTTTTGTGTCAACGTCAGCAGCATTGAGAAGGAATCGAATGGAATCGAATCGAATCGAATGGAATCGAATCAATGAATTCAATACGAGAGTCCTTGGTTTCCATTTAATTGGCATGTTTGGTATCTCTTTTGTTTTATTAAGCTCGTATTGTTTTTTTCTGTGCTGCACATTAACGAGTTTATTAGATGCCTCGTTTTGGGGTTGTCTGGCGTTTCAAATAGATTAATGATACGCACCGTTGTACACGCATTTGTCGAATGTGGCTGCTATAAATAAACTGTAACTGTATTTTGTGGCTGCCCAGCAACAGCGTGTGGCATATCAAAGTAGATAGATGGAGTACTAGACAAGTCCGAGATCTGAGGTGGCCAAAGACACACTCTGACAAACTTAATCGTATACTAAGCTGCACTAAGACCCCTTTGAGTCATTCGAGCGACTTGTGGTTGTTGATAATAGAAGTTGTGGTAAGTAAGTGGTAAGTTTCATGGCTTTAACTTTACTATATTTGTATTAGCTACAATTTATGAATCTCCATCATATAAGCTAGTCTCGTGCAACAATTTGCGGCATCTTCATGTGTTAATCTCATCTAACCGCTGTCGTCATATTTCGGCAGTTGCTTTAAGTGCCTTTAGATTTATTTTTTTGGTATTAGATTTGGTTTCTGGTGTCAGTTTAATGACTAGCGGTTGGAACTGCAACGTTGCAGAGGCAGATCGCATCAACTATTTGACACTTTGACTTTTTACGCGGTCACACGAACCGGTTACGGTTACGGTTACGCTCACGGCAACGGTTATGGCTAGGTTTATGTTTACTGTTAACCATTAGGCCCAACCATAAAAGTTAGTGTGCCCAGCTGATGCTTACATAAAAAATGAGTTCATGTACTGCATGCAGTAATTTATTAAAAATGATTTAATTTTATTGCCACCACACAATCCTTCAATCTACTCAATCTTTCCAATCTGAACAATCTCTCACACGCTTCATAGATGACCGAAGACCGTTTTAAAGAGTAGAGCAGACCTGAAAATATGGAAAAGGCGGCAAATGTCAAACTGACAAATTGTTTTGAATACCACTTTAAAGGGACGCTGAGTGAGTCTGAGTGATTTCAATTTTGATTTCAATAGACGTTTTCCCGAATCTCAGTTCATTTGGTAACACTGCGAACGTGTCAAAAGCCCAGGGGCAAAAAGAGGTGCGAACTTTTCTGTCAAATTATTCGCTAATTAAATTTCTTGGCACGTCGCTGTTGTAAATAGATTCGACTTGAGCAATGGCTTCGGGCTGACCCTTTTAGTTTGTTTAATTAATGTGATGAGGGCACCAAAAGTTGATTGATATTTGAGTGGAGAGCAACTTCATTGCAGCGACGCGACGCGACGCGACTGTTTCAATGTGGGCTGACTCTCAAAATATACATTAACATTTTCAGCTTTTGGCAATATAAGATCTGTTGGTGTTCCTGTTGTTTAACATGCTGCATAACATGTACATGAGCCATGAAGTTTATAATCTCAAGCAACTGTCGGATAAATGTCAAATGCAAAGTATGACGAAACAGCACAAACAATAAGCCAAAAACTTTCATCTTTCAATTGACCGAAAAAAATAAAATGACACAACAACAAAATTTCAACTAAATTTTTTGGGCTACTCGAATGCTTTCCATAGCCATGAAAGAGTCAGCTAAAAGTCTAGACATCAAACCGTCCAATCAGCGAAACGTGAGTCCAAAAGCGGCCCTAACTTCCGCAGCTGCCGCCACCACCGCTTTCAAGATCGGGAAACTAGGAGGGGACTATGGGAGGGAAATCGGTAAGCGCATTAAACAATTTGATTGCAATTTTGGGCAAGTCCCGTAATACCATTGTATTGCCTGTAATGATTGTTTGTGCTGTTTTGTAGATTTAATTTTATTTGTTTACTTGTCCGTTTGTCTGCTTGTCCGCTGGGAATTGACCAGACACAATGAGCTCAATACTTTAATTCAATTTAAGATTACATCAAGTGCTCAAGAGATTACGTTTAGATAATATTTTAAAAATACAAAAATAGCATAAATAGTTGTGTACTTAAAATTATTAAGAAATTTTAGAGTCGAGTAAAACTATTTTTTCGAAATATTTATAAGACAGTTGAAAAAGTTACACTATACGTATACTGAATCACCAATCTCGAGCAATCGTTTATACAGCAAACAGATTTAAACAAAATTTAGTCAGAATATATTGCAAATTATGCCATGCACATTATTTAAGAGTTGGGTTGAAATATCTCAGATATTTCTTTAAATATGTGGTTTTAAAGCTGTTCGGTTTGCAATATAGACGAAAGCATAAGCCAAACTTGGTGGCTCTAACTCCTATAGTCGCAAAGATCGAATAAATAGACTAATAATAATAAGATTTATGTGGTCGGTCATTTCTCCTTTTGGACGTATTATCAGTCTTCAAAATTCACTAAATAATACTTACATTGTAAACTCAAATCTTAAGTTGTAGGGTATATTTTCAACACATCAGTCTATAATATCCTACAGTTTTACTTGTTTAATGAAGCAGAAAATTAAGTAGTTTATCGAGTTGTTATAAGGTTGTACAACAGTTCAGCACTCGCACAAATTGTATCTACAACTATAAATCAGCCCGTTGTCTAATCGATTAGCGCGTGCTTCAGGGAAGGCCCAGGCCCAGTAACAGTTTCAGTTCCAGCTCCAAGTTAGCAGTTGCTTAACCTGAACTTTCTTGTTGAACTCGACGAACCCGCATATCTCGAGTCGATGTAATGAAAGGCAGCATTAATTGCAAAGCAATTACAAAACTGGGGCCCACAAAAATGCTCGAAAATTATTAAAAAGTTTTAAATTGTGAGCCAAGAGCCGTTTTTTTTTTTTTTTTACCAAAGTGAGATAAACAATAATTGCGGTTAGTCAATGCCGACGACTTGAACTAATCAGCCACTAATTGAACTGAAAATGTTATACAAAAGTTTTCTGGCCTAAAAGTCTGCATTGTTTCCCACTTTATTGTCCAGGTATCACAGTAAAAATTAAGAAATAACTAAAGGAAGGCAAAAGTATCGTAAAATTCAAGACTCATAAAAAATAATCAAAGAATTAGGAGGAGGGGAGCATTGTGTAGAAAACTCTCGGGCAGTTGGCCCAAACAACAATTATAGCCAAGGAAATTAATGGGCCAAGAACAAAGCGCCGTTCATTGACCAGCGGCGAAGTTGGTAAACCATATTGGGCGATAAAAGCAAATAAAATTAAAGCCAAGTAGCAGAAACATACATATGTATGTTCGTGGGCGTGGCACCTCAAGTTTGATGGATTCTCCTGCCAGTTTCCCCAGTCATCATGCCCGTACTATTACTGTGTCTACTCCGACTGTACGTGACGCGACTTTTACTTTTACGACTAACATACATACATTATAATTAAAGCAATTGAGGGCTGGGTGGCTTAGGGGGCGTGGTTAAGGAAAACGCGCAATTAATTATAGCGACGCAAGTGTCATAAACCGAAAGAAAAATAAGTTGGAGAAGTGTCGAAAGAAGCCTAACAAGAGCTGTCAATTAAATGTACATACTATGAAACAACTCAAGCCCAAAAATCCAGGTTCGATGCTGGTCTTTGGACCTTCTCCGAAACCTGAAAGCACAAAGCCCTACCCCAATAACATGCCACTCAATTTTTCATCCATCATGCGATATTTTGAGCACGTTTCGGTTTTCCACAACAATTTTTCTAAATCAAATTTTGATACACTATCGAGCATTAATTTAGGCATTGATAAAGGTGTAATTAAAAGAACTTAACACTGAAATAGTTCATGTGCCTTTAATTTATTATTCTGAAATCCCGAAATAATATTAAGGACTTTAGCTAGTATTATTTTTTTAGTTGAATATTTATCTTGTTCTAGTTGTATGTTTATTGATTTTATTACTTAATAGCACAAATCTGTACTTTGCTCTAATTTTTATTTGAGACTTAAAATTTGCATATTTCGCTCATTTTTTCCAAGAGGCACTTTAGGCATAAATTAAGCTTAAACGATTTCAATTTTCTGCTCTGTAGTCCGCATTTCGAGCTGCTTGATTTATTTTGTGGTTGAATATGACCAGAAAAAGTCCTTCCAGTGAGTACTTTGTAAGTTCATAGAGAGCTGCCTTGAATATTTGTCAAGTTCAGCCACTCCTAAAATTCTTTTGCAACCTGTAAACATCGATTCTGAGCTGCAATTACGACTTGTTTTGCAAGTCTGCAGAGCGAAAGTACCAATCATGTGGTCCTGCCGACCACTAAGTGAACAGTTGTGAAGAGAGCAGAGTCTAACGGGAAAACATATAAATTACAAGCACATTCTGTCTTATAGAAAATTCTCTACTCTTTACAGAGAACCTAAATATTTTCGAGTGCCAAAAGCATGTAAAGCATTTTCTACAGCAGCGACACGCCAAAGGACGGACGGTAAACGCAAAGGAATAGAATAAAGGAATAGCAAAAGCAATAGCAAGGATATTGCAGCAGCAACAACAACTGCCGCTGTTTTGTTGCCAAATGCCACAACAGAGCGAAGCGTTCCCAAACTCGCTACGAGTATCTACAACAATGTTGTGGTCGAAACTTTTCGAATAGATATATCTGGCAGTAGTATCTGTTGTTGTGGTGGCTGGTTCCGGTGGTGTCTGTTGGTGTCTGGTGACTGGTGGTGCGCAGCCCATATCTGATTTATGTGTGGCAGCTTAAAATGGGTAAACTCTTTTTTTTTGGTGCTGGGTGGCATGCAACATACTGGGAGTTTTATGGCCAAGCTAGGAATACTAAAATTATGTTGCAAGTGTGTGAATGTCAACGGTTGCTCCTATCAGTTTTATTGTCCTTCTCAC
Source organism: Drosophila tripunctata (assembly GCA_035047385.1). Classification (NCBI taxonomy): domain Eukaryota; kingdom Metazoa; phylum Arthropoda; class Insecta; order Diptera; family Drosophilidae; genus Drosophila; species Drosophila tripunctata. The sequence goes on from JAWNPS010000325.1 coordinate 153,903, forward strand.
AGTTTACGACCAAAGCAACTGTAATTAAAAATCAGTCCTGTATCTAAGTCTAAGAGGGATGCCACAACAGCTGGCGATACTTTAAGTAATGTGTGTATATATATGTGTGTGTGTGTTCAATAACCCATTGATGGCGGTTGTAGCAGTTACAAATAGAAGCCTGTGTTGGGTCAACATTGGAGGCGTCATCTGCATAAACATCCGGATTCCGGAACAACAAAATTTGTATGTTGCTGGGAACAAAGGCAGAAAATCAGCACAAGTTGATGGCTTCGGGCCACCTACAACAACTAAAACAAACCGTTATTGTGCTCCGCCTGCTGGCCAAAAGGTAACAACAACAGCAACAATAGCAGCACCAAAACAAAAGTGAAAGTGACAAAGTGTAGAGCAAAAGAGAAGGAAACTGAATTTCGAGCGACAATGACAATGCGAAGCTCCGGACAACGTTGTGTGTATTTTAAGCATTAAAAACATTACACAAAAGAGACTGACACTAACATACACATACATACATACACTCAAAAAAAAAAACATACACTCACAGGCAGACCAAAACATATATATAGATTGCTATGTTTAAAAAGTGAGACAACAACGAAACGAAACGTGATAAAAGATTAACAATGAAAAACAAAATCAAATAAACATTTAAGAATAATCCGCCAATGAAGTGCCGAATACATGATACTCTTGCGAAATATAACAAAGGGTAATATTTGTTGGCAAAATAATAAAATGTTATTTTTTCCTTAACATTACCGAAAACTTCAAGTACTCTTTACCTAATCTGCAATATGCTTAAAACTCCCTTTTAAATATTATCAAAATTAGAACTTTATGTATTATAATTATACGAAATTATTAAAACAATTTTGCTTAAGATATTTGTAGTTTCTTTATTCAATGAACGAACTGTGAGGACATAAAACGTTTTCTGAAAAGATTTAACTATTAATATTTTAATAGCAAATCAGATTACAATTGTAAAGAATCAAGTGACTTAGCATTTAATGCTACAATTAGAAAAGAGTTTTAGATATGCCAGCACCATAAAAGAAAGAGCTTATCTCTTTGCAGTTTATAAACAGTTGGTAGATCTCGTTGGGGATTTCCCCCGAATTGAACAGCTGTAAACGTCATGCTATTTTAAAGGGCGTCCCTCCTTGGGGACCATGTGACCAACAGGTCTGTGGTCTCTGTGTATGAGTTCAAACAGAAACTTTGGGGTAAAACCATTCACACAAGTCAGCTTAATTAAAATGGACTTTGCTGTCCCCTACACAGCCCTTGATTTCTTCCTCTTCCTTGTTCGGTACATTGTTAAAGTGGCGGAAACCGTTAATTTACCTTTCCAAGCCAAGATTAGCAAAAAACCAGAAAAACCCGAGAAAAAAAGTGGTTGAAAGAAAGAGCGACAAGCAATGTTCCAATAAAATTGAGAAAGTTTTTAAAAAGTAAACTATAATAAATGAGCCAAGGTTGAATTGAGTTTAAATTATGAGAAAAATACCGTGAAATTGCTTTTTAATTAGTTTTTAGTGGGTTTCAGAACTTTCGAAAGTTCTCACTTTCTCACTTTCCATTCGTTTGCGAGTGTTAAATTAATTATGTTTGTTCGCTGTACTCTGCGTATTCCAGCTGTATAAGAAATACAATTTTAATTCATAAGTGAATTATGAGAAGCCAAATTGGGTTATATTGTTTTTGGACCGGCCTTAAATGCCAAAAGTAGTCAGAGTCTTGGTTTAACAACTTGCAAAGTTGATGTGCGGTGACTTAAAAGCTCTTAGCACAGCACACAAGGACATTTTGGTTGTTTTTTTTTCTCCTGTATAAGCTCTCTATTCAGCAAGAAACCCATGGAAGTCAACTCATTCTTATCGTTTCGGTTGCAGTAACGCCTACGACTACACATTATTGACGTCAATAATCCACATGTGGGGCAATATTAGAATAGCAAACAGCAACAATAAAAATGCAAAGGAAAAAAAGGACGGGGAGGGGAAAATCAATTTAGAAAGGCTCAGGCGAGCCCTATTTTCCTAATGGAAAATATTCCCTCAAGGAAATTGTGTGCAGCTGAGCTAAGGAAATAAATACATTTAAATTGTTTTTTGTTTTTTTTTTCGTAATTTTGTCACCGTTGTTTTTTTTATTGTGCATAAAGTACTTAGGACTAATAATATAATTAAAGTATATTTATATTTATATGTATTATGAATGGAGCATATCTCAACTCCCGCTCTATCAGCTTCATCTTTAGCTTCATCCTACATCTTCAACTTCATCTTCATCATTCATTATTTTCAATTTCAACTTTCATCTCATCCGATGCGTCTACCGCTTTTCGCTTGGATGCCAAGTGAAGTTCCCTTCCCGGGGAACCGAGCACTTGTCATCTATTAGCTATATGACTTTCGGGATTCATGGGCGGGGCAAGTGAGACCGAGACAAATCGGGAGAGTATGTGAGTGTAAGAGTGAGAGAGATAGAGGCAGAGGCAGAGGTAGAGAGAGAGAAGGAGATATGAAAGTGAGGATAGCATGAAATATGGATTAGTGGTAAGAAAGATAGTTGAAAACTTTTTATATACAACAGAGATGGACGAAAGAGCCGTCCAAAGATGATCCCAGCAGATACTGATCTGCAGAATACCGTAAGAGGAGTTAAAATCGTCACGTTTTGGGTTAGTCTTCTCGTCCAAAGATAAGGTCAAGTCACAGTTATGGTGTTGAATTTATGGGCGTGATCTCGGGAGAAGTGTTTTTTTGTGAGGGCGTCAACGACAGGACTAGTCAGCAGCTTGAGCCGAGTGTGTGTCTGATTATAGTGAGTTCGAGGTTCGCGTTTCGTGTTTCGTAGTTGTTGTTCTTGTTCTTGTTCGTGTTCTGGTTCATCTTCTTCTTCCACATATACTCTATGTTGTCGTGGATATGTGTACTAGAATGCTTCTTAGTAGGGGCCGGACTTGCCGGGTGGTCCGTAGTTGCTGGATGGCGCTGAGATGCCTCCGCCAGAGATATCACCACCAGAGAAGCCACCGTCGCCGCCGCCAGTTGAGTAACCGCTGCCAGTGTTGGTCTGAGTGAAGCCACCGGATCCGCCAGAGATGCCACCGCCCTCCTTCTGGGTCTTGTACTTGATGAAGTAGACCTCGGGCTTGGATGGCTGCGTGGGTGCGGGTGTGGGAATGACAATGTCTTGCTGATCCTCGGGCTTCTTGACCAACACGTAGACCAAGGTCTTCTCTTCGTTCTGGGGCTGCAGGGGAATGACTGGTGCCTGGTACGAGGGAGGAGATGGCGCCTTAATGAAGATGATCTTGTAGTGCTTCTGGGCTTGTCCAATTGGCAGATTGGGACGCTGACGGACTTCCTCCTGCTCTGGTGGTGGCACATGCACGTAGATGTGCTTCTGCACCAATGTGGTTCCACCACCACCGCCGCCGCCTCCGAAACCACCACCGATGCCTGAAAATTATCCAAGATTAGCTGAAAATGTTGGTTATGATTAGAATTGACGCACCTCCTCCGAAACCACCGCCGGATCCACCACCGAAACCGCCTCCGGATCCACCTCCGAAACCTCCACCTGAACCGCCGCCGAAGCCTCCTCCGGAACCACCACCGAAACCTCCACCGGATCCACCACCGAATCCGCCACCGGAGCCTCCACCGAAACCGCCACCGCTTGAGCCACCGCCGAAACCGCCGCTGGAACCACCACCGAAGCCTCCCGAGATGCCACCACCGTGGGAGCCACCACCGGAACCACCGCCGCCTCCGGGACGGTTATAGTTGTATCCAGCTTCTGGGCGTGCCGCGGCCAATGCCAGGCAGGACATTAGGATGAAGGTTTTCATGGCTGCTTGAAGATGGAGTCTAAGACGTGTTCGCTGAAACTAGTTCTGGTTCGTGTTCTTGTACACACACACACTGTCACAGTAATCCTAGGTCTGTGCTGTGTTACGGGTGTGGAGAAGAGATTCGTATTAGGATGTGGATTTGGATGCAGCTGAGGATTGCTGCTGGATGGATGGATGTATGGATTCTCACGTTTTGTTTATCCTCGAGTTGACTCTAAACTCTGACTCGGACTCGGACTCGGTTCACCGATGTTTATTAGACCAAATCAAATGCTTCACTGACGAACCATTGCAGCCGCATCATCAATTTATACAAAAAATCCAGCTACATAGATGCCACAGTCGGCTAGCGGCACACACAGATACAGACGCAGATACAGATTCAGATACACAAACACACACAGACAAATACAACGAATACAGAGACAGTGGGAGAGGTTTGCGATCATGATGATGATGATGATGATGCGACTTTGGGCTTTGCGCATGTGTGCCACACGGCCCGCAGCATTGCGGCTGGCCAGTGAGCTGGCCAATAATGAGCAGCACTTCTTCTTTCCTCGCCTCCACCTCCAGCCACCACTTGCCCTGTCGGTGCCACAAAGTGTGTATGGTGTGTGGTGTGTGGTGTGTGGTGAGGTTAGCCGATTCTCTCAGCGCTCTGTGTAGGAACGGGGCAAGTGAAACCGAAATTACCGCACAATCAACTTATTACCGCACTGCACTGCAGCGCTGTCTGCTGAGGCAGCAGCAGCAGCAGCAGCGTTTACAATTTCCCGTTGTCGGATGTGGTCGAGACTGAGAGCTAAAAGGCTCTCACTCGTCTCTCTCACTCTCTTGCTCACTACATTTATTTCTCTGTCTCTGTGAGCCCAATGTCGTGCACTTTCGCTCTCGCTGGCAGCGACATCTCAGCTGCTACCATCGTAGCATGGTGCTTGCAGCTCCCAACTGCCAGATGCCACACTTGAGACATGGCAGGCCAAGCGATCGGCTGCAGTTTGACTTTCCTCGGGGCAACGAATCTAAATGAAAATAAAACTGCTGGCGGAAAATGGGCTCACGATCGAATTGGAGCTATGCAGCTAAAAAGCCAGAGAAAAGTGAAAATCATAAGAAAACTGTGCAAACCTCGGCCTGAATCTGCATCATGTTTTAAACAATGGCAATTTGAATAATTTGTGCGCGTCTTGTAGATTTTCCTTACTACTACTATATACATATATTTGAATTTAGGTTTCCATTATGCGGCAATCCCCCCCACACACTCACACACCATTACACATTAATGATTAATGAGAATTTGTGTACACAACAAGAGCATGTGTGTTTGTTTGAGTGAAATTAACTGTGCGACACTGTGAGCATCACTGACAAGTACAGTGGAATTCATCCAAGTAGGCACACTTTTGACATATTTGCCAAAGAATTTATTACGTCTTTTTAAATGTATAGAAAAGTGTCTTCAAGTTCGTTGTCCGCCAATTTATACTACACGTAGTAGGCAAATTCATGACGCGTTCAGATCTTCAGTCCAGATAATTCCCCATAAAATGTTTTGTGAAATGCAACTACCTTGAAGAGCTTTGGGGCTGGGCAAACTGCTGTCTTGCTGTTGCTTTTTTTCTTAATTTTGCATTCTTATTTTGTTTAGCATTTTACAACTTTTATTTATATTGCTTTTACAGTCACGCTTACGCATCAAAAATTAGCGCATTGCGTAATTTGGTAATAAAAAATGAAAGAAAACCAAAAGTAAATAAAAAATACATTTTGCAAATTGTCGCCTTTGCGTCCGAATAGCTATTAAATGGCATTTTATTGTGATTGTAGATTGTTGTCCACGGTATTTGAACTGTGTTTTGGTTTTTATTTTTATTTTTTATTATTCTTGGCTGTGTTTGCTGTGTACTTGTTAGCCATGGTCTGTACTCATAAATAAATGCTTCGAATATTCAATGAACTGCATTCAAAATTGACAGAGAAAATTGCTGAAAGTGAACACAGCAATAGTTTTTCAATTAGTCGGCAATTTTCGATACAAACAGCTTCAATGGTTTTGGCAATATAATTTATCAAAGCGATTCGTTGCGATTTTTAATTTAATTAAACTCTGCACAATGAATTTCTGTTGTTCGGAAAATGGTCAATAAAGGTGGACTAATATAATAGTATTTTTTCTCTATACAATGGCCAGCACCAAATTTGCCATGGGGTCTACCAAAATGTATACTACTTAATAAATAGCAACTTTTATGCGATATATTAATCATTTTTCAAGTTTATTTGCAATTAATTAAGTTATTAAAACGAATCCTTTTGGTACAAAATTCTAAGCTCTTTAATTTAAATAGGTTTAAGTGCCTACTAACGCCAATTAACAATACTCTTCCAGTAGTTTATAATAAAACCAGTTCTGATAAATCGTAAATTGTTCATTCAATATCAATCAATGAATAAACTAATTGAATGGCTTGTCAAAACTCAATTATTGAATGGATACTTTATGTTAGAGTGAGTAAGTATCGTTGACTTTGTAATCGATGTTGTTTCTGCTAAAACGAAAACGTTTTGCAGTTGTAAATGGAAGTGTATTTCCGGAGTCTGGCAAATGCCGGCGATTTCACCTTGAAATGCGCTTGCGCAACTGAAACCGCACTCTGACTCCAGATCCAGTCACGTTGAGAGTAGGGGGAGCTGTTCCCCATTACCGAATGGTATGCAAAACTCAAAACAACGAACATTGAGCGACTTTTCGCGTTTCTGTCTCTTCGTCTTTTTGTCATTAAGTGCTTTTATTGTTTTGATACTCGCAACTTACATCGCATAATAAATTGTGCGAGTGCCGCACAAATGTGGGAAAAGCGAAGTGAAATTCCACTGCGAGAGAGAGAGAGAGAGAGAGAGAGAGAGAGAGGCAGCAAGACAGAGACAGAAATGAGGATGATGCTCAGATGCAATCGTGGAGCAACTTCAGTCGTCACTAGCAACACCTTCGCATGAACCGCAGTTGTCTTACAGTGTTTAACGATTTGAAAGCAGATTGAAGAGCAATTCAATTTGCATATCGATTTGCATTCAAGTTCACTGGCAACTGGTAGATCCCGAAACATCTTATGAATTTCCCTGCTAAACATCCAATGGGGCTGTCGTAGCGTGTATAGTGAGGACTTTAATCGTTAGATAAATCTAAGTTTGACATGAAAAGGGAAAGTTATCATCCATTTAAGGACTTGCACCTTTGACAAGCTGTTTGATAGTATGTCAATTGAAGGTAATTTAATAGATTTGTACACTTTTACTTGAGACTATTTTAAAAGCGTGCCTTTATATTTTTAAGTTTCTACTGAATTCAATCAAAATTTTATCATCAACTTTATTTAATTTCTATTCTATTTTTTTAAATATCTTCTTAAGAGCCTTGGTGAACCCAAATTAGAGAAAATCTAAGTGTAAATCATATAAGTTTTTATTTGCCAAAAATATTTGAAGTTATTGACAAACGAATTTTTTTGTTAATTTATTAAATTCTTTTAAGACCTTTGAAAGGAGTATATTTTATTAAATATTATTTTGAATTCGTATACCTTAATAAAAGCATATTCGTCTTGAGTTAATTTGAAATTTACTTGCTCTATAAGTATTTTCAATTACTTTATATGAAGTTGTTTATATACTTCAATTTCATTCTGTCAATATATACGTAAAAGCTCTTCTCTCATGTATCTATTTTAATTGAGAATTGCTTAAGCTTTTCTCAATATAATCTGTTATTTCTTAGCAGCTCAAATGCCATTTACTTAAGACATGATTTAAAGCAAACTGCATAACTTATGGGTACATTTATCCTTTGTACACACAGTTTGCTTGAGTTGGCTTTAGCCTGAAGCTGAAATTAAGCCATTTATCAAAGACTGCAGCCCGGGAGCATCGATGCATGGTCAGTCAATAGCTGGTCAATGAAGAAGGATTAGCGCAGTGGGAAAATTGCATAAAAACACCAGGAAGCAGCTTAATGCAGCGTCCTTTGAGATGCTCCTCCCTGCATGGAGTTGGGTTCAGGTTGGGGGTGACACTGAAAGATTAAGATAGCTTCGAGACTCACGCAATCAACACCCCGACCCCGAATGGTGGGGTCGGATGGTGGGTGCTGTGGATCATCCCTGGGCGCCAACAAAGACGGCGGGGTAGTTGTAGGAAGTTGGCGCTGATGACGGCGACGTTTGTTGCTTCCTGCATCTTTTGTCGCTTGTTATTGTTACTGTAAGTATGTCTGTGTGTGTGTGTGTGAGTGCATCTGTATGCGTGATGAGGCAGTGGCATCTCCAGCCAAAGAGCAGACAACACTATGACTGCCACGCTGCCTCGAAGCGGCGACACTTCCTGCTTGTTAGGCAAACACAACAGCGACAACAGCGTGCAAATTTTTGAATTGTTGAATACAATTTTATTTTGTGATTTTTTCTTTTGCTCTTTTCATTGGTTTTGAACATTGCCATTTTGGCTCTTTGACTGTTTCGCTTTTACATTTGACATTTTTGTGCCTTGTTGTTGTTGTTGCTTGCGATTGCTGGTGTTGCTGCCACTGCCACTGCATCTTGCATCTTGCATCTTGTTGCAATTGGAGATTGGCGATTCGCGATGCGCTCTTCGACAGATCGACATGGGATATTCATAGACTTGTTATTTATTGCACTTGGCAGCATGTTTGTTATGTTCGCTTCAATTGCAAACAGCTTCAAGTTACTGATGTTGTGGCTCTGCTGCTGCTGCTGTAGCTACTGCCAACTTGCTGCTTACTTTAAAATGCTAATTAGTGTCAACGACTTTGTTTTTTGTATATTTTTTTTGGACTCACAGGTTCTTTTAACGATTGACCATTTGGCAATTGATGCTAAGATCGACAACAAATTATCCGCTTACACAGTTACATACCTCTTTGTGTAGTTGCCTCAGCACTTAAGATTTAAGTTGCATTTAAAGCTCATTTCAACAAAGTTTTTTGGCTGTGGTAATTAAAACTTTCAGCTCTTAACTGTGAACTACTTACAAAAGTTTTCGCGCTGCATTTGAAACTTAGATAAATCCAGACTGTTTCACTTAGCTGTTTAATCGTGTGTTTAGTGGCTTGAATTGAAACTTAACTTTAGAAGATATTCAAGACATAGTTTTTACTATGGGGTAAATACTTGTTTTTTGGCATAAGCTAAATTATTACATTTTTTATATTTAGTTTATTAAGAGGATATTCTCATTGTTGTTATAATTCAAATGAAATAATATGAGAATTATACAATGGAAAGTCGATCATCTCGACTAAGCAGCTTTAAGCATTCAAATAATTAGTTTCGAAATCAAAACACTTCATCTAAAATATCTTAGCTCATCTTATAATTATGTATGATACTTAAACAGATGTTTAACGGCCTATTGCATTAACTTAACATAGACGACATTTTCAACACAAATAGAAATAGTTTCTATAAACCAAATTTCGCAAACATCTTTAAGCCACAGTTTAAACATGATATCTTATTATTGCTGCTAGTTGGATATCTCGTTAGCTGACACTTTTAGTTGCTTTATTTAATTTAATTGCATAAACGTAACTCTTTACACATGCATTTGTAAAAGAAGCTCATATGTTGCAAGGACACTTGACATTTGTTGCCATGTCATGGCTTTCTTCTCAACAGTTGCAACACATCCATTTAGCTGGAGGGGGAACGCTTTTAATGTGCATTTGCATATTAATGGCAACATTATTTCATTTTGCTAACTGGGTGTGCCATGGCTTTGGATGTGGCCTAATTGCAACTGTTGGCACTCGCCCCAAATAAGCGAAACATGTTGCAAGCATTTATTATTTTGGGGGGCCAGAGAAAACTGTTTAAAGGTCTAGATCTGGTTGCAGTTCGTGGCCACGACCATGAATGGCACTGCTGCTCTTTACATTCGGTTAGTTTTTTTCGTTTTTCGCATCTCTTGAAGTTGAACGTAAATACTTCAATGAAAAACTGTGGCATTTACTATTACGTTGCGGAAGTGTGGAGTCTGCTGTGGCTTAAGATAAGATTTGCCAGTCAGTTCGTAGTTTTTTTGCGCGTGCTGCAAATCGTGTGAAACTAAAGCAATGAAAGCGCTTCCAAAAGAGTGCAAGTACGATGGGAGTCTAAGCCATAACACAGTAACCAACAGCAACGTTACTACAACAAAACAACAGCGAATAGCAAAAAAAAATTAGAGTTGACGATGGAAACAAGTTTCTATACAGCTGACGCAGAATGTGGGCCACGGGTTGTCATCACCAAAATGCTCGAACGCTTCAATTAAACTTTATTTAGAGCCATGTCTGTCAAGGCAACTCAGCACCAGCCAGCACAACAAGCGGAGTAGCAACTGACATAAACGCGGCCAAGTCCGTAAAGCGCGACTTTAATGTGAACAACCAGAAAAGCGTCGCGACGCTTCGCATACATGACGTATGCGTAATATTGTGTGTATCCAAATGAAGTGCAATGCGAATCATTAAAGTCAAGCGCCCCTCAACTGTTTATCGACTTGGGCACTGGCTGCAAAAACAAATCTGCAAGGGACTGTGCGCTCTTAACGTGCCCAACAATTGTTGCCGGTTTTTTTTGTTTGTTTGTTTATTCAAATCGTAAAAGTTCATGTAATGAACTCGTAAAAGTCAACGACAGCAGCAGTTTCAGACATTTGTCAGGCAAATGGATGCCAAACGAGTCGAGATGTCCGATCTAATGGGAGGCTAAATTAAAAGCGCAATCTATTGTGAGAATATGCCGAAGGACATTCTGACTGTAACTAAGAGCAAACAGAGTTTTAAAATATATTACTTACAATAAGTAACATTATTGGTTCAAGCTTCAAGCGTGTTGAATAAGTTGTCTTAAATTTTATATACAACTAGCGATAGTATAACAGTTTTATTGTAAAATATGATCAGCAGAAAATGTAATTTAGAGGAGTCTGTATAAAATTAATGCATATACAAGTTGATTTCACAAATGTATCCATGAGTATTCCCTAGCTGATGGTGCAGTGAAATGTGCTGCAATGTGTTTATATATTTCATTATTTAATATTTGCATTCAATCATCCACACTTTGGCTGTTCCTCTATAATTTCATTCATATTTTATAAGGTCAGCTTGATTTTTTTCCATGAATCTCATTCCGTTTTATTTGCATTTCAGTGGCATTGTTCGCCATTCAGAGAGCACCAACTGGATTGCAACTGCAATTGAAGCTGCAACTGACAGATGTTTAAAGTTTCTTTGGATTTTCAGTTGCTCGGCTTTTCGTTTGTTTAAATTTGATTGTAGTTAAAGTTGCAATTGTTGTTGTTAGTGTTGTCTGTATTATTTACAGTACAATTCGAATCAGTGTGGATTCAGTCGTTGTTGGGAATTTAAAATATGTCTGTTTCACAGCTGTTGCTTTTGGCACTCAATCGAAGCAAGTCAAATGCCCTTCCGTTCTCCACCCTCTCCACCACATTGTTTAGCTACGCCCCTGGCAGCAGTCTCTGTGCAAATCGACGAAGAGCAGTGAATAATAAAAAGTCGAATCCAAAGTGAAATCGCGGAATTGAATTTGTACTAAAAATACTCCTCTTGGTGGCAGTCGTATAATTTTTATTTACTGTGGGAATGCCTCAGTTGCAGCTAAAAACTCAGTAAGCTTCATGGGATCGCGGTCACTGAGGTGTTTCTTTTTAATCATCAAAAGGTAAGACAACAACAGCAAACACCAAAATGAAAAGCAAAAACTACAAACTTTTATGAAGTTTGCAGCTGAATTTGTAATGGAAAAAATATTCTTTAATTCCTGAACAATATGTTTACCAAATTTCGATTACTAGGATGGAAATTTCTGATAATAAAGTTTTCAATATGCAGGATAACACTTAAAACAAGATTTAAAGCTTGCCTCTAGTTTTAGTTGTTCTCAAATATTTAAAAAAATATATTTAATGGATAAATATTAATACTGAAGCATACATTTAGAATTGCTTTTTAATTTAGGCACTAAATTCTCAGTATCCTGATTTACATACATTTCTAAGGTGGAAACTATGTCAGCTGGAAGCTCGTAACTTTAATATTATTATGTTTACATTTCCTGGGCACATTTCTTTTAAATTATCAGGTAATTTCTTAGGTGTTTCCACATTTGCACGTGCCCAGACGCCGACAGACAGATAGGCAGCCAACAATAGCAACAACATTAAGAAAACATCGACACATTTGCATATCTGACGAAACAACTTGTCAAGACAACATTATACTCTAACTCCCCTTCCTCTCTCTCTCTCTCTCTCTTTGCCTAAACCCGCAGTCTCTGTACATTCAACGCTTTGTGAATATTTCGTGCAATTTGGAGAACTGGCGGCAACTGAAGAAGATAATGCAAATGGTCATTAGACACACACAAAAAATATATGAAAAAGAAACATAGTTAACGTTAAGTTTAACGTTGCTGCATTGACTGACCACAGTGCACCCACTCCTCCTACCCCTCTCTCTCTCCTCTCTCTCTCTCTCTCTCTCTCTCTGTCCCCTCTGTCTGTCTCTCTCTGTATATGCAGATACGTGGCTTATGTAATCGTATGTTGGCAAGCATCGAGTGGCTAGAAGAAACCACAATTATTTACATAAATTGCGCTTGGAAGATGCGTGCCAACCTCTTACTTTTTTCCTTTCTTGGAGGCTCTATAATTTGTATCTGTATCTTGGCATCTTAATCTCGGACACAGTCTCTGTTTTGCTCAAGACTCTGCCATCTCCATGACAGCTGGTCAAGTGATTGGCTGAAAAGGACTCCAAAAGCAGCTCTTAGGTAATGTTCAGTTTAGATTAGTACTTTGACAATTGCTTTTTATTCTGTTACTTGTTGAAATAGTTTGCATTATTGAGCTTAAGAGTCGTGTAATTGAATTTGTCAGCCCAAATTAAATAAAGAGCCTCTTTTGAGAAACTCAAAATGTTACAAGATGTGTTTTTTTTTTGAGATCTTCTTTGGTTGCCTAGCAAGGTTAATCTAAAAATATTTGATAAACTATTGCCGCTCTTACTCAAAGTCAAACGAGTCATGAAATGCGAAATAAAATTGTGGGTAAATTGCTTTCGGTTTTTAACACTTTTGCGCAAATGATTCGGGACATGCTGCTGGCAAAACAAGAGTCTGAAAAACATGAGGTCAAAAGATTGATTGAGCGTAAACACGCCCAAAAGCCATCCAAATGGAAAGCAAAGCCATCAAGCAGACCAGCTGCCAAGGCCAAGGGGGAATCGCTTCAAGCTAAAATTACCAAAAATAAACGAAGGTCCAAAAAGGGAAAAAAACCAAAGCTACCTCAAGCATAAAACTTATTAAAATCAATTAGGAACAGCGACAATAACTCTCAAAAATGAAAACAGAATGTCCAACAACCTGTCGAATGCCTTAGTCATTCCAAAAATCTTACATAACAGCGATACAATGCGATTGAAAGTGCACCAAAATGTGTCTGTAAAAAGGCGCGATAATCAATGCGATTTATGGCAGCTGCGAAACGCGTGGCAAACGCGCTACAAGGATGCCACAACTTACGAGCCAAACGGGTCAACAACTTTTGCCGACAGACTCCCGCAAAAGTGAAAAAGAGTTAAGTAAAGACATGGCATGACCAATACCCAATATCCAGCATTCAGCATCCAGCAACAATCGTCGATTAGGTAAGAGAGCGTAAATTGAGCCAAAGATAAATGGCCAATTCGTAGCCAGATTGAGATTCCCACCAAACAGCTAAGAAACTTAACTTTCGCTTTCCATCTGCCAATACGCAGTGCAGATGATGATGCTCCCTCTACCCCTATCCATCTCCCGCTCCCACAAAATTAAGTTGCCAAAATTAATTTAAATGTTTGCTACAGGATCCTCCTCTCAACGAAGACATACCTACTCCAAAGAGCGGCCCGTAATTCATGCCCAGCATTTGACACTCTTGATGCATCTTGCAGTCAAAGTTGGTATACTCCTTACTACATAAACTAAAGGTTTACCAAATGTGGTGTTAAAATACGCTTGTATACCAAGAGAGTATAATAGGCGGAGTAAAGGGATTACTGTGGCTGAAATCTAAAATATGTTTAGCACTTATAGTCTCTGAGATCTAGGTATACTGGGTTTGTTAAAAGTATGTTACAGGCAGAAGAAGGCGTGGCAAACTCTATAAAGTATATATATACTTGATCAACAGCCGAGTCGATATAGCCATGTCCGTCTGTCCGTATGTCTGTCCGTATGAGCAAAAGGATCTCAGAGCTACAAGCTCAAATTTGGTCAGTCAATAAAAGTTTGTTTCCTTTTTTTGTATTTTACTTTTGTATTTTTAGTCCCATTTCCATACCAACATATGGAGATGCGAGTTATCACTATATATGCAAATAGAAGCTTATCACTTAGCTATCACCTAGCACCGGCACAGAGTATAGTACGGTCGGGTAAGCTCGCCGGCCTATTCCATTCATGTTTTAAGCAGTATCTGTTGCCAAGCAATGAAACAAACTGTAAATGCACACATTGAATAAGTACATTTGTTGCTTAACTCTGGCTAAGCTCGGCTTACAGGGTATTTTTCATTAACGCCACGTTTTATGTTATTTACAAACTTTTGCCGAACAACAACGGTAAAGATAATAAAATGCATTTGAGGTGCTGCAACCAGGACCTTAAAAGCGGGGAAAAGCGGCAGGTGAAAAGCGACGTTCGTTTTCAATTTGCATGCAATGTTGACAATGTTGCACCAGTTAATGTTGTTGTTGTTGTTGTTGATGTTGCTGATGTTGCTGTTGTTTGTTGATGCTGTTGCCAACGTTTAGCGAACTGAAACTGCTTCAATTGGCAGCGTAAATATTAATGAGCGAACGTGTTTGAGTTGTGGCAACTGCTGCTGTTGGTGGTGATGCTGCTGCTTTTGCAGTTGCCTCAACCACTTACAACTAAATGAGGCATCCGCAGCATGTTTGTATGCCACATACGTGATTGTATACTTATAAATTATGGAGTGATAATTATGACCCAACGAAATGACTTCATCGAGAGCCGGAAAAGCTACCCAGCCGACTGTCACACCGTCAGACAGACAAACAGGGAAAGGGAAACGGTCAAGTCATGCAATGCTCGGATAAGTTATGCGACTTTTCAGCTGTAGCAACATTTGGCAACACTTTGTGGCAAGGTCGCTTCATGTCAGCTGGCGGCAATATTTGACACCCCATGCCAAACGGATGCAGCAAATTATGTTGCGTGTGGAATATGTGAAAAACAGATAAACATTTTGCCAGTTTCTTTTCACAGAGTTATTGATAGGCCTGGTGACGCCTCTGTACCGAGTTTTCCATCAACCCGCCACACGCACCTGACACCCGGTTCGATTAGAGGCTTTTTTGCAATGGATTATGAAAATTGTATGCAGCACGAAAAGGTCAGTAGCTAAACTGGTTTTGGTTTTTCGGCCTTTTGATTTTGGCCAACGACAACATGTTTGTACAAACTTGCAGTGCTTAACCCGCTCAATCTCCCCCACACAGCGGCCAATAAAACTAAAACAGTAACCGCAAGTGCCTGCACCAACACACTTAACCTTGTAGGCCTTGCCACAGTTGCAACTGCAACTGCAACCACAAAGAACAACAACAACAACTGAGATTGGCAGGCCAAGGCGAAGGAACGCGAACGAAAGGCGCCTGCCTCATGCCACTCGTCTACTTCATCTTGCCACTTGCCGCCTTGGCTCTTAACCTTTCGACAAACGCGCACACACAACGTGGCAGGAAATGCCCAAAATGAAGCACGACGTCCAAGGCAAGTCAACACTTGGTGCCTTCAGTTAGCCACAAACTGAGAGCCAAGCTTTGCCTTTAAGGTTTGTAAGCCACAACAAAGAAAATCGAATTCCCCATGTGCTTTAAGGCTCACCAAAATTATATATAAATAAATTTAATATAATATCAATTAAGTTAATGTTCACATTGCTAATTTTATTGTAATTTGAAAGTCTTTATTGCAATCTGGCAAATAAATATTTTGCGGGGTGAGCTTAGCATGAGAGAGAGAGAATACTTATATCACATTATCCTTTAAGTTGAATAGAGAACTGCTCATTGATAAGCAGTTCACACGAACAAATTTATAGAATTGTGATGTGCAACGTCCATGAATGATCGCCGCATAAAAATATACTATAAATTTTCAACATGAAAACAAGTATAGCAATAGTAAAAGTTGTTTGCCTTATTAATAAGTTGTGAATATATTTATAAAAATATTTTTATATATCAGAAAACTACAAACTACGAAGATGCCATGGACTCGAAGCTCAGTCATTAGATATTTCAATGTTATGCTTTAGTTAGCTACATCATCTGATGTAATTTGAGTATTTGAATTTGCGTATTTTTTCACACATTCATGCTAAATGTTTGTTTTGCAGTTAGTCGATGCATTTAGGCGTCCTGCACTAATTGGCAGTCGCTCGTTTTTGCCTTGGGGGTCAACTGGGAACACATGTGTTGTACGAACTGCGTGCCACAGTTTGTTGCACTGTAAAAGTGCATGCCTCGGGTGAAGTGTCTTGTCTTTAATCAAGCGTGCAACTCATTATTGCAATTGCTCACGTTTTAATTAAACAGACTGCAGGCCATTACATAATGTAACTGATAAATATACGAACATTTGAGAAGAGAGGGATTTAATTAAGGCTAACAACTCTTTTTGCTTATTAATGTTAGCAACAGGTTAATTGGTTCACATTACTACAGTTGAATTTAAAGCATGTTTTAATTTGAATGCTGTGACCCTATTTAAAAGCAACAGACAAAGGGACACAGAGACTGAAGAGACTGTTCACGAGTCGGATAGAAGCATCCTTAATAGCTCCATAAAACGCGGCAGCAATAATAGTAACATTATACGACAAGCACACACAAACCCAGAGAAAACTATCTGTGAATGAGAGAAACTGGAGTTGGAGTTAGAGTTAGAGTACGAGTTTAACTGGCGGTTGACTGCCAATTGAAGTGAGCTCAACAATGTGAGCCACTTGAGGCCGCAGTCTGTAAAAAGGTTCGGCATTAAAATGGCAATGATAGCACAGCATTATACTCGTCTGGGGGGCCACTAGACATGAGTTAGATGGACGGAGGAAGAAGGAGGGACAAACAAAGGGAAAACAGCACATGGCCACATGGCCAAATGGCAAGGAAAGTGCAAACCAAAGCGCCACTGGGAACCGAAACGTAGAGCAATATTTATGCTTTTATTTACAACACGACAAATAATTTTTACTATATTTACTACTCTTTTTTTTTGTTTTTCGTTGGGCTCTCTGTGTCTCTTCTGTGAAAATAAACGTGACGGCAGCGTTGCAACTCTAACTTCAACTCGAGCAGTCTACTGGTCTACTGATGGTGGTGCAGTTGATTTTGTTGCCTCAAAATGCCGAGTGCCACACGGCACCAACTGACTTTACACCCATTAGAGCCACAAATCATTTTGGCTGCCACGGATGGACTGGGATAATGCTTTGGATCTGGTAAGGGACAAGCGATGTAATATAGTTGTATTGTATATACAGGAAAAACAAAAAACACAGTGACTATATCCAAGTTTCTTTGTATTTATATATATCTGTGTGTTTGTGTGTGTGTGTGTGTATCTTTGATATTACGACACTTTACAGTTGAAGATTTATGCCGCAATTACCGCAAGTGTAAACTAATTACGGGTTTCAACTGCTTGCCAGACAAATAATGTAAATTCAAGTAAGCGTTAACTTTCAAGCGCTGTTACTGCTTACTGCATACTGCTGCTGCCGCCACATGCAACATCTTGTGGCATACTGCTTGGCCATCTCTAAAAATACATTAGCATGTTGTCAGCTATTATCGGAATATTACCTAAAAGTATCTATAAATTATTGACTTTACCAAAAGGTTAATGACACTTTTCAACACGGTTTTCATTTAAAAAACCATTTCCGTATTGTCGTTTAATGGCTTCTATAGCCCACCCACACACAGACACTACAACACACACACACACACACACATGTACTTCTGAATCCCAGAGGAAAACTGTCTGTTGGTGTGGAGGATTTTCAATTTAAAATGTACATCGATTCGACAGCCTTTTGTTCATTTCATGGTGTAGTAAACATTTTAATTACAGCTTCAACTTGACTACGCGGCAACTGCAGCCTGTCTATTTATACCCTACACTCGTAAGTTGTAAAGTTGTTTACTTGTTGTTAAGAAAATACACATAAATATATATGTGTATTCTCAAAAATATCAACAGCAGTCTCTAAATTCCCTGAAAAGCTCGTATATTTTAATAAACTTGGTGTAGTAATAAAATTACTTTGTATATATTTGGTAATTAATTTGGTATAACTAAATGCTTAAAGTTTAATTTGGTATTTTAAAAGACATGAAGCTATTGATGTTTTAAGGTTATAATAAAATAAGAGTCTATTTCTTTCGATTTTTGTTATGTTAAAGTTTATCTTTGCATCTGTTGAATATTAAAATAATTGATTTTCAAATACTAAGCTAGGAACTTATATCTGGGTGCAATTAATGCTCTTCACAATGTTTTTGAATATTGAGCGATTTTAACCAAATTTGCGCAGTATGCATTTGCTATTTAGATCGGACTATGATATCATAAAGCTGACATAGGAATATTCTAGTGTTTCAATCATACTAATAATATATTCAACCCAAATTAAATTAATACAATTATGTCTTATTAGTACATCGGTAAATCAACCTTAAAACTATTGCGATCTTAAGGATTTTTTGAGTTTAATTTGAGTTTGGGTATGTTGCGATTGTGTGCAACATGTGATAAGAGTATCTCTTAGGAGTGTGGTTGAATAAATTTGCATTGTATGTTTTTTCTATTTTTGCAATGTCTATCAGACTCTTTGAATACTTTGAAAACGTATTAATCTGTTGTATCTCGATAGCCATTCAATTTACAAGAGATGATCTGCAGAGTTTTGCTAAAAAACTTCCCACTAAAGTTTACAACTACTAACTTGTAACTAGTAGTTGTCTGATGAAGTCATAGTTTGTGGCAATGTACTGCAATTTAATGATAACACCGAGTTCATAATGATTGCACAGATTTGTTTTGTTGCCGAGCAGAGTTTAGTGCGTCACTGACCTGAATTTGGTTAACAAAAAACACAAAACACAAAAAAAAAAACAAAAAACTAAATAAAAAACCAATAAAAATAAAATGTTTAACTGCAAGTGCGAAGCCTTTCACTTTTCGTTGTAGAATAAACTTGTTCGGGGCGGCTAAACAAAAAGACAAGATGTTTCTTTATGTAACACACAGCAGCAACAACAACAATTGCAACTACAACTACAACTGCAACTGCCACTGCAACAACAATGAGCAGATGTAACAACAACTGCAGCGACAGCTGTCAGATGGCAAATGCAGACACCAGAGTCGCCTCTGTCGGCTCAGTCATCTCCCAGGAACTGCTCCTTCATGGCAATGGAGCAAGTCATGCTGATGATATTGCCACATGCCGCTTACTTCTTGCCCCTTACCCCTTTCAAGCTTGCCCACTGCTGAAGAAGCCGCCAATGACTTTGTCCAAAACCAAAGTGAAACTACAGAAATATGTATATATACAAAGAGTATCGGCTGTATCTGTAAGATACTTTTGCTAGCTAGTGGTAGGCTTATTTGAATTTCAGTTTAATTTATGCACCCTAATTATCTGATTTATGGGCCAACAAACAGTTTAATTCTATTTGCTTAGCAACTGACAGAGGCAATTAATTGACAACTAGCAGGAGCTTAACCATAACCATAACCAGGTGTCCAGCCAAATAAAATGTGCTAAATTATCGAATAATTGCTTAATAATTGATGAATACACAACGAAATGGACTTAAATAAATACATTCGACATAAATGATAAATGAATGAACAAACGATTAATGAGAAATTTCAGTTGGTAGAAAGACTGACAAGGTAGGAAATATATATGTAGCTGATTAGCAGAGTTTCACCCATTAATGTCATTATTTTGTTTGGTCACCAGAGGGTCAACTTAATACACACGAGAATGCCGCTTAATTGCACATGGAGTAAATTAAACTAAGTGATTCAACGAAAGAGTTATATGTGCAAACCCAAGATAAATGTGCATTGTTGCAACAACTTTTGCTCATCACTCAGATTGTCATGTGACCATTGAAGTTTTAAAGAGAAGTTAATTCTAACAATACAATGAAATGAAACACAAGAGATGAGTGAAGTTCATTTGACCGTATCTTAATATACCTTTAACTCGTATAGTGCTCTGCACTTGCATAGATAGAGTCTGTTTAAGAAAAAGATCTGCAGAACAAGAGCTGAATGTTTACCCCAAGAACCTCATACGAGTTTTTATGTATGCTTTAAATATAAGTAAGTATAATATAAGGATAAGTATATAACTCTTATATTATAATATACATTTGTAGTGTTAGCTGTCTGAATACTTGATGTGTTTTCATATAAACAAGTGTTTTTTTTTTTATGACCTGATCTTTAGAAAACTTTCAGGAAAGTTTTGTCTCTATAGATATCGTCTTAAGAGATATTTGTAAATCAATCTGCATTTTAGAATTATATAATAAATAGTATAACGATACCTTATTAATTTAGATATATACAAATATAAACTACAATATTTTCTTTTGGCGGATTGTGGGCTAAGAAGTCTTTATAGCATTCGCTGCTTATATGACTTGCCACCACTAAGGTCCTTTTGTTCATGTACTTAGTATCTGGTCGCAGATACCTGCAACTGACTGTTACAAGCTTTTAACAAACTTGTTATACCCTCGGTAAGCATTATTCGCGATGACAAATTAGTTTGGTGTTATGAATATAAATTCTAGTCATAAAATTGCAAAATGTTACCTTTGGACAACGGAGTTACTTTAGTACCACAATATTGTAGTTGACGCTAAAAAATTGGCAAGAAATAAATCAGTCAAAAACTAAGGAATGTCTGATGTAGATGGAGAGTTAAAGAGAGAGCGAGAGAGAGAGAGAGGGAGAGGCAGAGACAGAAAGGATGAGAGAGAGAGCGAAAAAATACAGAGAATGCTGAGTGGATCCGACAATAAGCAGAAAGATTCAAGCAGATGGAGATAAGCGAATGGCATGCAACAACGTGTGTGTGCAGCATAGAGTGTAGGGGCAGGGGAGAGAGATGCAACTTGCAACTAATTGCAGGCTGTGTAACTGCTGGTTGTTGCCGACTGCGATATCTTTTAATTTGCCACAAAACGCACAAAATGTGCGAGCTATGCAATGTCTGACTCTGAGTGCACGTGTGGGTGTGAATGGGGGTACTCAGGGGTGCTCAGCGGGAGGGTACTCAGAGGAGCCCCAAGAGGTAAACAGCTGGCAGACGACCTGGGCAAGCCTGGGAATCCTCTCTCTTTTTTCCCAAGCACTGCTATTGTATACTACACAGTGTGTGTGTGTTTGAGTTTGCAACGATGATGAAGACGATGCAACTGGGGATGGCAAAGGCGACCCAGCTGCCTCATCCAGCCCCGCCTTGCCCCGCTTTCTTCGACTACAAGCTGTCTGCTTGGATATGACACAGATTACGTAATACGAAATTAACATTTTAACACAATTCAGCAGCAGCAGCAACAGCA
This sequence comes from Drosophila tripunctata, assembly GCA_035047385.1. Taxonomy (NCBI): domain Eukaryota; kingdom Metazoa; phylum Arthropoda; class Insecta; order Diptera; family Drosophilidae; genus Drosophila; species Drosophila tripunctata. The sequence goes on from JAWNPS010000325.1 coordinate 175,523, forward strand.
AAGAGGCGACGTTGCAGTTGCAACAGAAAGAAAGAAAGAAAGATACTTTAGCCACATGAAATGCAAAGAAAAGAGCAAGAGCACCAAAGCTGCTACATCAAATGGAGAGTCGGTTGCCGCCTCTGTTTTTGCACTCGGCCAAGCCTGGGTTTTGGCCTGGTCTAAGTAGTCGGTCTCTGGTCATCAGTCTTTGTTGTGGCGTGGTCAGTGCACATTCAACATGCTCAAATCATGCCTAGGATAAGAGGATTGCTGACTAACCACAGAGACTCACACACGCTTATACACTCACTCATATACTCACTCATGCACTCACAATTACACTCACTCACACACTCAGCTGCAGCTCAATTATGCAATTAAAGTTTTACATGCAAACAAGTAGCAATTGCAATTGCCGCCAAATGAGGCAAATTTCCTCCACACTGGCGTCAATTTGACAAAACGACAGCTCCTCTTAAGCTCCGGCTCCGATGCGACTCAGATGCTGCTTAGTTCACCTCAACTGGGTAGCTCAGTTCGGCAATCGATGAGTAGTGTCATCGAGATATAACATATACATATATATGAAACTGAAACTGATGCTGGCAACTTAGTTGATTGTCAACTGTGACGTGTCATCGCCATAAGTCAGCATTTTTATGATTCCTTTCAGTTGATTGTTTTCATTATTGCATTACATTTTCAATTTTCATGCTCTTGTGTGTGTTTTCCCATGAATCTACTGGACTTGCTAGGTTGCCTCCATCAAACAATTAGACAACATTGATTTGCAGTAAGTGCAAGTGAATACGAATTTAGGAAGCATTTCGAAAATAGTACTTGCAGCAAATTGTAAATCAGTCAAAGAAATAAAGAAGCTCATAATGGACAGCAGTGATGCCATTTTAATATTTATAGTTTGCTTTGACTGTTTTTTAAACACCCTGAAAAAAAAACACTTAAGGGTTAGGTTAGATAGATTAGATTCAATCTTATGTTCCAGTATCTTGTAATTTGTTAAACCCATGCTCGGAATAATACCCAAAATTTAAAAATTTAGCATCACTGATTACCACTTTAATTGCAGCATACATAAAATGTAAATTCAATTTGTTTAACTGCTGCTCCATATCATGTATACGCCATGTACATTTATTTATTAGCTGATGGAAAGTAAAAAGAGCCTGTCGGCTGTCATACAAGAAGAAGAAGTTTGTTGCAGTCGTCATCGTGTCGTAATTTGCTAATCATTTCAGCTGCCACTTGGCCAACAATTTGAGCTGTGGCAACTAGGAAGAAATTGTCAAGTGGACAGTCATGAGAAAATGCGATGATGTTTTATCTCGATTTGGTGCTGTATTTCAAAGGATTGGGTGATGGTCTGAGATTGACCAACAAGTCAGCCAAAAAGTGAATGGCAGATGCTGCCTTGGGCCCAAATTGAGTAATGTTTTTGGATTCCGTAGAGCAGTGAAGAGGGGGAGGACAGCAGCAGGAGTAAGTCTGTCTGTCCATTATTATATTTGTCTTGTTTGCTGTGCCAGCTGAGGGAATCTGTCGCTATCGGTATTTCTTTTATATATTTTTTTTTCTTGTGCCGTTCAATCAACAGATGCACACGACTGAATGAATCCGAAATGTGGCCAGATGAACATAATTGCCCAAAAATATCGCAACTGATGGATGCGCATGTCAAACTAGTGACACGGCTTAATTAAGCCTCACCAAATGTTAATTAAAACCAAGCAGAGTCTGTTACTACGACTACTACTTCCTCCCCATATGGGATAGCCTCGCCGATGTCTAGAGGTCAAGGTGGGCATATAAATTTCTACTCTAACAGGCTTTCTTCGGCATTCGGCATCTCAACAGACAACAGGCGTCCTATATGGAAATTCCACAATTCAATTGGCCATAAAGCGAGAAGGCTCGTTTAACAACTGGTTACGTGGTCGTCACCCGCAACGCTCCGCCTGCTGTGACCCAAACACTTCCTGGAAACCACAAAGGTGGCATCTTTAGACGCTGCACGCTGCACGCTGCAAGTTGCAAGCTGCAACCTCCACTTCCACCTAATAGCTAAGCGACTCACGTACTCGCACACAAAGTGAGCATTTCATGCGATGCATAAATCTTTACTTATTTATTTAAAATACATATATTACAAATGGGTTTTCGGTCTTGCGTTTTTGGGTCTTGGGTGCCACCTGGAGCACCTGAAGAGTATAGCGATTATGTGAGCATTATATGGGATTTGTAATGCTGACAAGCATTAACCCCAAGTCAATTCATAGGTTGTTGCCATGCGGAGTTGAATTCGCCTTAAGTATTGAAATTGGAATCCAATTGACTTAATGTTCAGCATTGACTTATGGCAAAACAATCGCATTAAAGTGTGATCTTTAACATTCAATCTGTTGTCGTTTAGTTTTTATGTAAAATACTATGGTGCACAGTCGTCTCCGTTGGCTTCTTGTAAACAATTTGTATTATTTGCTTCAATAATCTCAAAGATTTCTGTGCTCCACGGCATTTCTGGCGCCCTCCATTTGGAAAAGTAGAAGAGTAGGAAATGGAAAATGTGATTGCGCATGGAAATATTTTATTTTGCATTTCAATGAAATGCTGATGGCGAAAAGTGGAAAATAGCAAAAATATCTAGACAATGAATGCGGACGGCATTGAGTCGGAAAGTGCACAATACAATACAAGTTGGACAGCAGACAGCTGGGCTGAACATTCTAAAAATATATTCCTTAGCTTTAAAGTCGGCTAGAAAACCATTGAGCTTGCTAGGCAGCAGCGCATGGAAATTGACTTCAAAAGGGTTCAAAGGATTTCGAAATTTGCATTTGCCATTTATTTAATTTGACGCTCTGGTAAAATGCCACACACTCCCAGCCAAATCCATTTGACCGCAAATTAGTTTTTGTGGTCGACTATCTAAAAGTGGATGTTCTTTTTATTGTTGTTCTGACTTACCTTCCGCTTGGAGCGAGCCATGCGCTGGTCCCGCGAGTTTTCCGCCTCGCCAGGAGGACGCTTGCCCCAAACGGCAATGGCGATGCGTGTATATGTGAATATGAGCACCAGAAGTGGCAGGATGAACTGCAGCGTGAAGAGGGCCAGTGTGTAGTAGTAATCCTGTTCTTCCTCTGGCCAAACCTCGAGGCAAATGTACCTAATGGCCAGTATCCGAAAACAAATCCAATCCAATTCAGTCAAGGACACACATCGTGATGGACCAGCGACACAAAATGCAGGAGAATGTTGCGTGCATGCAATAAAATGGAAAATGGAAAATGAAAAGACACAAAGCCGTATAGAAAAGATGGCATTAGATACAACGGAGCGCATGTGTTGTGTGTGGGATGTTGGGTGGAAAAGAGGGAAGAGTAGGGAAAGGAAAAGGCACTGAGTGGACTGCAAAAGCGCAACAAAATCAGCCCATTTTGTGTTGCTGACAAATGCAATCTCTTTCCAACCACACACACACCCCACTCTCAGACTGCCGCGTATTTTAATTTTCATGCTAAGCGTTTACTGATTTCCCTTCTCTACCCACAAAACCGCTTCTCAACACTCTGCCACAATGGAAGAAAATGCAATTCTGCTGCTATTTATTACATTTTTCACTGTCATTTTCAGCTGAGATTGCTGCGTGTGCAAATATGAAGAGCATACAATTTGCATTTTACAAAATATAGTTTTACTTTATTTTGCATGCACTTGATGCCATTTCGTGCCCATTGTGCGCCTGTTTCTGATGGTCCTTTGGAGTGACGGTTTCTTTGACCACTGGACCAGCTGATGTTGTGGTAATTAGGCACGTTCTTTTTCATTACAGCAAGCAGACCGCCAGTATGTGCAGCTGCAACGTCAACGTGCCACAAACTAAGCTGATATCAGAACGCAGAAACAACATTTAATGACATTGAATTCATTTTCCAGCCCTTCTCTCAGCTTGAATACAGTGCTATACGCTTGAAATTTAGTTTAGTTGATTCAGCATATTCGTAGAAAATCACCAGACTTTGTCTCTGAACTGTATCTGTTAAGTATATCAATATCAACTGAGCTAAATTTGGATACTGTTACCAAGTCAGAATGATGTCAACTGCTCTGTGAGCGACTTAAATGTGCCCACACATCTTCTTAAGTACTGCCACTCTGCTGACAATTCCACAAAGTCATTTCTTTTATGTTACACTCGAAGCACGCACTCTCATACACACACGCTCCTTCACATACACATTCATAGAGAGTGAGTGTTGGATGGAGAGGAGGTTTCCAGGAGTGTCATTCTTAATGGATCGTACTTACTTCTCGCACTGCTCATACCAATCCGACTTGGGCACCTCCAAGCGTGAAACGACGGGTATGGGAAACGCAGTTGCTAGCGCAATAAACCAAATGCCAGCAATAATAAACTTTGCATAGCTGTAAAAGAAGAAAGAGTTTTGTTAAATAACGACGAGGCACTTATCACGTCAACTGTCAAATATTACGCATACGCACAGTGGCACGAGCTATAAGTTAAACTAACAAATGTATGTCTACATGCACTTCCTATTCATCTCTAACTCTATAATCAATAGAAAAGCATTTTTAAGACACTTACTATATATTCAAAATTAAATAAATATTAAATATAATGGCTAACAATTAAGTAATTCTTATCTTTATTAGAATCTTCCATGACAACTATTGCCTAATATGTATATTTCTATGTGCTGTATGCGAATTAAATTTGTTCATGCTGCATTTTGTGAATTATCCGCTTAAAAGTTTCAAAGCTTTATGTAAATGGCTTTAAAAAGTTTATAAACATATCTAAACTGATTTTTAAAGAGAATATGCACATCTATGCAAAACGCGTCTAATGCTATAGCTAGTGAGTCTATGCCGTTGCCTTCTGCAACAGAAGCCCATATACAAATATTTTATGGTCATGAGCTGTGACGCACGCATATTGCGCATACGCTTGGTATACCGAGTTGGAACTAAGCACACTAACGTGATCTTTGTGGCATATGAAGTGAACTTTGAATGCCGAATAAGAATGTGGAGCTTAGTGTGAGTGTGAGTGAATTACAGCCCGGCTGGATAATTATAAACCTTATTTACTTTATGTCTCGCAAATATTTGCAAATGCCACGAAAGCCACGCTCCTTTGAGCGTCGCACGCACTCATTGACAGGGCGTGTCATAAATTTGTGCCTTCCATTGAGTCAACCGCCTGCCCCACAGTACCAACTCTTGCTCCACGCATATTTAACCGCTATTAAGCAGCACTGGGGCAGAACAAAGTCAACTAGCTCAAAACCAGAGAAGAGCGAAAGAGCGACAGAGAGAAGAGAAGTGAGAGCGAGAGTGGCTTAGAAGTATTCTTTGTATCCTGTTACAAAACAAATTGACATTGAATGGCGGCCAATGGCACAGCCGTGCAGGATTTGCAGCAGATGACATGCCATGCCAAGTCGCGTAGCGTCACGTCACGACACGCTACGCAGCGTTCTCTCCTGTCTTGGGTTACTGTTTAAACCAATTAACACGAGAAGTCCTGAACGTGCCGGCTAGATGTGAAAAACATTGCGTGTTTAAGTCCCTGGAGGCGTCTCGATTGAGGCCGAGAGGCGGACAAATGTTAAATGCCTAAAGCCGACAGTCGACAGCCAAAGAGCCAAGCAATGCAAATACGCAAGCGGCCACTTAACGGCGCCAAAACACGACTCCTGCCAGGATCTGTTCCCCGACTGTTGTCCCTACATTCAATTAGGTTTTATGCGCCTACAAATAATTCGAGTGCTAATTGCCAGCTTTACATTTTCAAGGTGTCAATTTATACTTTATTTTAAATCTGTTAAATTTCTATTAAAGTGAGATCTTCTACTTTATCTATAGTACTTACCGCTTTGTGATGCGAGGTCGCAAGGGCCACATAATGGCAATGTAGCGATCAATGCTGATGGCCACTAGTGTGTAGGCGCTGACCAGTACGGATACAACCTGGGAATAATTGACAACGTGGCAGAGCACAACGCCAAAGGGCCAGTAGTTAAGAATGTATAGGGAGATGAAGGAGGAGGGAACGCAGAACAGGGACATGAGTATATCTCCCAGCGCCAGATTGGCTATAAAGTAATTGGTAACTGTTCGCATTCGAGGCGTTGACTGAACTATATAGCAGACCAGACCATTGCCGAGCAGGGCAAAGATAAAGATGGGAATGTATAGCAGGTAGACGACACCTTTGAAGGATGTACTCGACCATAAAGCATCCGATTGAGGGTCTGAATCAACGCAGCTAAAGTTGAAGTAGGTTGCATTGATAGGACTCCGTTGTTGATGTGTAGCCCACATCGATTGAAAACTCCGTGGAGTTCTCCGTGTATGTCAGCAGTCCGGTGGCATTCTGGTAATCATTCTCATTTTGCAGCAGTGGTTCTTCCGGCGAAATGTAATAAACTCGCTCGTCATTTAACATAACGCGGTCCAGACTCATCTGACGGCCAGTCAGACTGTAAAACTTCATTTTGTATTCCAACTTTTACGAGCAACTAACAAATTTAGAGCACTAGCAACTTAATGCAAATATGCTGGCAAATCCGACTGCAAATTGTGGTCTCATTATATGTAACTTTGGTTCTGTTTAAAACTTGAGTAATTTCCGCCTTTTATTTATTTGAAAAGTCTGTTGCGTCTCTTAACAAGGAAGTCTGCAAAAAATAGAGAAAGGAAATGAAAATGTTATAAGTATGCTGTTTACCAAAACTTAAATGTCACAATGTGGTTATTTATATGTAAAACAAATGTACAACTTAAAAAGCATACAATTGTGAAAAAGAAGAAGTGAAAACAAATGATTACATTTTGGGTTTGTGAAAAAACAAACAATTTAGGAGAAATAATAATTATATTGTTGCTATATAGGATACATTGTCAGTGTTGCCATTTAAGCTAAGTTGTAGCTGGATTTCTTTTATTTATTTACCTTATTTTACTGGCAGTTTTTAGATATATTACTCTTTTAAACTTTACATTCCTACAAAAATCTTTCATAAGAACTAAAGTAATTTTATACGTCATTTAATTTTAAAGTATGTTTTGTTTACAAGTTAAAAAGTTATCTTATCAATCATTTTAAGTTTGGTTTAGCCATCAATTTTTTTTGAATTATAATTGTAAAGTTATTTAATGCCATAAAAGTCCGCAAACGAAACTGGAGCAAACAACTTTTCATCAGAATATGTTTGCCAAAAACTGTTGCATACTTTGGGGCGGTATCAGTATAAGACTTATATGCGAGCGCATGAAATATGGGTAACTATTTAGTTGAAGTGAAAAAATTGGCAGGGCATGCTCGAAATGCATGTGAATAAATCACAATGCCACGCCCCGTCTGTCACCCACCCACCAAACCCCCAAAAAAGAAAATAAAAGAAAAGAAGAAAACAAAATCAAACAAAAGTTGTCCGTTGCCTTGGGGCACTTTAAACACTCAAATGACGAATGTGTCGCATTCACTTCAATACCATTTTGTGCTGAGCAAAACATAAAATGCTCAAATGATGGAAACTAACGAAAGCCTTTTAACATGTACGTATGCATGTATGTATGTATGTGTATTTCCTCTTAACTATACACTTGACAAACAGCGGAAAACCGACAGATGTGAAAATATTTTCTTACCTTTGTTTGCTGTTTGCTTGAAAAATGCTGAGAAAGTGAGCTAAATGTGGGCTTTAATATGGATGGAGTGTGTGTCGATATCTTTAAGAAACATAGCATACAGTGGTATCAGTATTTTTGAGATTTTATTTGTCTTTTGCGTTAATGGAATAAATAAATTAATGTGATAAGTGGATTAGCTAACGTCAACAATTAATGCATGGCAACAAGCAGAAATTGTACACAAAAAGTAAAAGCAAAATATGAGAACTCAAGTACATAGAATGGCGTTGGCGTTGGGTTGGTATTTGTCAAAAGAAGACATTTCAACTTTTACTGCTCTTCGTCTTTTAATGTCTCGTTGAATAGAGTCTGACACCAACTGACTGACAATGCCTGCAATCCTCCTTCTGCAGAAGGTTCTCCCCAGTCACTCTACGCTGCTCATGAATGCTGCCAAAGCAGGAAAAGGATATCAAGCAAGAAAATTGCTTATCTCAGCACAATAATGAGGTACTTGCTGAGGTTCAAGCCAAATTTATATGAGTGTGTGTGTGTGTGCGTGACTTGAGTATTTGTCACTGCTACGTCTACTACTTCGTATGCTCGAGTTGCCTGTTTTTATCAATTATCCTTCCAAATTCCAAAATCCCAGCAAAGCTTCATAAAATTTCAACAGACATTTGAGTTACAGAGGATTTGTTATTGGCATTTTTGCAGACTCGAGAAAATTAAAAGAATGCGTCTCCAAATCTCATCGATTACAATCGCAGGCGACCCGCATTCCCAACGTTTTAATTTAAGTAATATATAAATTAAAGCTGAGTTGAGTCTGCTTTTCTTTCTCAAGCACCTTCATCACGTTTCGCTTAGATGGCAAAGCTCATTGAGTACGTAGTTACATATCATTAAACATACACTTACAAACACGTCACTCCATGATTGAAAACTCATCAACTTGATATTAGAAAATATGTTGAAAGATGTGTGCGGCATACCAGAGTCAATAATTAACAAGGAAAATCGAACAAAGTCGGAAAATGAGAGCATCTGAAAGTTGATGGAAACTGATTTTGGATTCTGGAGGACTTCCAAGTGCCATTGAAATCGAAATTAAAGCAGGGCGAGTCAGACTACTTGACTTTCGCATAAAACATGAACATAATATTCGGCGAAAAGTAAAAATAAAAATAAAAACTCAAAATATAAAGTAAATTATTGCAAGCCAAGGAAAATCACGTACAAAAATGAAATCACAGCACGTGGAACAAAATATTCTACTGTGATTGAAGATGGTGGCAAACGAATTTGTCCCTAGTACGTAATACATTTACATAGAGAATGGGAACAGCCAAAAATGTGGAGGAAGCGGCTGTAAATCAGATTTGATCGGCTTAGTTGCATGTAAATTCATTTAGCGTGCTTTTAGGCCAAACGCGTAAAGCAGAAGCTGACAAAAAAAAACTGGGCTAAAATCAGGTGCTGCGCACATAAATTCAATTTACAACAACAGCAAAAAAAATAGGCGGAACCAGACAAAAATGGCAATGAGAAATGAAAATAAGCCCCCAAGTGAAATAAGGCTAAATATCTATATCTTCAAAGCAAGCCACGGCTCATATTTTCATTTTCATTCTCATTTTCGTTTATTTTCGTTCGTTTTATTCAAAGACTTTTGTCTGCCCAACTTTCGGTTAGACAAGAGCTCGGACTGTTCACAATCCCTAAACAAAGCAAAATGCATTTGGGAGAGAAAAAACTCAACCGACACACAATCAAACAGTCAAAGCCAGGCCATCAGAACATTTGCTCTTGGCAAATTGCTTTTGAAAAACCCGAACTCAAAGTGAAACTAGTTATCGTTCAGTCTCATAAGCAAACATTTTGCAGCCACTGTGGATCCTATGTATGCGTCTTTCAATACTACTACTAGCTTCTGTTTGTCTTTTGTCAAGCGCTCTGAGCTTCCTGCTGCTAACCGCAGTTGTGTTTTTCACTATATAAGTATGTATTCGAGTGCTCTCTATGTACCTTATGAGCCATGACCTCCCCCTAGTTTACCCCCCGTCATCAGCTGAGTCATTCACTTTCTTTCGAGAGCTTGTAATTATAATTAATGAGCAACGTCAAAGCTAAGGTTAAATGCAAAAAACTATGGGTCACATTGTCACTTGCTGTTCTAGGGTTTGGTATAGCGTGTGACGATTGTTGATAGTTGGAAGTTTGTCTCGTAACTGATATTTAAATGTACAAAGTACATACTATACAACTACCGATGCCAAGAAACCCCCACCAGCAGGCAAAAGCAACTCATGTGGCCTAATTAGCCAGTCTAGATATAGGAGTTCAGTTAGAATTCTGTCTGTTCGGTAGACCAATTCCATACTTATTCATATTTGTAGCATATTAAAGTATTCTCAGCACATATATACACCCATAAATGCCTTCCATTTATTTGTCTCTAATGCTGAGTTATGTGCCATGAGATTACAGAGTTCGCTGGGGCGCGTTTTAAAAAAAATTGAAAAATGTAAATTTATTATATCCACAATATTCAGTTTGGGTCAGCTAGCAACGTCCTATGTGTTACATCATTTCCCATTCTACTCTACATGTCGAGCAAATTAAGTGAATTCGATTTTAATCGAGTGTAAACAGCCGCACCGCCCCATTTGAACGATTAATATGTTTAATCAAATGCGAAAAGCGTTTGAGCGGACTTCCCCATTCCACAGTTTGTAATGTGACACTTTTAAAATGCGATTAATTTGAATTCCATTGAATTTGGGTGCCTTTGACCTTTCATCTTCCCCTTGTCTTGTGCTTCGACTGTTGTCAGAGTCCACAAAGGCAACTTCATAAAATATTTAACTTAATTAAGCTCACAAACCTTCCGCTGACCGCTTGCAAAACCCCACCAAAGGTTGCAGCACACTCAACAAGTTCGCGCGGTTAATTGAGTTACTTTTTAATATTGTGCAACAAAAGGTGCAGAAACGTGTTAATTAATTGCAGCACGCTCTAAAATATTCAGTGCGACGCTTTTCTTGCTTAAATGGTGGAAATAAATAGTTTACATTTCAAAAGATCGAAAATCAAGAGCACTAGAGTGACCATTTCAAAGAGCAGCTCGAAAGTATGCTACAGTATTGCAAATTCTTATTTTCATTGAAGTGCAGCATAAAAGTATGCTACATTTTATATCATGACTTAAATTTCTGCTGTAATGAATTTTGCATTTTTGTCAAGTCATTCAATTTATGCGTTTAATTAACACAAACAGGATAATCAAGCGAAAAATAAGCATGGAAAACTCATTAGCACATTTAGGAGGTGAGGAAGTCGATAGAGAGAGAGAGAGAGTGGAACAAGTGTGAAATGACAGTGTGCGATTGTTGTCAGCCGTTTGTTAGTTCAGCCGAGCAATTGTTTACTCTGCTCATTGACACTCAGTTCAGACTGAATGGAATTCGTAGGCAAAAGTTGTATGGTATTAGCCAAGAATTAGTTCAATAGGTTTCAATAGGAACCAGAAGTGATCGATTAATGTACGTTTTAAAGTACAAGCAATTAAGACCACTCAATGGTCGCATTACTTACAGCAGATTATGGCATTAAACATTGATTGATAACAAGTGTTGTAATCGATATTGATATGCCCAAAATGCCGAAGGCTTGGACATGTAATTCCACCGCCTCTGCCACTGCTGCTTCTATTGCTGTTACTGGTGCTGATAAGCAATTCAACTCTTGACTGAATGAAATGCCGAAAAGAATTCGAGTTCGTCGTTTCAAGTACAAACTTTCAGTTTGCATACGAGGAATATTCTAATCAGTTTGAAGCACTCGAGACTGTTTTGACGTTGGTCTTTTTGATACCCAGCAAAGACAGGGAGTAATATTATTACTGCGTAGCTTAACAGCAAAGTATCAATTAAAAGATAAAGCCATTCCTTATTTCCATGTGTGACTATCAGATGCAAATTTTCGCCTTTAAGCTTATTATAGAAATTTTGTAGATTAGATCGGCCATTGTGGGTCTGGCGATAAGTTTCAGTAGTTGGCCTATAAAAGGCCCTTGCTGGCCGAAATCTACATTCAGTTAAAGAGTCCCCAACATGAAGACTATTTGGCTTTTGGCATTCTGTGCACTTGCAGGTACAATTAACAATATTTCTTCATTCTCAATCAATCCCTAAACATATTTTCTTAACAGCTTCGGCCTATGCTCTGGAGGAGTCGGAGCGTGTTAATGGCGAGAACGGATGGTATGTGCCCAAGCAGGATGGCACCTTTGAATGGTTTGACATGGACGAAGCTGAGGAGTGGCTGGATGCCCAGGAAATGATTGAGGATCGTGCCCTTACCACCACCCCAGTGAAGTTCTATCTGTACACGAGCTCGAACCCCAAGAAGGGTACCAAGATCACTGCCACCGCTAAGTCTATCAGCGGCTCCAACTTCAACCCTGCTAACCCAACCAGGTAATAAACTTGACATATTTATATAGCCTTTATCCCCCAGACCCTGCTGAACGAATCGCTTTTTACAGATTTGTCATCCACGGCTGGACTCAGACCTACAAATCGGGCATGAACACTGGCATCACCCAGGCCTGGCTCTCCCAGGGAGATTACAACGTCATTATTGTGGACTGGGCTCGTGCTCGATCCGTGGAGTACGCTTCCTCAGTTGTGGCTGTGCCTAAGGTTGGCAAGAAGGTCGCCGCCATGATCAACTTCCTCGTTTCCGACTTCGGCATGTCTCTCAACGATCTGTATGTCATTGGACACAGTCTGGGTGCCCATGTTGCCGGTTACACTGGTAAGAACACCAACGGTCAGGTGCACACCATCATCGGTCTGGACCCCGCACTCCCTCTGTTCAACTACAACAAGCCCAACAAACGTCTAAGCTCCACCGATGCCTACTACGTCGAGTCCATCCAGACCAACGGAGGCAAACTCGGTTTCCTGAAACCCATTGGCAAGGGCGCCTTCTACCCCAACGGCGGCGAGAAACAACCTGGATGTGGACTTGATGTCACCGGTGCCTGCTCCCACGGACGCTCCACCACTTACTACGCCGAGGCTGTTTCCAAGGATGACTTCGGTTCCATGAAGTGCAGCAACTACGAGAATGCTGTGGCCAACAACTGTGGCAGCACCTACAGCAGTGTCCGCATGGGAGCCGATACCAATGCCTACATGGTCGAAGGTGACTTCTATGTTCCCGTCAACAGCAAGGCTCCATTCGGCAACATCAACTAAACTGTGATGCAATAAATATTTCAATCGAAAAAAACGTTTCTTTACTTCAAGAACATCAAACAGTTTATAATCCTAGGCAGCCAAATAACCTAATGAACAGAACAGTATAAAAAGCCAATAATATTTGTCTTAAGGGTTTAATGTCAAGAATATTTATACTCTAAAAACAAGAAGAAAAGGGGACTTCAGATGTTCGGAGATGGCTGTTAAAATTTGTATAGAAATCTTTATAAATTTGAAATAACTTAAAGCATTCAGCAGATATATTTTTATTTCTTGAGGGCCTTGTTTTGTCATAATATTTACAAAAACTCGTAGTTTTAAACCAAAATTCTCAAATAAAGTAATAAAGTAAGTAAAATGAAAAACTGTCATCGTTTTATAATCTTTTGTAGGCAGCTCGATTTAATAATCTGAATTAATTTACAACCCCAATTTAATGGCTGAATGTCAAACCTTGAAGTAGCTAGTAGAAGGAACCTAGTGATAAAGCTGCCATATTAGCAATAGCTTATTAAACACTTTATAAAGAAATAGTATATATATGAGACTTAGCTATGAGTTCAAGACGTTCTCACGCAGTTCATAAATCATGCTGTCAAGCAAATTCGATTTCAATGATAATGATTTACTATCAGCAATATCGACAAAAGGAAGTGTAAACACTGGTTTTTTTTTTAATCAATACAATCAGCTTTATCTATTCGGTTTCAATCAATTTTGAAGTGCCCAATATTACGATGAGGATGATTAATTTCACGATGTAAACGGGTTGGGGACTATAAAGAGAAATGAAAATCTTCCTGAAAGACACTATCACCTGATATATCAACATGAAGGCAGTTTATATTCTTGGTCTCATAGCACTGGTAGCCTCAGGTAATATTGGTATTACTCTAATTATTTCAACTATCTTAAGGACATTTCTGTCTTTCAGTGAGTGCTATTCCAGAAGAAGATCGCGTTAATGGCGAGAATGGCTGGTATATCCCACAGGAAGATGGTTCATTTGAGTGGATGGATCTGGACGATGCCGAAGATATGCTAGAGAAGGGCGAAAGGATGGAAGGACGCTTAAGCACCAATGAAGTATCCTTCTACCTCTACACCAAGTCCAATCCCACCAAGGGTCAGCAAATCAAAATCAAGGGCTCATCTGTGTCCGATTCCCACTTTAATAAGAACCATGCCACCCGTATTGTTATTCACGGCTGGACACAAGGCTACAAGGACTCGATGAACACTGCAATCACCAAGGCCTGGCTATCCAGAGGAGATCACAACGTCATCATTGTGGACTGGGCTCGTGCTCGCTTCGAATATGCCACCGCTGTCATGGCTGTGTCCGGTGTTGGTGATAAGGTTGGAGAGATGATCAAGTATTTGGTCAGCAGTCACGGCATGTCCCTGGACAGTCTGTATGTTATCGGTCACAGTTTGGGTGCCCAGGTTGCTGGTTACACTGGCAAAGCTGTTGGCAAAGGCAAGATCCACACCATTATTGGTCTAGACCCTGCCCTTCCCCTGTTCAGCTACAATAAGCCCAACAAGCGTCTTGCCTCCGATGATGCCTATTACGTAGAATCCATTCAGACCAACGGTGGCAAACTCGGTTTCCTGAAACCCATTGGCAAGGGCGCCTTCTACCCCAACGGTGGCGAGAAACAGCCAGGATGTGGACTTGATGCTACCGGCTCCTGCTCCCACTCACGCTCCGTGACCTACTACGCTGAGGCCGTCACCAGGGATAACTTTGGTACCATGAAGTGCAGCAACTACGAGAATGCTGTTGCCAAGAAATGCGGAAGCACCTATAGTGGAGTTCGTCTTGGTGCCGATACCAATGCCTACATGGTAGCTGGAAATTTCTATGTTCCCGTGAACAGCAAGGCTCCTTTCGGTAACATTAACTAGAAGTTTCTTTATGATTGAATAATAAATGCGCATACATAAAAGTCTGTTATATTTTACTATAAAAGTGAAGTAAAACTTTACCCATGATAATTTGCTACCTATACTAAGCCACGATACTTATATTGAGTTGCTGAGCATTTTAATCAAAACTATCAAGTCAATACTTTAATTCAATGAGCGAGTGCCTTTATCAGCTAAAAGTGGGAAAGCACAGATGTCCATTCAACAACAAGAAGTTATCTGAGAATAATATGAAGACTGAAATACAATCAAAACAAGATTAGCTTGAGTTGTTTCCGTTGCTGAGTGCTATAAAAGTGCAAAATCCTCGAGTAAATTGTTCATTAATAATTTGGATTGCAGAATGAAACTATTCATTATTCTATCAGCATTGCTGGTGGCAGGTAAAATACACTTATATATGTACTTATGTTCATTTAGGTGTTTAACTAATAAAGAGTTTACTCCACATTTTTAGTTTGTGCCCTTCCCATCGAGGAGCGCATTAACGGCGAGAATGGATGGTACATCCCTCGCATTGACGGTACCAGTGATTGGATGGATTTGGAGGAGGCAGAACAGTTGCTATCGAATGGAGAACTAATGGAAGGACGCATTAGCACCAATGCCGTGTCCTTCTACCTTTACACCAGGTCAAACCCCACTGAGGGCAGGAAACTTGACGCCAAAGACGCATCTATCCGTGACTCCCATTTCAATAGGGATCATCCCACACGCTTTGTTATCCACGGTTGGACTCAGAGCCATTCGGACTCAATGAACACAAGAATTACCAAGGCTTGGCTCTCCAAGGGTGACTACAACATCATCATTGTCGATTGGTCCCGTGCTCGTTCCGTGGACTATGCCTCCTCTGTCATTGCTGTGCCCGGAGCTGGTCGCAAAGTTGGAGAAATGATTAAGTACCTAAATGAGAAGCAGGGCATGTCCCTGGGCAGCCTGTATGTTATCGGTCACAGTTTGGGTGCCCATGTTTCTGGTTATGCTGGCAAAACTGTTGGCGAAGGCAGAATTCACACCATTATTGCTTTGGATCCCGCTCTTCCCTTGTTTAGCTACAATAAGCCAGACAAGCGTCTATCCTCAGATGATGCTCATTACGTGGAGTCCATTCAGACCAATGGAGGAAAACTGGGTTTCCTCAAGCCCATTGGCAAGGGTGCCTTCTACCCCAACGGTGGCAAGAAGCAGCCTGGATGCGGAGTCGATGCTACCGGCGGTTGCTCTCACGCTCGATCTGTGACCTACTACGTTGAGGCTGTTACCGAAGATAATTTTGGAACCATCAAATGCCACGACTATGAGGATGCTGTGGCCAAGAAATGTGGCAGCACCTACAGCAGCGTTCGTCTCGGTGCCGATACTAATGCCTTTATGGTCGATGGTGATTTCTATGTTCCTGTGAGGAGCGAGGCTCCATTCGGCATGATTCACTAAGCAACACTTAAAACTACTTTGAAAGAATAAAACACAATAATAAAATTTTAAGTACCTTCCTTTTTATATTATTTAACTCTGTCTACAATTTTTCTATAAAACGCAATCGCTTCTAAAATAATGAATAGTTTGTTTCCTTTATTTTAATTCTCAACTAATTTTGTATGCTTGAAACTTTTTAGTTAAATTTTAGATATGGGAACAGGATTCCAAATCACCACAAAATTTTAAAAATTTTTATAGAAGGTGAAGAGAGTTCAGGGAATATCGCTTGAAGAAAGACAGAACATTTCATCATGCTAATGTTAAAACTACTAGTTTAAAGTTACACTTTTGTTGGGGATCTGAAATAGATTCTGATAAACAATGAGTGACGTGGGGGGAGATTCAATAAGCAAGTCTATTTAAAGATAATGAGTACACTTGGTAACTGGTTACTTGCAGATACAATATCAGTTCTTTGCTGTCAACATAAGTTAATGCTTAAATATTAATCATATATAAGTATTAAGTTTTGACTTTAATATCAACACACTTTAACAGTGCTGAAAAGGGATCAACAGCCAATCAAAATTGGAATTATCTCATCGAGTTTAATCAAAATCTGAAGTGGGCTTTAAGAGGTACTAGATGCGATAAGCATGCTACTGACTTGGGACTATATAAAGGTGCCATCGCTAGCTAGAAGGTATCATTGTGAAAATGAAACTATTTCTTGTTCTAGCAGCACTGTTAGCCGCAGGTATTTAAATTTGTTATTCCTAAAACTAGTTATTTGAAGTATTTTTAATATGACTTTCAGTTTGTGCCCTTCCCATCGAGGAGCGCATTAATGGCGAGAATGGATGGTACATCCCTCGCATTGATGGCAGCAGTGAATGGATGGATTTGGAAGAGGCCGAACAATTGTTGGCAAGCGGAGAACAGATGGAGGGTCGCATCAGCACCAATGCCGTGTCCTTCTACCTGTACACCAAGTCCAATCCCACAAGCGGTCAGGAAATCAAAGCCTCGGGTTCCTCCGTCTCGAAGTCCCACTTCAACAAGAATCATCCCACTCGCTTTGTTATCCACGGATGGACTCAGAGCCACACTGATTCGATGAATACCCAAATTACCAAGGCATGGCTCTCCAAGGGTGACTTTAATATCATCGTTGTGGATTGGGCTCGTGCTCGTTCCGTGGATTATGCCTCCTCTGTTATTGCTGTGCCTGGAGCAGGTGCTAAAGTAGGAGAAATGATCAAGTACTTGCAGTCGAGCCATGGCATGTCTCTGGAGACTCTTTATGTTATCGGTCACAGTCTGGGAGCACAGGTCTCTGGTTATGCTGGCAAAACTGTTGGCGAAGGCAGAATTCACACCATTATTGCCTTGGATCCCGCTCTGCCCCTGTTCAGCTATGACAAGCCCGAGAAGCGTCTCTGCTCCACCGATGCCTACTATGTGGAATCCATTCAGACCAACGGAGGCAAACTGGGTTTCCTTAAGCCCATTGGCAAGGGTGCCTTCTACCCCAACGGTGGCAAGAAGCAGCCTGGATGTGGAGTCGATGCTACCGGCGGTTGCTCCCATGCACGCTCCGTGACCTACTACGTTGAGGCTGTTACCCAGAACAACTTTGGAACCATGAAGTGCGGCAACTACGAGGACGCTGTGGCCAAGAAGTGTGGAAGCACCTACAGCAGTGTTCGTCTCGGTGCTGATACCAATGCCTACATGGTCGCTGGTGATTTCTATGTTCCCGTCAACGACAAGGCACCATTCGGCAATATTCACTAAACATTAGTGGAAAGTCACTATTGCACGCAATTTTCTTGAAAAATCGTTGTTTTTTAGTGAATTATTAAAATGTTGTTCGACATGTACTGAGTTCCGTTCGGGAATATAGATTATCATTGACGCAAGTTCTAAGAAATGACAGCTGATTTCGATGAAAGACTTCTATCTTTTGATTAGTCAATCTAAATAAACTTAACTGTTATTTAAAGTACACGTATACCTCTTGTCACTTGCCAATAGATATCTTCTATCTAAAAACTTGAGAGCCAAGATTGGCTTTACATCATTGTATGAAAATCTTATCAGTGGAAGTGCGAAAAAGTGGAGGATTGTGTGTCAGAAATGGGTGATATAAAAGGCGGGAGTTGAATTGCCGTATATCAGACATATTTGAGAATCCGGCATGAAAGTGTTTCTGGTTTTAGCAGCGCTCTTAGTCGCAGGTAGGACTATCAAAGTATATTCCCTTAAAGATTTTCAAAGCATGCCCTATGAATTTCAGTTAGTGCACTTCCCATTGAGGAGCGCATTAGTGGGGAGAATGGTTGGTATATACCACAAGAGGATGGCACCGACGTCTGGATGGATCGAGAGGAGGCCGAACAGTTGTTGAACACTGGTAACCTGGAGAGGAGCTCCGATGCAGTGGCATTCTATCTGTACACTAAGTCCAATCCCACCGAGGGCCAGAAGATCGAGGCCAGTGAAGCATCTATTCGTAACTCGCACTTCAACAAGGATCATGGCACTCGTTTTGTTATTCATGGCTGGGGTGGTCGCTACACCGACGGCATGAACACCAGAATCACAAAAGCATGGCTATCTAGGGGAAACTATAACGTGATTGTTGTGGGATGGGATGGAGCTCAGTCTGCGAATTACATTTCCTCTGTGAGTGCTGTTCGTCCAGCTGGCGTCAAAGTGGGAGAGATGATCAAGTATCTGCACGAAAGGCACGGCATGTCCCTGAACTCTCTGTATGTCATTGGACACAGCCTGGGAGCTCAGGTCTCTGGTTTTGCTGGCAAGACCGTTGGCGAGGGCAGGATACACACCATTATCGGCCTTGATCCTGCTCTGCCACTCTTTAGCTATGATGAGCCAGACAAACGTCTATGCTCCTCAGATGCCTACTATGTTGAGTCCATTCAGACCAACGGTGGATTGAAAGGATTCCTTAAGCCCATTGGCAAAGGCGCCTTCTATCCCAACGGAGGCAAGAAACAGCCCGGATGTGGAGTCGATGCTGCCGGAACTTGTTCTCATGGCCGTTCAGTAACCTACTATGTGGAGGCTGTCACCCAGGACAACTTTGGAACCATCCGGTGTGGCAACTACGAGGATGCTGTGGCCAAGAACTGTGGCAGCACCTACAGCAGTGTCCGCATGGGAGCTGATATCAATGCGTACATGACTTCTGGTGACTACTATGTGCCTGTTAACAGTGAGGCTCCATTCGGAAATTTGAAATAGTTCTTTTATCTGTCTGACAATAATGAATAAAGTATGAAAAGCAACGAAATTAAATTTGATAAGTGGTTGTACTGGGCTCTTATCGTGTTTGAACGGACCACTTGGGGCCTGTGGAAAAATCAAGTGCACGGGCACACGTCAGAGATTAGTGAGAGGCCTCGTTGGAGAGGATATAAAAGAGGGTTGATTTTTTGCCTGAAGCGCATTCTATAAATAAGAAATGGAAGTGTTGTTTACGCTTGCATTGCTTGTGATTGCAGGTAAATTGATTGTTTTGCTATTCATCAAGCTGTGAGATTTCTGATTGCAAACATTGATAAAAAGCAGCTTTTGCGCACCCCATGAGGCAACAGCAGCTGCTGGAGAATGAACAGAATGGAGAGAATGGATGGATTCTACCCGATGGCACTTGGCTGGGACAGTTGGAAAGTGAGCTATTAACGGATGTCCATTCAGATGTATCCTTCTATTTGTACACCAACAACAATCCTAAAGACGGACATCAACTCACCCAAGCTGAAGTGTCTGTACACAGTTCGCACTTTCGTGCCAGTCAACCTACAAAGTTTGTCATACACGGATGGAAAGGCACCTACAATGATGCTATGAATAAGTGGATTACGGACGTATGGCTCTCAAGGGGCGATTATAATATCATCGTTGTCGACTGGTCAGCATCTCGTACCGAGAACTATGTGAGTGCAGCAAAGGCTGTGGCAAGTGCGGGTTCCAAAGTGGGTGAAATGATTGAGCATTTACATACGACATTTTCAAATGCCCCTGGATAATCTAGAAGTAATTGGTCATAGTTTGGGAGCTCACGTGGCAGGCTTTGCAGGCAAAAGAGTTGCTGAGACTTTAGAGAAAGTGCATGCCATTGTGGGTCTGGATCCGGCCATGCCACTCTTTAGCTGGGACAAGCCGGAAAAGCGATTGGCTAGCACTGATGCTCATTACGTGGAGTCCATTCAAACCAATGGAGGCAAACTGGGATTTGTCAAGCCCATCGGCAGGGGCACCTTCTATCCCAACGGTGGAAAGAAGCAACCCGGTTGTGGCGAGGATTTGGATGGTCTGTGTGCTCACACACGCTCTGTTACCTACTACGCCGAAGCCGTAAAGCTAGATAACTTTGCGAGCATCCGGTGTGCCGACTACAAGGCTGCCATTGCCAAGGAATGTGCAAGCCAATACATGGGAGTTCGCATGGGTGCAGTTACCAATGCCTACATGGTTAATGGGGATTTCTATGTGCCCCTCAACGATGAAGCTCCCTACGGCATGATAGCATAGTTCTCCTATTTAGGAAGTGTGCTCGATCAGTATTCACTCAGCTGGATGAAAAATTACTTAGAAACTATTTTGAAGTATAGAAAAAATAATAGTATATGTAATTTATTGAGTGGGATTTAGCTATTCAAATAAAAGAACAAATAAAAATTTTTTATTTATTTAATTTAAAGAAATATTTGCTCATATTCTATGTTTGCCACGCCATTATAATACAAAATACATATATTTTTTAATTTTTTTATAATTTTGAATAGTCTAATGAAGTCTATTGGGTATTTTTTTATTTCTATTTGTTGGATCAAATGCTGTTCTTTTTTTTATAGAATTTTAGATTCTTAACACATTTTTTTTTTTAATTTTTTTATAATTTTAAATACTCCTATGAACTTTTGGGTATTTTTTTTTCTATTTGTTGGATCAAATGCTGTTCTCTTTTTTATAGAATTTTAGATTCTTAACTTATTTTTAAGACAAACGTTTTTTTAAACTACTTATGCATTTTTGTGTTCTGCTTTCGTCACTAGCGTGGACGGCTGGCCATAGTGAAATACATATGTACATATGTATATGTTACTTATGTGCACCAAATTTACGCAAGCAAAAACTAACAATAGATTTTGTTTACCTTAATGAAATTTCCAACAATCAGCTTTCAAGAATTTATTTATATTTAAAATCCAATTAATTTCCAATTGATTCGCTATAAGGTTGATCTCTAAATCATATAGTAGCTAAAGTGTGCAAAATTCATTGAGGTAAACAGAAATATATGTATTTTTGCACAATACTATCAAACTGTTCTTGTTGTTTTTAGATAAGCTACTATATATACCAAAAGTTATTTATTTATCACTAAATATGATCTCTCAGAATATATGAATTGGCTTCTAATTAAAGTACTTTCATATCGCCAAAATGCTAATCAGACACGAGTCAATCCCGAGTGGCCAAACTAAAACAATAGATAGAAGCACTAGAGTCACTTCATTGTTATCAGAAGCGGGGGGGGCTGGCGTGATTGAAAATATCTCGATTGAACTTAAAGTGCTATATAGAACGTGCCTCTGATTTGATAAACCAATAGGTCCGAATCCCAAAGGTATAAAGGAACACCTACAGAGCGTGTGATCATCAGTTGAAGTTGACTTTGTTAGCGTCATGAAGCTGTTATTGGTTTTCGCACTCTGCATTGTGGCTGGTAAATTTCTATAAAGGATACACCCTAATCGATTCCATTCTAAAGACTGTTATATGTATTTTTACAGCCAGTGCCACTGAGCATCGTATCAACGGTGAAAATGGCTGGTATGTGCCCCAGGCCGATTCAACCTTCGAGTGGGTCGACAAAGATGCCGCCGAGGCCTATCTGACTGCTCATGCCGAGCGTGAGCGCAATGTGCTGAACCCCGTCACCTTCTATCTGTACACCAAGTCCAACCCGAACTCTCCCCAAGAAATCAAGGCCAACAAGAACTCCATCTCTGGATCCAGGTTCAATCCCAAGAACCCAACACGCTTCACCATCCACGGCTGGACCTCCAGCGCTGAGGACTACGTCAACTATGGTGTCCGCAATGCATGGTTCACTCACGGAGACATGAACATGATCACCGTCGACTGGGGACGTGCCCGTTCCGTTGATTATGCCTCCTCTGTCTTGGCTGTGCCCGGAGTCGGAGAGCAGGTCGCTGATCTGATCAACTTCTTGCGCTCCAACTTTGGTCTGTCTCTGGACAACACCATGATCATTGGCCACAGCCTGGGCGCTCATGTGTCCGGTTTCGCTGGCAAGAACATCAAGAACGGACAGGTGCACACCATTATTGGTCTTGACCCCGCCCTTCCCCTCTACAGCTACGATTCCCCCAACAAACGTCTCAGCTCCACCGATGCCTACTACGTCGAATCTATCCAGACCAACGGCGGTATGCTGGGTTTCCTCAAGCCCATCGGCAAGGGTGCCTTCTACCCCAACGGTGGCAAGTCCCAGCCTGGCTGTGGTGTTGATTTGACCGGTTCCTGTGCCCACAGCCGTTCCGTGATCTACTACGCCGAGACCGTCACTCAGAACAACTTCCCCACCATGCGTTGCGGTGACTACGAGCAAGCCGTCGCCAAGAGCTGTGGCAACACCTACAGCACCGTCAAAATGGGAGCCACCTCCAATGCCTACATGGTTGCCGGTGATTACTATGTCCCTGTCAACAGCCAGTATCCTTATGGTTATGGCAGCTAAACTGAATATGCGTTTTAATAATTAAAATCATATTGCAACTAAAAACAATAACTTGAAGTTTTGCTTCTATTGAATTTGATTGGAAGAGTGTGGTGTGATGATCCCAAATATGCATTGAATAACACCTGTGAACACTTTGGCTTATCTGTTCTTCAAATATTCGGGATTTAAGTTTCTCACGATGAAAGTTCTGTATGTTTGCTTATTGTTTGCAACTCGTACTATAGATAGATATTGCTCTAAAATAGGCATACATACTTAGTCTTTTACAGTCGACTTGCTTGACAAAAGCTTTTTTTTGCAGTTGGTGTTCTAAATATTTTATTTGAGTAAAGTATATTTGAAGCTTTAACTCAAATGGCAGAAGTGAGTCACACGTAGGCGTAATCTTATCTACCACTTAAAGATTCGATTTGGATTTGATTTAAGACAGTGCTAAAATATCAAAGAGGTTAACTCAAACAGTTTCTACATATTTTGCAAAATAATGCCCTCTAAATGTCTGTCAGTACAGAATGATGACTGTTCCCGATATTCATAAACCTTCAGACTAGTCTCTTAGTTTTATATTTATTTTTATAAAATGTATTCTTAAGATGTTCATAATTTTATCACCCAGTAAAATAAGTATCTTATAATTGACATAGGAGCCATCGGTTAAGAACAACAATAATTTTTCAGCAAGCTCATTTAAATGCAAGTTACTAAAGCTTTCAAACTCTTTAAACTACCTTCCTTTAAAAGTTCCGATTACTTCATTGAAGCTTTGACTCAAATGCAAATGTACGTCATATTGATTGTTTTAAAGATAATCTAATCGCCTGGATTTGTTTTATAGAGCCTGACAGGGCAAACTTACCTATAAATTGAATGGTTTTTACATAGATCGAATCATTAGAACATTTCTAGAGCAAGCATGAAATTGTGTTTTGTTTTAACGGTTTGCGTGGTGGCTGGTAAGTACTTTGTACTTAAAATGTTGTCTAACATCGAAATTAATAATCATGTTTCTTTGGGTTCAGTCAGTTCAATGTCCATTGGGGACAGAGCCGGACGCATTAATGGAGAAAATGGATGGTATGTGCCCACGATTGAGGGCAGTCTCAAGTGGGTGACCATGTCTGAGGCGACGGAGCAACTGGCTGCATATGAAACTCTTAATGAACTTGAGAATATTGAACGGATTTCATTGAATGCAGTTACCTTCTATTTGTATACACAACGTAATACCAACGATGGACAGATCATAAAAACCACAAGGGAGTCTATTGATGCATCCAATTTTAATGCCAACTTTCCCACAAGGTATACTTTGATACACTGACTTAAATACAGAATAATAACACTATAAACCACTCATTAGAATAACCATTCATGGCTGGAATTCCAATTATAAGGATGGTGTCAACACTGGAGTTCGTGCTGCTTGGTTCCTGAGTGGCAATTATAATATGATTGCTGTGGATTGGTCAAGAGGTCGTTCTCTTGAATACGCCTCTTCGGTAGCTGCTGTCGCTTCAACGGGTGCCAAAATTGCTGGCCTTGTGGACTTTCTGGTAAAGGAGTACGGCATGTCCCTGGAAACACTGGAGATTGTTGGCTTCAGTCTCGGCGCTCATGTGGCCGGCCAGAGTGCTAAGCAAGTGAAGACTGGCAAAGTCCAGAAAGTTGTCGGTCTTGATCCTGCAATGCCAATGATGAGCTATGATAAGCCAGCCAAGCGATTGTCGAGCAATGATGCCATCTACGTGGAATCGATTCAGACAAATGGCGGCACACTTGGCTACAGAAAACCCATTGGCCGAGCTGCCTTCTATCCGAATGGCGGTAAGTCGCAGCCTGGTTGTGGACTCGACGTGACCGGTGGTTGCTCCCACACGCGTGCCGTGTCCTACTACATTGAGTCGCTAAGGTTGAACAATTTTCCCAGCATGAGATGCCCATCGTATGAGTATGCCAACAAGAAGGACTGTGGCAGCACCTACAGCTCAGTTAAAATGGGTTCGATGCAGAATGAGGTAATGGCCGTTGGAGAATTCTATGTGCCGGTGAATAAGGAATCACCCTTCGGATTGGGAGACAGTGAGAATGAGTCTACACCAAATGTGACCGAGGAACCATCAACAACGGATTCCGGAAACACGACTGAAGAAAGTGTATCAACGATGACCCCCGAAGTAGAGACTACAACAACGACTCCCACAAGTACCACTGAAGAAAATGTATCGACGATAACACCTACAGCTACAACTTTGGGTGGAGAAACTACACTAACCACCAGCCCACCTGAGGATGACAAAGGAGGCGAGCATCGTACAAACATTTATATACTGAATTTGATATTTATAAATTCGCATGTCAACAACTAAAAGTTGAATTAATCTGCAATAGCAAAAGGGAAGCAAAGGCTTTCCAATAAAATCAAATTGAAATCGAGCTCCGTTTAATTACTGGATGTTGGCTTTCATGTGAATGGGACGCTGGCACGCCCATTACCCAAGTTTTGTAAGCTGTTTTAATTTAATGCGGCTAAATGTAGGCTGGTTTTAATTACGTGTCCTTCGATGTATTCGAAAGCACTTTGATGTATTTATACTGCCAGCTAAATGGTTAGGGGGAGTCCTGAGCTTGCACTGCGGGAATACTCTTAATTAAGAGCAGACTTAATCTAGCTCTCAAGGACATCTCAAAACATGTGCTTTAAAAATGTGTTGGCCATGTCACGTACTGCTTTCATGGTTACCGTCTCTACAATACTCAGCTGTCCACCTTTTCCCTGTCCTTTTCCTCATTTTGGACACAGCTGATTTAGTGCCAAAGCGTATTAACATCTTTCTTCTTAATTCCTATTCATTAAAGACACAGTTGCTACCCAAAAGTTAGCAGTAGTAACAGCCATTCAATTAACAGCAAATGTTATAATTATCATATCACATTAATACTAAATGAAATTCTCGCAGCTGCTGCAAAAATAAAACTTTCATTCTTCATCCTCATTGAACCTTTCATATGCTATTGCTATCTTCTCCCTTTTCTGATGTAATTTAATTAACATAAATGTATTCGAAATGTAGCAACAAAATCTGCATGCTTAATTATCTATTGTTTTATTAGATTTTCAGTTAATCGAACAGAGGAATACACACACCGTTTTCATCGATAATACACTGTGATGTGCCGATATCAAAGTAACTTCCTTCTTGACATTTTTGTGATACAAAATCACCATCAATGCACTCCCTATATGATGTGCAATCCTCAGCATCTGACTGTCGATCACCTTCCTCACAAACCTCAGATAATTCTATACAAACTCCCAGATAATCGACTAAGCACTGCTTCAATATTGTATTAAAATATCGGCCATATGAACACAGTTGTTTAACCAGTTTTCCGTTAACACACTGCAAGTAACCGCCACATTCTACGGGATCTTCTTGGATCTGGCCTTCAATACACCTTTCAGAAAATGCGGAGCAGACTCCACTCTGAGCAATAAGACAGGATTTGGAAGCGTTGTGGTAATATCTTCCCCTGGGACAATTCATTTCAGCGAAACTTCCGCTCACGCACCGCAAGTAACCGCAAGGATGCTCGGGATCTACCTTAATCTCTCCTTCCGAACATTCTTCGGAAATTGAAGAGCAGACTCCATGTTCATCTAAAAGGCAGATTTTCCGAGTTGCATTGAAATAACTTCCAATGGAGCAGCTCACAGCTGTTTCGGTTCTATTAACACATTGCAAGTATCCGCAAGGATCGTCAGGATTCTCTCTAACTTCTCCTTCTCTACACACGTTGGAAATCGCGGAACAGATTCCATGTACATCAATTAAGAAGATCCTCATAGTAGCATTGAAATAACTTCCACTGGGACATTCCTTTTTTTGGAGGATTCCATTTAAACATTGCAAATAGGCGCAAGGATCTTCAGGACTCCCCCTAAGCTCACCTTCTCTACATTCATTGGGAATCGCCGAACAGATGCCATGTAAATCAATTAAACAGTTCCTTAGAGTAGACATTGAAATAACTTCCAGTGCGACAGTTTACTTCTGAAAAGCTTCCATTTGCGCATTGCAAATAACCACAAGGATCTTCCGGTTTCTCCCTAAGCTCCCCTTCTATACACTCATTGGGAATCGCTGAACAGATGCCATCTAGATCAATTAAGCAGATGTTTAGGGTAGAATTGAAATAACTTCCACTTGGACAGTTCACATCTACAAGGCTTCCATTCAAACATTTCAAATAACCGCAAGGATCCCTCGGGTTCTCCCTAACCTCTCCTTCTATACATTCATTGGGAATCGCAGAACAGATGCCATCTAGATCAATTATGCAGATCTTTAGGGTAGAATTGAAATAACTTCCACTTGGACAGTTCACATCTACAAGGCTTCCATTCAAACATTTCAAATAACCGCAAGGATCGTCCGGATTCTCCCTAAGCTCTCCTTCAATACATTCATTGGGAATCGCCGAACAGATTCCATACTCATCTATAGTGCAGATTTTTAGAGCTGAATTGAAATAACTTCCACTAGGACAGTTTACTTCACGTATGCTTTCATTAAGACACTGCAAGTAACCGCAAGGATCTTCAGGATTCTTAAAAATCTCGCCTTCTACACATTTTGGCTGTTTCAATGAACAGACTCCATCATTATCCACAAGGCAGGTCTTCAAAGTAGAATTGAAATAATATCCAGTGGTGCAGTTAATTTCAGCAATGATTTGATTTAAACACTTCAAGTATCCACAGCTGTTCTGAGGGTTCTCCTCTAAATGACCTTCGATACAGTTTACAGTTAAGGGCTTACAGATTCCATCAGCATCAATGACGCATACTTCCCATGCTGCATCAAAGTAGCTTTCATTGGCACATTTCTGCTTCACAATAGCTCCATTCAGACATTGGAAATAACTGGCACAGTCATTTGGATCTGATATTACTGCTCCTTCTTTACAGGCTTTAGGATTTGGTCCTGCAATCTTTAAAGTTGATATTGGGTGTATAATGCAGAGCACAAGGATAATGTGAAATGCTATCCAATAGAGAAACCATCAGAATAACTTCCTTTTATTCCAGTTAATCCTGCTTACCATAGTTGTAAATCCTCCAAATAAGATATAACGCCATTTTCTATAAGGTGCAAACTAAACTAAGCTCAAAGATGCTTGCAAGCTCTTTTTATACCCTCCGAAGCTATTATTATAATGAGTATTGCATTGTTAAAGATAAAGAAACGCCCTACTATCTAAGTTGTGTAAACGATACAAGTGTAAACAATTACTTCGTTACCCGATACGGTGCAAAGTATGTAAAACATCGGATATTATACAATTGTAAACAAGGAAAATAATTCCATTTTGAAATTTCAGAACAATTAGGACCCATAATCTGGCAATCCCAAAACCAAAATTTGTAAATCAATTTGGGTAAGCAGTAAAACTTGTTACAATAGGAATTCAACAGATTACACACAGCACCAATATGAAAAGTAAGGTAGAATATATGGAATACTATGAATAAGACGGACGTGTACCATGACATTGGAGTTTTTTGCTCTGTAAATTATTCATGTAAAGCAATAAACCTTCAGCTGAGGCTAAAAGTGTGTGAAATGTCAGAAATTCATGTCAAGTGATTTGCATATTTTGTTTATTTTCAATTTTTCACGTAAGTGAAGTTTCTTCTTCACCGCCTTGCTTTACACCCGCATTGTTTCAGCATTGGCCACATAGTCACACCTTTGGCTTACCAACGTGGCCAAAACTGTACACCATCGAGATAGCACAAGAAGCACGGAACGAGATACCCTTCAGCCAGTCATATAACAGCAGCAATGTATGAGCATAGGTTGTATCCTTTTCTCACCATTTACAGGGTATATGAAATTAACATGCCTAACGGCACCGTTGGGCATTTCTTTTACTTTCGTCTGAAAAGGTCAGACAGCTTAACGACCTCAAGTCGTTCAGTGCAAGACGCCAATAGCAAAAGGTGGACATGGAAATGGGAATGCCACAGAATTTATTTTGGGAGCACAGTCCAACGCTTGAGAGCCCATTACTCACATTGCTGAATGTGAAAAAAAAGAGAACTCGTGTTTGAGACGAATGTGCCTGTGGCATATTTTAAGTCCTTAAGCCTATCCAGACGGAGGACCTCATCATTGCTTTGGGCAATGTTAATTTATCACAACGTATCACAGTTGAGTGATTTCCGTACCACCTGATTATTAATTCACATTTTAGTTATAGAAATTCCCTTGCTCATTGTTTCTCTCAAGTGTGGACAGACGTTATTGGTAATAAAAACGAATGCTAAAGGTAACTCTCAGATACCCCTTTGCTAGTTTTGAGCCTTTAGGGAGTATGTGTGGTTAGATTCACCAGGCGGCTAATGACGGTCGCCTCAGGCTTGTGTGTCAAGTGAGTCCACAATCGTTTGTCCTGTGATCCCCAAATGAGTTGTTCAACAGTCAAAAGGCATAGAAAAACTCGAATAAAGGACAAAGAATATCTCCATAAAGGACATTTGCAGCAAATGAAATTGTGCCTTTCACATAATGACTAAGCAGGTTGAAATACTCACAATAGGAAGTGAGATTTGTATCAGAATGCTTGAGTTAACTTTAAGGCAGCTCAAGCCGAATTTATCCATGGCTGAAACTCAATGGACACACTGAGGCAATAAAAAACTACTTATATTTTTGAAAAGGTCCTGCGAAGCATAAAGAGGATGCATCCCACGCTAAGACGCGTAAAATTCACATGAAATTTCAAACGAATTTGAATTAATTTATGATAATATTTTATTATATAGTTTTGAAGCAATCGTTTGGACAGCAAAGCAAGTCAAGTGTGCTGAGTTTTATATGTATAGTATATATTGCTTGTGCCTCACTACACTTTAGTATGTAAATATATTTATTTATTTTTTTGGAAAGCAAAATGAAAGAACAAAACAACTTTCCATGATGTTGACGATTTTTAGCATTTACCATTTTTCATTTTATGTTTTGTTGTGGCTAACATAAAAGATAAAGTATCGAAACTGTTTTGTATCAGAACATAGACTCACATAATGTATAATACGATATTTGAATATAAATTCGGTTATTGGTCGTGTAAGAAAGCTCAGCTACAAGTCTGATAAGCGCGATTGCCCGAGGAAATGGAAAACAAGCAGAAAAGCAAGCAAATATAGTACAGTTAAAAGTGATTGACTTGCAAATACCCATTACACAGAACACCCATTTTCAGAAAATTCGCAAATATTCCATTTGATGTTTTCAAAGGATACACGGTATAAGCATACAAAAGCGCGGCAAGAGGTTGCGATATTACACATACGTCGTGTGTTCTTATTAAATACAAAATCAATTTCATTACACATATACCAGTTGCAAATCATACAGTACTTATTTTGTACACCAGTTCTAATCAAATTTGTGAAATGTTAAAGTGAATGTTGCCCCAAAGGTTGCCTTTCAAAAAAAATACTAAACTGAAATGATGGAACAAACGACGATAAGAATCGCAAAATGAACGAAACTTTTGACGCTGTTCTGGGTAAGCAAACAAAGCCTCAAACAGCGGAAAAAAAGGAAGAAGTAAAGAGTAAACTTTAAACTTTATCATGGAATTTTTAATATAGCGCAAAAGTTGTGTCATTTTTTAGCTGTTCTCTGTGGAACACACGGGTGTTTTTTCTGTTTAAATCCTAGCCTGAATGCATTTCATTCAATTCAGTTTCACAAATATTCAAAGAATCGAAATCAACAACATGAAGTTCACTCTCAATTTAGTTTTTCTTTTTCTTCTTCCAAGAACGTTGTGTTCTTAAAAAACATCAAGTTTTTCGGCATAAGTTTACAAACTATTTCAAAGTTCTTTTCTTTGCAGGTGTCTGCCATGTGATGTACTCATATATAAACAAATTGAATTTGTTGCTGTCAAAGCTTCACTCGTGCTATCTCCCTGGGGTTGTTACATTCTGTTAAGTGCTTTGAGAAAAAAACAATAACAACAGCATAAAACAAAGGAAAAGAAACGAAACGAAACGCAACGATAAGAAACTAAAATAATGTGAGGGCAGGAAACCAAAAACAACAATAATGTAAACGATTTTTGGTAAAGTTGCCTTTTGACTCATAACGTTGCTTAGTATATTCATGACTTTGAGTTAAGTTTCAACTAAAACTGGTTACTAAAATGAAAAGAGACCCCAAATCTAACACCATGTTTGAGATATTTAAATTTGTACTTTTAAAACAAAGTAATATTAAATTTCGTTGAGCCTTACTTTACTTTTTTATCTATAAATAAAAATACTTTAAGCTTGCTGAAAAAAACTAACATCTGTCCGACATTATGCTACGGACAAACAATAATCAATTGTTGTCATGTCAGAATATTTTAAATACAAAAAACAAATATCAAAAAAATATTACACTCAGTTGCTTGAAATTTCATTAAAAACATTAAATATTCGACAAAAAAATTGAAATTTATACAATTTTTAGCTGTTTCTAGTTATATTTTGGTATCAAACCACCAATATTTGCTGGTGCCAAAGTTATTACCTATTATCAGTTATGTATACTACTCGAACATCGGCTGGATTTGGTAAAGAATAAAAGTAAATAGGACTTTTGTAAAATAGAAATAAGTTTCCACACTAAAAGTACATTTTAATCCGACTTTTTCTGCGGTAGTTATATGTTATTTACTATACAACAGTTTGACATATGTTAACAGTTTGATTAAATAATTTTATTATCAATTTCCATTTGTATATTTATTTAGCAAATAGACTATTCGATCTAAAAAATTGCTCCACAAAAATATACATATAAATCTCATCAGCTCCATAAAAGGCTTAAAGCTTCAATAAAGCGCTTAAATTAAACGAGTCAAATAAATCAAATTTAAGAACAATATTCAATAAAAGCTGCATTAAAATAAACTGTCAATTGAAAATGCGATTTCCGTGCCAGACATTTGCATCAATTGTCACGTCCTTCCAACTATTCAGAAGGCAGAAGTGTGCGGTGTTGGGGTTCCCCTAGCACAGGCGGAAGTTCTACATTAAATTTATTTCGATTTCGATTGAAATGTTATTATAAATGGTGTTACGAAAAGATTGAATGCAGGAAATGTAATCCATAACACGAAATGGATTTTGACTTTTACCGCGTAATGTTTAATTAAAGCAATGAATGAACTTTAAATATTATAAATAATGAAAGCCATTAGCTGTGGCTGTAGAAGTGACGAGCGACTGAAATCCATTTCATGCATTGCTCATATATTTATATGAAATAAGTAGCAAACAAAGGAGCGCAAAGCCATAAAATCTAAGAAAACCAGATGAACGCCCTCATGACACGCATTGACATTAAAACGATACATAAACCAGCCAAGTGTTGGGGCAACAAACAGTAAACATTGCCGACAAACAATGGAAATATTACAATGGACTCTTAAACCCGGCTGGCGACCATTGAAAGCCCCCAAAGTTAAATGGCATTGCCTGACTTTAGGCGCAGCTCAGCATGAAATGCCTTTGGCATTTAAGCCAACTGGATTCAACGGCTAATTGCTGATAAAATATGCGTTCACCTGCAGCAGCAGCCCCAAAGCAAAGCAAACATATGTGAGCTACTAGACCCAAAATGATTCCAGCCAAATTTCCTCAATGGCGTCGGCGGCGCACTTTTATCGTGTTTTCCCCACTTTCACTACCTTTTATCCCGCTCACACTACACCCTCTTCGTTCCCGAATACAGGCTCATAATTTATAATTAACTAACTTCTCGTTTGTTGCCAGCTGTCAAACAGCGTGGCATGAAATCAGGCAGTGCCCATTTCATGTAATATTTAACAAAAAAATGTGCCTTGTTTTTTTTTATATTTTAATAAAATCTACATATGCAGCACCACGCTGCGTATGTGTAACTTTCAGTGCATTGAATCACTGCCTGTTAAGTTTCAATTA
Organism: Drosophila tripunctata; assembly: GCA_035047385.1. NCBI lineage: Eukaryota > Metazoa > Arthropoda > Insecta > Diptera > Drosophilidae > Drosophila > Drosophila tripunctata. Next base: position 208,611 of record JAWNPS010000325.1, read on the forward strand.
TTTTCTCACTATTCATGCACAACTTTATGACTATGAATTCAGATGAATTCATTAATTTATCAACTACTGATTGAGAACTAAATGAAAATATAAAGTTTTTAATAAATATTAACCAACATTTCTACATAAATATTTACATTATTGAGTGTTGAAAGCTAAAACATATTTTTTAGTTACGTAAAAACCAATTAGTTAAAAACGAAATGCTCTAATAAAATAAGTTTTAAAAATATTTAAAGTTTTATAAATTTTTGTTCGAAATTTCGTAAGGACCTAGTTGCTGCATAAAAATCGAAAACAATGGAAAAGTATTAAAAATGATTTTTGACACATGAATGCGTTAATAACTGTTACAGTGACAAGGGTCTACCGCAAATGGCAATTTAGTAAGGGTTTTCCCTGGGGCCAGCGCACTAACTTATTAATCGGCACATTAAAATAGGTAACTGGCACGTGTTTGGCCAACGGTTGACAGCTGACACGAAGGCCTCAGTGGAATTTGAAATTTTATTTCCTTCATTATTCAATCAAGTCAAGTCATCACTGGATGGCGTCAGAACTCAAAGTTCTCAAAGTTTAAAGCAAAATATGTATGTAGTACTATGTATAATAAACGTGAACGTAAACTTTTTGAAATAGGCCAGCTACTAGTAAACTGGGCTTGTTAAAGTGGCATTTATTGCATTTATGAAATGCATTCGATGCAACCGAACGGTGCTAACTACAAAGTTAAAAACTACACAAAAAGTGGGAGGACGAACTAGTTAGCACTCGAAGGTGAATCAAAAGGGGGGTGTTTTTTTTTCTTTTTTTTTGAGCACTTACCCCTTCCCAGTGGTGACTGACTCCGTCTAGCCGGCAAAATGAACAGCTCCCAGGTGACGAAATTAGCATTTAACGGCAATGCCAATGCCAAACGCAATGGGAAAAACAAACAAACATTTAACTGACCCGACGACGACAACAACAACAACAACGACGTCCAATTACATGTAGTACTATTTTTTTACATTTGCATTTTCAGCACTTTTATTGAACACACATACAAGTACACCAACACACACACACTCGGTACACTCGCACAACAAATTCTGGGTGCTGTTTGAGCCAGAGAGTACAAAATTCCTCACACTCCTTGGCCAGAAAGTCTTGATAAACAGTTAATTAATTGCGGCGTTTATTGTCTGCGTGCTGAGCACATTCAAATTGGCACTTAACGTAAACAAAGTAGTAATTGTTTTTATTTTTTTCGTTTTTAATTCGAATTGCGCTTTTTTATGCCCGAAATATCAAGCGGTGTTTAAATGACGCCAACACCAACAGTCCAGGCGAAAGCGAAATGCTACAGCAACAACTAGATGGTATGTGGGAGCAACAGCTGCCGCCACGTTGCGACGCGCACGAACACAGAAAGCGTACTGAAATGGAATTCCGTGACTCGTTGGCGCTGGACGTTGACTGAATGGAGATCAGCCGGCAAACGAAGTTCTAAACAATAACAAAATTGCCCAAAAACACGAAGGCGAGACCCGAACGCTGTGCTGCTGGCAGCCTTTGGCAGCACACGCTGCGCCCCTTGCGCAGTTGCTGCGATTTTGGCGCCAAAAGCAGTGCCAGCAACAAGCAACATGTTGCCAACAATATGTTGCACAAGCAAAAGAATGTTGCCAACAAATGTTTACAGTGTCATGCACAGCAGTGTGTACAAAACCGACATGCAATCTATTGAAGTTCATTAAAAGTAGCTTGTGCTATTCGTATAATTTTCAAATGTTTTTTAAAACTAATAAAAATAGTGAAATGTGTACATTCCTATACTTAAATTTTATTTTACGTTAGTTAAACATTAACATTTGTAGACTCTAATTGTCAGTCTGAGATTTGGTTTACAACTTCGTTAATTCTATATTTTCCCTCATACAACCAAGACACTAGTTGTATAATTTCTAAACAATAAAAAACTTTCAATGTATTTACACCATAAATCTAATAACTATTCGTACAGTTGACATTTTATCTGTTATCAATTTGTCAGGATTTTTGTTTGCAAAACTTTATATTCTGCCAAATCTGCGGGAAAACATTGAGGGAGAAAAGTCTGAGTGGTGAGTAGTCTAGATCCTGATTTATTTTGTCAGTCAGCTTTAAGATATGTTGTATTTAAAGGAAGATTTAACGATTTGCGGTAAACTTGGACTGCTTCCAGCATAGACGGTCGTAGACGGAACATTTGCTGACTCTAGCTCTTAAAGTCTCACAGATCTAGGTGTGCATGGACTGAATCGGTTGTTAATGAAATATATTTAAAGTCGGAAATAGTTTCAACTGCCAGTGAAATGCTCGGTGTTGAGTCTCTAGAGTGATTTAAGAGGTTTCCATATAATTTATAATAAAATTGTAACTAAAATTTTCAGCTGAAGCTAATTCACTAGCTTCAAAGACTCAATTTCAGGGAAGCTAAGAGACTAGAGGTCGCTGAAGGTGCAATGCCCCATCAAGTGGTTTATAATTCGTACATAGTTTCATTAGTTAGTGTTGCTTTTACAATAAGTTAAAGTCAAAACTGCAAATTGCTATGCGGAAAGTCGTGAAAGATGTACAGAAATTAACAAAACGTAACCAATTAAACGAGCTGTAAATGATTTGACTTCAAGGTCTGAAGGTCAAGTTTTAAGACAATAGCAGGGCCGATTGTCATTAGCTGTCCATAATGTGTTAATAAAACGTTAAAACGATATGAGTTTTATTTTAGTTTAAAGCAATTGCTTAAGATGAAACTCGTGACTTAACTTTAGTAAATTCGAATTTTATTGTCTATAAAGATTTAACGAAAACAATTTAACAAATGGCAAAAGCAACAAACGAGATGTGCGAATGGTGACTGGTGGAGTGAGTGTGTGAGTGAGGGGGTGTGTGCGAGTGTGTGGGCGTTACGCCATTTAGACTAAGTAAGAAATTTCGCTAGATTCACTTCACTTGAGCTTCTTGAGGAAGAATCGGTTGGGGGGACCATAGTTGGCAGCAGGCACATGGGAGGCAGTGGGCAGAGGAGCGTCCGTGTTCTGACGCTGCTCGGGCTCCTCCACAATGATGGGTGCCATGGAGGGATCCTCGATGGCCAGAGCGGCCGGGGCAGTGGCAGGGGGCAGATACTGATTGGATGGTGCGGCCAATGTGGTCTGCACCTCCTCGCCAGTGTAGGCTGGAGCGGTGGGTGCGCCGTAGAGGGCTGCGGGCTGCTCGGGCTCTGGCTCGGGGGCAAGAGTGGTGGGCAGGTTGTCGGCAACATCAGCCAAAGGAGCAAAGTCAGCGGCGGCAGCATGGCGGGGATCCATGTCAGCTGGTGGTGGTCCATAGACGGGAACCTCATCCTTCTTGGTCTTGTACTTGATGAAATAGACCTCGGGCTTGGAGGGCTTGGTGGGTGGTGGCGTGGGAATAACAATATCCTGCTCCTGCTCGGGCTTCTTGTGCAGCACATAGATCAGAGTCTTCTCCTCGTTCTGTGGTGGTGGTGGCACAACTGGTGGACGCAGAGCTGGAGCCGATGGTGCCTTGATGAACACAATCTTGTAATGCTTCTGCTTGGGTCCGATCTCATGGTGAACACGTGGCACCACAGCATCCTCCTCCTCAAAGTCCTTGGGTGGCACATGCACATAGATGTGCTTGTGGACACGAGTCTCCTGTGGTGCATTGTTATAACCACTGGCATGCTGAACTCCCGACAAACGGTGGGCCATGTTGTAGGAGTCATCATAGGCGCTTAAGGGCTCAGCAGCTGGAGCCAATTGCTCATCGAGGTGTTGTGGTTGCTGCTGCTGCTGCTGTTGGACAGGTGGCAGATAGTTCATCTGTGGCTGAGCAAAGTTGGCAAACGATTGCTCCTGTGGCAATGCCTGATAAACATGTGGCGAAGCGGGATGCCCTGTGAAATAGAGACCGAAGGGTGGTAACACTCTCAAGACACTCTTTTGCCCAACACTCACCGTTTAGAGGCAGTGCTCGCTGGCTCTGCTGCTGGGGTAATCCATAGTAGGGTGATGGTGGCTCAGGACGCGACTGGACAGCTCCAAAGAATGCCACACAGGCAACAAGAAGGTAGGAGGAACGCATGCTGATGGCAACACTTAAGTCTTGAGGTCTCTCTGTAGTCTTCACTTAGATCACGTAATCCTTGTTAACTGATTGAACTGCTCCGCACACAACACACTCTGTCTGTCTGTCTGCTGTTGGTTCGATTGGAAAGCGCAAATCTCAACTGATGCCCCAATGAACTGGCCATCGAGCATTTATATGATTCGATTGGTCAGAGAGCAGCATCAAAACATTGAACATCGAACACAGAAAATACCACAAAAAATAAGAGGGAGACAAAAAGTAAGCGAAGCAGACAACAAAAGCAAAAGCCCGTAACACGCTGAGCGAAGCGGCAAACAGGCCAAAATCTCATTACAAAAGGCCGCAACAAAAATGAATTTAATTAAACATCAAAAGACGAACACACACACACATGCACACCTAGCCAAAGAGTTTGAATCAAAAGAGAGCAGAGCAGAGCAGCAGCAGAAGCAGCAGCAGCAGCAGGAGTGTGAGTGTGAGTACAGTGAAGCCATGGTTAAGAGACACGCGTGTCGCCAAGCGAGTAATTGTAGCAAGTTGATAACTCAACGTTGAATTCACAATCACAATAAATAACGAGCAAAAGAAAACAGGTAATACACTTATTGGCTGCAAATCGTGGGTCAACTTGTCTGCCCTACGGCCAAGGGGCATGGAGGCATGGGCTATGGAGCACGAGGCGTGCACAACGACACCGGCAAAGCAGCTTCCTCAACCTCAACCTCATGTGCTGCCTTAAGGTCGTTTAAGCGACACGTCGCATCGTTTAACAATGTTAAAAAATCACTTGTTTTCTTCTGCCGCTGCTGCTGCTGCTGCTTCTTCTTACTCTTCTTCTTCCTCTTCTTCTGCTTGTTCGCCGTTTGTATCTTACGGATGCGCAGATACAACCTTCGCCTGAGTGTGCCAAGTGTTATTTTCACAATTGGAGCACTCTCGAAAATCTTGTCTTAAAATCGAAAGTGACCCACGATTACACACTTTTTTGGTAATTCCCCCACCATTCCCCTTTTCCTTCTTTCCCCCCCTTGCCCCTGCCCCTGTTCCACGTGCAGTTCCATTGATGAACTTCATTCATGCAGTGCAGAAATTACTGCGTATGTAAATAGTTACTTTTAATGAACTATACCAAGTTGATCTTAAGCGATAGCTAGTCAAGGGCGTTGCGTATACGCCAAATATAGCACCGCACTGATTTTGTCAAAACTGTCAACTAAATTCACTTTCCACACCTACGACAAAACAATTACGAAACAATCATTCAAAACTGAACAACAAGTTTTATAATTGCAGCCATATAATAATAACAATAAAAGTCAAAATAAAACGAAAGAAGAAAACAAAAAGCTACCAAAACAAATATGAAATACATTTGATTTGCCACCGAAAGAGGAGTGGGTGAAAGAGTGCGAGGGAGAGAGCTAGAGGAAACATAGATGAAAAGCAAATAAACGAAATTAAACACTTATTAATCGTAATTGCAGGCCATCTCGATTGCGAGAGAAATTGTTGATATACAGACAAGTGCTGCGGTGTGTACATGTGGACTGGAGCAACAGGCCGTTTGTGCTTTACGTCATCAACTGCAAAGTGTGCGCGAATCATTGAAATTGGTGCACTTGGACACACTGAGGAAGCCAAGAGTCAACATCGACATGTACCTCAAGTTGGAGGGCGAAGAAAGATCTACGCAAAGGTAACAAAGGTAAAGACAGCTGCTGCTGCTGTTGCTGTTGCTGCTGCTGCAGATGGAGGGAGCATTGGTTGCGACATCGCTGAGGGAACGAATTGAAAATCAGGTCAGTTGTGCAGTAGCCAACAAGTGGCAGCCACAACGGCGTCTTTTCGTCTTCATCTTTAGCATCAGCATCATCTGTTCCATGGCATTGGCTCGACTCTACTTGCCGTACTTCTCCTACTTATTGGCAGTTTGCCCTTCGGTTTGATTCAATTCACAGTGAGTTAGAGCTGTGAAAAATATCGATGCTGAGTGTTATAAATGCTTTCGATATTTTAAGAAATAAGCTATGATACACATTACATTCGATATTTGGGTGTTTTGAAATTTAGACAAGAACATTGCTTATTTAAAGCTATTAGAATATAAATAATTTATAATTTACTTTGTAACTTAACAGAATATTTTCAATCAAAATATTGTTACTATCATAAATATGTATAAGGCTATGTTATATCGTTATCAACATCGATGTTTGGTCCAGCTCTAGTGTGAGGTATATATGAGTATTTCCACGATCTGGGAGCTTAAAATAGACGAAGCTGGTCTGAAGAATGCACTTGATGGACCGTTGTTGCCACTTGTTGCACTCAAGTGCCAAGTCGCTATGAAATTGTTTGTCATTGCTACAAAATGTTGCTCGTTTATAGCGAGGGAGCTAGATTTGGAGGCCCCGTCATTGAGATGCGACCCTACAAGTCGATTAGTTGGTCAATGCCTTTGGAGCATCTCAACGCATATTATCTCATTGAAATTGCAAAGATTCAAACTCTTCAAAATAGAAGTGCAGTGTGAATTTATAGCTACTTTTGGCTAATAGAATTAGCCAAGGACTTATCATACATTTTTCCAAAACTATATATACAAAAAGATGATTAATCCCCAGTAACAACTTATTTTTAATCATAATTGTTCAAACGTATTTTCTGCCATATATTTTATTTTAACTTTTACCACAGTCTCAAATCGAATAATGCAAATCATGGCAAATTGTGTTACACATTTAAATGCTTCAACCTACATTAAACAAATTATGACAATTTATAAATGAGTGTCATGCCCACCTTAGCCCCAGCACCCCTCCAGCTAACATCATCGACACTCAACTGAAGGAAGACTAAGCCGGGTCGAAAGACTTGAGCCGACGCGTCGCTTCGTTGATGCCGTCCAAAGCAAAGCAGACCAAAATATTTGTTGACAAACCGAACCGTTGAAGCAAATTATTTAATGGCTTAGCCAGATAATAATGACTGTAATGATGAACAGGTAGCCAAGCCATCGCACACTGCTTATAAGTTATTCAGACTTGTTCATGATATCTTTTATTTAGCTTATCCATACCGACAGTAATCCTGATGCGAAGACTTTGCTTGAATGCTGCAACTGAAAGCTTTTGTAACCTTCATAAATCTTTTTTGCTTTGTCATAATTACAACTAGTAAATGATTTAGGATTGTTGAAGCTTGGTAAATCCTACTAAACAATAATCCAGATGCGATTTTAAAATGTTTTCAGTTCGTCAATTTGACTTTTAAATGAGAAAACTTGTTTGTTCATTTAAAACATAAAACCAGATTTCGAGTAATGAGTTGTTGGTGATCAGGAATTAACAGATTTTTTAAAATTTCATAAATTTTCTCATTGGGTCTAAAATTATTATTAATATTGTAATTTTCAAAATAAAAGCCTATTTACAAAAAAACATATCAAAACATTTGGTTTGATGATCCAATTCGAAATATCCGACACAAACCGGTGATTTTCGCCTTAAAACCAGTTTTTTTATACCCTTGGGGGGTTGGGGTTTGGAGAAGATGTAACAGGGAGGAGGGGGCGTTCCGACCCCATAAAGTATATATTCGCCCGGCCCACCGGCGGGGCGATATCGGCCTGTCTGTCTGTGCGTCTGTCCCTCTCCCCCCGTGCGTGTGTCTGTGTGTGGGGGGGGAGGGGGGGGGGGGGGGGGGGGGGGCGATCGCGCTAACTGGTGCGTGTCGATCGCCCACTTAGTCAGTCACTTGATGTTTGTTTCCTTCCTCGCGCCCCCCCCCCCGCCGCAAAAAAAAAAAACCAGAAATACCCCGTAAAAAATGATGTGGCGGGGGGCGCTAGCTAGGGTCACCACCGGGGGCCGCATGGTGGGGGGGGGGTGCCAGCTGTATATATAGAACCCCCCCTCCATCTTGGGCCCGCCCCCCCCCCCCCCCACACAAAGCCCACGCTCTTTTTGTTGTTGCGTGCCCGTTTTTCTTTTTTTTTATTTTTTAGTATTGGGATTACAAAGAAAAAAGGAATAGAAAACGAATAAAAAGGTGTATAAACTCGAATATAGCAATATATATATTTATCTTCACAGGGTAGAGTGAGGGAACGGGGCGCGCGCGGCGGGGGGAGGGGAACAAAAGAGAGGAGAAGGGGGGGAGGAAATATGTGGTGTGTGGTGGGTGGGTGATGCTAGGTGGGGATTTGTTTTGGTTAGGGGGAGGGGGGGGGTGAGTGGTTGTTTGCTTTAGCTATGATATATTTATGCCTTTAACTGGATTAATTTAAAAGTAATTGCAAAAATTTTAGACTAAATTTAAATTTTGTGAATAATCACTCGTTAAGTCGTCGTAAATATATATTTATACATAATTTTACACAATATTTACTCTATTACCGTTTAATTTTGGCAAAAGCACTTGTTAATCCCATAACAAGCTTTAACTGTTTTGCTACTATTTTAGCTATAACTGGTATCAGTGTGCAGCGATTATCTTGTTAATTAACATTCAACGCTTACAACTCGGCTTTCAAATGATTTTTGCTTTATTTTTTTGTCTTATCGCATTTTTGGTTTTATTTTTGGATATATCTTTTCATGTGAAATACTTTGCGTGCTTTGGCACCAAGGCGAAATGGGTTCAGTGGGCGTCTGGGCAGTTGACCAAACCAGGCCGGACGAAGCACAAGGTCATTAAAATGAACACAATTATCGAGTGAGCATCTATGTATTTGCCGGCTACTTACTTGCATAACGTATACGACTCGTAGGACGTAATTTAAATTGGAGTAACACGAGCGTTTCTCATTTGTGAAAGCAGCCCACCAGCCCCACATCGCTATGAGAACAGGTGGGTGGCTAAAGGTGGATGGTGGTGACCTCATATAGGGTATCCATGGCATTTCAATTACAGTGAATAATGAGTGTTAATGGGCGCTATTCAAAAGGGTCTCAAACCGCAATAATACCAGCTCTAGAATGGAATTAGAATTACGAGTTGGCACTTTGCTAAAGGTCATTAACAAAACTCCCAAATTCAGCGTAATCCAAAAGATTAATTAAGAATTTAATTCAATACCCATAAAACACGCTATAATCAATAAATTACTAAAACAAATAAAAACAAATTTTATACATTTTTCTTTTTGACGCACAGCGAAGTTTTAATTGTCATTGAAAGGTGAGAGTTCAGAATTCCCTAGCACATAATTACATTAATTAAATGGTAAATTGGGAAAGGGAAAACAGAAAGAAACGGAAAAGTGAGAACTTTTAGCGGAACGAAGCGAAGCAGAAAAATATAAATAAAATACATAAAGCATACAGTATTTATAGGACAAACATTGACATTGAATTAAACTGCCGAATATAACGCACAATAATCATGAATAATAGTTGAATAAATGCAATGAGTATGTCAAAATAAAAAAAGATCAACAAACACGCACAAATTGTGCTTTATTTTCGTCAACCCACAATACCAACAATAACAAACAGCAACAAATAAAACAATAAAACAATAACAAAAGTGTCAGACGAGGAAAAAAGCCGCCCAAATAAATCAATGATTGCAACAAAAAGCAACTCACAAATGTCACTGACAGTCGTCACAACTGGCTGTTGAGAGCTAGAGAGGGCGTTTAATGGATAGCAACCAAACCACAAAGTGGGCGGGGCTAGCTGCAGAAGTAGCAAGTGGTAGCAACAGCTGCCGCATGTGCCGAATCTCTAATGACAAAAGCGATGACAAACAAGACGCACTTACAAATCGATTAGTTTCACTGACGTATCTTAAAAATGCCCCAATGCCAGTCCCTAACCGAGTATCTGTGTATGCCTGTGTCATGTTTCATTGAATGAAATGCCTAGTTAAATGCCGACTGCAGTAATTTGTATCTCGCACTTTGTTTATTTACGCTGTCATCCGCCTTTGTTTGGCGCTATCAACCCTGTTCACACCACCTCTATGCCACCACTATGCCACCAGGCTACTATGTTTCGCTCTGTGTAAACACTGGCATACAAAACAACACTTTGTTGGCCATTTGCAGTCAATCGCATTTACCATCAACACCGCCTTTGCAATTGTGGTTCCATTGTGCGTCCCGCTGTTAAATTTGCTAGCTAGCACCACACCACACCATACTACACCACTCGCCCCACTCCTTTCCCTTGTTGGTGGTAACTTTTCAGCTCTTTAGTTATGCTGCTCTCGGCCGTCATTTCATTACCAGTTTACCACGTCGCGTTTCTCGGCCTAACTGGCAATTAAAAATATATTTACTGGCACTTTGCCATTGTGGCGCACGTCAGCCACCAAAGTCTTCTCTCTCACTCTCATTCTCCCTGTCTCTTTTTCTTTCTCTCTGTCAAGTACTTAACACAAAGCTGGAGCAAATAGTTGGAAGCAGTCGTGTTTAGTCACACGCACATCTATACTCCTGCTTTCCCGCATCTGTCTCTAATTAAAGTTGATGTTTATTTAGCTTTTGGGAGAACTTGTCGTATGCGTAATGCCAAAGAGCTGTGTGCAAGAAGCATCTCATTGAACATGATACACAAAGTGCATTCTAAACGAGTGCATCACTAAGCAGTAGCAAATTTTGATTATCCAAATATTTAGTTAGTTTTAATTTCGTAGCAGAAAGTTAGTTTAAGTATGTAGAAACCTATAAGTCGTCTTGTCTATCTTGTTACAATATACATGATGTAGATGTTCAGTTAGAACGAAATTTTAAATGGAGCACTTTTAATTTATGGGGTCTGCGAATAATCATTCAATATACTACATGAAATTATGATGAATGAATTATGCATTCCAAAAAATTTCAATAGAATTACTTTCATATTTCTTTATAATTTCAATTCTAATTTAGTTTAAGAAATTGCGATCAATGAATTATAAATACTATACGACTAGATATTCTCACAATATTTGGATTTATAAAAAAACGTTTGTTTACATTTGCAATAGACAAAAAAAAAACTATATTAGAAATATGGCACATTTTTGTTATTTATGTTTATTTACTTAAGACCAACATTAGAGGCAAAAAATTGCACATTGGCGCCATCTACATGCGGTGGGTGCCGGCTTATCAAGATCGCAGCTGTTACTTCGCCCTCGACTCTGTCTTCGTATCTTTGTATTGTTTACCTTGAAAAGTTCAGAGCAAAAGCTTCGGCAGCGGCGCCAACGAACGCAAGAAGCCAAAGAAAATAAACAATAAGTACAGCCGCAGAAAGAGAGAGCAAAAAGAGAGAGAGAAAGAGAGAACAGAAAACAAAGGTAAACCGCAGATTGTAATAAACAAATGCGAGCAGTTATCAATTGCAGTTGAGCCCGAGAAGATTGCCATATCGGACAACTTCACTTTCGCTGACGAACGAAGAAAGGGAGAAATTCAGCAATATGGAAACATTAGATGACGACGACAACTACAGTGACAAGGTAAAAGCACTTAAACCTTATCGCGCCTCGCATTCAGCCAGAAATTCCGCATATTTCTACAGCTTATTCTGGTGCAACAGAATCTACGTTCAATGCCCGCAGAAATAGTTCAGAGATATGCGGATTGTACAGAACACTTGGACTTGAGCTACAACTGTCTCAAGGACCTCTCCTGGCTTAAAGAGTTTGAGCAGCTGCGGTACCTGGTACTCGATAGCAATCGAATGCATGAGTCGCAACTTCAAACACTCAGCGTGCCTCTGCCACAACTGGAGGTGCTAATGTTGAACAAAAATGAGGTAAGTAGCTAAATCTCAGCAGAGTATCTTTCTCATACTATCTATTGTATTTACAGTTTAGCGATCTGACTGCAACTATAAAGCTTATCAAACGTCTATTTCCCAACCTGCAATACCTGAGTCTACACGGTAATCCCATTTGCCCCGACGGCCTCAATCTGCAGCCATTCTCCAGCTACTTACGATACAACTATGAATACTATAGGTACGATTCGTAAGCTTTTAAAAGTATTCTACATTACATTAAAACACTCATTTTTTGCCTTTTAGCAATTTTATAGCACATTCTCTAAGCAAACTAAAGTTTCTGGATCATGGTCTGGTACAGCGAACCTACAGCTACGAGAGTTTTCCCAGTTACGACAGCCATCTGACAACTACTACCCGACTTTAAGCCTCAGAACAGCCAACTTACAATTTACACATAAAGTACACCCTGTATATAATATAGTATATGATATACAAGCTTTTTAAAGCTCAAGCCAAGACACACACCTCATCATGCGGGATAAAGCACTAGCTAAAAAGCTTTAATCGAGCATACGCGAAGCACGGCACAAAGCGTAGAGCAAGATAAAGCACAAGAAATAATAAATTTATATATGTATAACATCAATAATAAAACTTTTGGGGTAGCACGCTTTTAAGCACCTTGCAATACGCTACGTTTGTTGAATAAAATAAATTATAAAATATTTAAATAAATTAAAAGGAAATTTAAAAAAATAAATTAATAGAACTATTTTATTTAATGAAAAAATACAGAGAGCAAACTCAGCATAAAATCAGTAGACCACATCTGCAGGGTATAAACAGTTGTTTGTCTGTGTAGCTATTTTGTCGTCTACTTTGCCGGCCGGTGAAACAGATAAAGATGAAGTGAAAAATTATAAAAAAAAAAAATACAGTGATAAAAGGCAATTCAAAGCAAATCGGTGGACTAACATTATCGTACAGATTAGGTATATAACGAATTCAGCATACAAAAGCAGCTTCAGTCTAGCGCGAGCTCTCGAACAGTCGCCAGCAATCATTTCGCAGTTCGTTTAGCAGTGATTACCCAGTTCTCATATCATACAAGCAATATGGCTAACCCTAATGCCCAGCCCAAGTATACAAAAGTAAGTGAATTAAACACTATAAACATACATACATATATGTATAAGTAGTATCACTTACATTCTTGTATATAATACTACTTAAATAATTGATTCAACTGCAGTATTGTGATTTGGCGACAACTGTGCAAATTAACACTTAAAGCCTTGGAGTGCATTTAGTGATTGAAAAGAATTTGAGTTTGTTAAACTCTAGCACCAGTTTAAAAACATGTTTTTCGTATATAGCTAAGCACAGGAATTTTCGATATCGATAGCGTTTTCGCTTTATACACATAGTATACAGTCATATGTATGTACATACATGTATGTTACTAACTAAAATATGTGTTTTTATAAGCTTGCCATATGCAGAAACTATGGTGACAGTTAGTTACAGCCTTATACAGCAACAAAAAAATATATAATAAAGAATAGTTACAGATAGCTGCACTATTAATATAAAGGTGTTATTTGAATATTTTTATGGGGCCTCCACTTACAAACTGCCTTCTAAAAGCTCATTTCAAATGCAAACTTTTTCGCAACAAGTGTGCATATTAAATTACACTTTATATAGAACACATATAGTATATATTAACGTTATTATCTCTGAGTTGTTTGCAACTGGCTCTTTATATTGTTTGACAGCAAGTAATTATAGAACTTTGATAGTGTTGGAGCTTTTGTATGATAATAAGCATAATGATAAGCGGCCATCGCAATATTAGATTAGTTGAGCACAGTTTGAAATCTTTAAATAACACTTTATATGTATGTTAGTGAACTGAGCTGATTAGATTTCAGAATTATAGTCATTAATTGTAAACATCTCGTGATGAAATAGCAATTGTTAACTCCATTTAAAGGTTGTATTTCAATTAGAAGCACGATATTTAGTTTATGGCATGATAATGATATAGCATTATATAGCGAAGAAACATTCTAGAAATTGTTATACTTAGACCACATATTATCAAAACAAATATAATGTTTGCAGGTAAAAATAAACACATAAATATTATATGTTTTTTAAACAATAGAAATTAAAAAACATAGACTAAAAACTGATTTTTGAGAGATTATATATATAATGTTTTCAAATAGAAATAAACATATAAATATTATATGTTTTTTGAACAATAGAAATAAAAAACATAAACTAACAGCTGATTTTTGAGAGATCAATGGACTGTGAATTCTTATCTAGAATATACTTATATAAATACATAGATGCATATATACTTTAATGGGGCCAAAGATGACTACTTCTGACTGTTCAAAAAACAAAACTTTATCAACAAATATAACAAATATAGATTGCAGTTATTTATGAAATTAAAAGTCAGATTAAATTTAGCAGGACATTGATTTTTTAATTTTTATATATAAAATCATTCATTTTTATTTAAAATATAAGATAACGTACAGTTAAATGTACAGCTGAAATATATGTAGTTAGCAACTGAAACTCAGTAATTCATTGAAATTGACATTGTTTGTTTATTCGTGTCGAGAATTTTAAATCTCAAGTTTGATTACATTGAACAAAACTGTTGCGTGTCTCTGTAAGTGGGAACAGCTGACAATTTGCTAATATTAGTTAAATGTTTGTTAGTTAAGTGTAGGTAGGGCATGTTAAAATTAAGCATTCGGTGGCAGAAATTAGTAACACGCCAGTTGCAGTACAAGTTGCAGTTACAGCTGCGATCCCAGTCGGACTATGAAAACTGCCAACCTGCTCATAGCGAGGTGAGGCACACAGTTTGACAGGCATAGGATATGATAGGAACTTCGTAAATGTATGTGCTTATTATTAATGGACTTTCCACCAATCTTTTCAGCTCTTTATCAACAATGAGTTTGTGGACGCCAAATCAGGCAAAACCTTTGCCACATGCAACCCAGCAACCGGCAAGGAGATCATTAAAGTTGCTGAGGGCGATAAGGTAAGTCCATTTGAGTTCTATCACTTTAGTTATACCAATTTATGCATGTATGTGCTCTTATAGGCTGATGTTGATCTGGCCGTAGCTGCTGCCAAGAAGGCCTTCCATCGTGGTTCCGTGTGGCGTCAAATGAGTCCGCTGCAACGCACCAATCTGATGCACAAGTAAGAATCCCAAAGTTATGCTACGTTCACACTGGGTCAGCACACAAGGTTCTCGAAATCCAATAGTGCCGAACCTATTATGTGGAATTATGCCAATTTGTCAAATGGTCCCTAAACCTAAACCTATTGATTGCAGACTCTGTGAACTGATGGAGCGCGACAAGCATTTCCTGGCCAGCATTGAGACCCAGGACAATGGTAAACCCTACGCCGAGGCCCTTTTCGATGTGACCATCTCGATCATGACGCTGCAGTATTATGCCGGCTGGACCGACAAGTTCTTTGGCGACACGATTCCTGCCGGTGGCTTCATTGCCATGACACGCAAGGAACCAGTTGGCGTTGTGGGTCAAATCATTCCCTGGAACTATCCGCTACTGATGCTGGCCTGGAAATGGGGACCAGCTCTGGCCGTTGGCTGCACCATTGTCATGAAGCCGGCAGAGCAAACGCCGCTCACAGCTCTGCACATGGCTGCTCTGGCTAAGGAAGCGGGTTTCCCAGCTGGCGTTATCAATGTGATCAATGGATTTGGACCTACTGCCGGTGCTGCTATTAGCGAGCATCCCGAAATCGCCAAGGTGGCCTTCACCGGATCCGTGGACATTGGTCGCATTGTCATGGAGGCGGCAGCCAAGTCGAATCTGAAGCGAATCTCTCTCGAACTGGGCGGCAAGAGTCCCGTGGTGGTGTTTGAGGATGCGGACAGTAAGTGCTTATATCTCTATTTGTGTAATTTTGTCTTAACCTGTATGTTCCTTAGTTGACTACGCTGTGGACACCACACACGAGGCATTGTTCTCCAACCATGGACAGAGTTGCTGCGCCGGAAGCCGCACCTATGTGCATGAGAAGATCTACGACAAGTTTGTGGAGAAGGCAGCAGCCAAGGCCAAGGCCCGCAAAGTGGGCAATCCCTTTGAGGAGACAGTTCTACAGGGCCCACAGATCGATGAGGAGATGATGACCAAGGTGCTGGGATACATTGAGAGTGGCAAGCAGCAGGGAGCCAAGCTGCAGGCTGGTGGCAAGCGAGTTGGCAATGTGGGTTACTTCATCGAACCCACCGTCTTCTCAGATGTCAAGGATGACATGCGCATTGCCCAGGAGGAGGTCAGAGAATAGCTCAGCAAACCCAATTGAATACCTTTCTAAGCTTATAGTTTATTCTTTAGATCTTTGGTCCCGTGCAGTCCATCTTCAAGTTTAGCTGCATTGACGAGATGATTGATAGGGCCAATAATGTACAGTATGGCCTGGCTGCTGGAGTCATTACCAATGACATCAACAAGGCCATGAAGTTTGCCAATGCTGTCGATGCTGGTTCTGTCTGGATCAATTGCTATGACGCTGTCTTGCCCCAGACTCCATTCGGTGGCTATAAGCACTCGGGTATTGGTCGTGAACTGGGCAAGGATGGTCTGGATAACTATCTGGAGACCAAGACAATTACCATGAAACTCTTGTGAGCTAACGAATGTGGAATATCCTATTGGAATAATACATAGATTTTTATGTGCACCTGTTTTTTTGGTTTAATGGTTATTTGAATTAAAAACTATACATCAACTCTATAGAGTACTATAAGTATTACATCAAATGACGAGGCACGAGTTTACTTAGCTTACACTTAGTTAATATCATTGATTTGTTCGAAACCTTTCACAAAAGCAGTTCGCAGTTCGCAAAGTTCTTCTATTTCTCTATAATACAACTGCTTCTGCTTTATAGGACATCGCGACGTATAAAAATAAACCTGAGATTTCTAATTAGACCAGAGTTCTGGGCATTAGGTCACCGTTGTCAGGGGGCCTTGAGAATGTGGTTGTTCCTGACCCTTAAGTTCAATCAGTGGCATGGCCAAATCACTAAGACGCGACTTGGCACTCTGAAAATCTTCATCGGATCTGGGTCTGACCTTCTGCGGACTGCCCTGAAGCACCTCAGTGTAGATTGGCTGAATGGACTGCAGAGCAACAGCTGGAGGACGACGATCAAACATATCGTCTATATCAACCAGCTGGAAATCCACAGCAAATATATACCGCAACACCATGACCAGCAATGCCAAGATCCACAAGACCATGCTAATGATATAGCTGCAGCGAAACAGATCCAAATACGCATCATGTGAGACGTTGTGTTCATGTATCATGGGTCGCAGCAGAGCAATGGCATCTCCACAACTATCAACAAAGGGTCAAAAGGTTAAGCACTTGACATTTAAAACATGTTTCGATTCATTTTACCTAACGGCCAACGGATTGGTAAGACCCTGTCGCAAATTGCCGCACAAACGCTTCAGATACCCATTGGTCAGTATCGTATAGGCTGTGCTACCCAAGCTCATCAGCGTGAAAATTACAATCGAAGGCACCACAATGCGCCAGGGTTTGGGAAGCACTCTAGAAAAATAGAAGCAGAAATATTAGTAGGTGATACTTGTAGGTGGTACTTCAAAGTTTTGAAATCTTTGCAGAGTTCTCAAATTGCTTAAGACATAAAGGCATAATGTGACTTGCTGAAGGACCTACTATAATATTGAACTAAGTATTACCTCCTCATCATCAGCATAAATCAAAAATATCTCTAAAACAACCGCTCTATATATACCCACTGCAAGAAATTTAAGGAAAACCTTCAGATGCCTGCCAAATTGCTAAGAAACTGTTTAGAACTTACGATGTCTTCTTGCTGCCCGTTTGATAGATGAGACACATTGCCGTCCAAATGATGGCCACAATTTCCGATATCAGCGGAAAGGTATAGACAAACTGGGGCCCAATGCCACGACTCCAGCGTGTGGCATGTGTATCTATGGACTCTAAAATATATTGCAAATAATTAGACTCTTTGACTACTCAACTCTAAGTTTTTGTGTTTCTTACGAGTGGCTAAAAACTTGTGATCTGCTTCAGCATTGGGAATAACCTTTGGAAGTGCATTTATTGTTGTCGTTTCTGGCATCTTTTTCTGTTCCTCATCCTGTTGGCTTACAAGGCGAGCCAGCAGTGGAGCATTATCCCTTGGCTCATAGATATGTTCGAACTTGTACTTTGGCCTCTTTGTTTCTGCAAAATGCAAATAGTTTTTGTTTAAAACAATCACTTTGAATATTTATGTATTCGTTTCACTTACGGACTTCACTCTTTAGCGATTCTGGCTTTACCGTTGACTCAAAGACAAAGTTACCCACATTTTGTAAATCCTGCTGAAAAATCTCCTTACTTCGGTTATCCATTTGAATGAAATTGCGATCTTTAAATAGTATTTTGGCACTTATGATTCCATCGTAAAAGTCCCCAGACAACATGTGAAGTGAAACGCTCCAGATAATGGAGAATATCGCCACAAGCACCATGAGGCATATTACTATATCTACAATGGAAAGTACATATTAAGTAAAACTCAGAATTATTATGGCATAAAGTAAGTATTTATTTAAAGTTTATTAAAAACAGTATTCTTTTTTCTGTACTAAATGTTACTTTATTAAAAATGTTAAAGTTTTGTGAGAATTGGAAAACAAATTGATTGTTTTTAAAGATATTACATGTTACATATTTGAAACATTTGTTTGTAGTTGCTTTAGATTAAATACAGGGTCTTTTAATGTCGGCTTAAGTAACTGTGTCATTTTCTACTAACTAGAAATGCAAATGCAGTGTGTAAGATTGAAGAATATATCTACTAATAAATAACAATTTAATAGCAATGAGCAACTGACACGCTATAAATTGTTATTTGTCTTTTCACTCTTGACATTTGGCAGCACTGAGAATATTGATCAGAATAAGTGCTGCCAATCAATTTCAGTTATTAACCCACTTTCTTTCTTAAAAAATTAACATACTCGCTTGACATTAATCAAGCGAAATAAACTAACCTAGGGTATATTCCAAATATAATATTTAAATTTTTTACTATATAAATTATTAATACATTGACGAATATTTAGCATTCTTTTTTGGGTTAGGTTAAGACACGAATGATAAATGATTGTTTATATGTATGTATAGTATTTTCTGTATGACAAACATTGCCAATCGTCTCTTTTATAGTAGAGGCGGGGATTGCTGCCCCAGACAAGGGGGCTGCGTACACCATAAATATATTTAGTATATACAATACACGCTAGTATACGCATACATTTATTTATTTATTTTTTGTAAATTTACTCGAAGACACTATGGAGAACATACACAGTCAATAAACTAGCTAATATGTGTGTGTACGGGACTGAGTTTATATTAGAGGCATGATATCATGGCAGATGTTGTATGGCTTGGTTAACGAGCCACGAAACAACAACAACAAATCGTTTTCTGATGACGTCGAAATTAGCGACGGAGCTGCCCAATAAAATCCATTCCAATTGATGCTATATTTCAGTCATACAAACAGACAAATCATACATATTGGATAAAACATTTTTAATGATCGCATTTTTGAATAGGAATATGTGTAATGCAGTGCAGCAAAAAGTCAACAAACACATTTAAATATGTACACTTTAAAAATAAAGTCAACAATTTGGGAAAAAAACCAGAAGTAGTCCAAAGTTGTTCCAACTTTTCAGATTTTATGGCATTTTACATATTTCATGCACTAATAAAACCCGGAATATAATGATTTGAGTACAAATAAATAATAAATATTGGATATTTTCATGCACAAGTGAGTGCATAAATTATAATAGCACTCACTTTCCACTTGAAATACTTGATGCTATGCATACATATATGTATAGACAAATAAATTAAATACCATTTACTGTGGATTGTTTTCAATCTACGTTGCATGAAATGCTCAAGAGCAACAGCAACAAAAAAAGTAGTAGTAACAGCTACAGTGGACACTATCGACTCCGAAAGACCATGTACACTGTTCAGTATTCAAAAGTACTACTTCTGTCTGTTACACACCAACATATTTGACACACTTTAAAGACTTCTTACTTATTAAAAGTGCATGGTCCAAAAAAACAAGCAACTCATGACATCATGCTACATCTTCATCTCAGTCTCCATCTATATCACAGTATTTGGGTGTAGACCGTGTCTAAAGTATAACGTTAATAGACCCAAAGCTTGGCCATTGTTTTGCCTCTGAGACTCGATACGAACTCATCATCTGCTTTGCGGGGGGCTTGAAAACTGGTACAACGCGCTAGGCTAGCCTAGAGTGTCATTAGAGCTATATTTGGTCAGTCAAATTGCCGATTTGTGTAACTGAATATGGCTCACAAGGGGTTGGAAGCAGGCGGGGTTCATCGTTGCTCTGGGTGATGGCGTAATTTGTATATAGAATCAAGCGAGTTATAAATAAATATTACGTTTCGAAACTGGATACGAATACAACTGATTCGTACTCAGGCAATGTCAGATCAAATGAGTTCGTTATATTCGCAACCGTATCTGAATCATAATTATTCATAGCCAAACTTGGTCTTATAAAGCTAACAAACTTCTGTTCATAAATATGTACCGACATGGCAAAATATGAGAAATTCCTGCTTAGTTTCCTATGGGAATTATAAAAAATGTTCTCGTGCCAATTTGAGACTGTGCGTAGGAACTTAAAAACCTTTGTTGATCAGCACTGTGGTTTTCCACTTGAAAATTGAATGACGATCAGAAAACAAACACAGAAGCTTCTCAGAAATTTTTCTAGCAAAATGAACATATGGGCATTTCCGCGAAAAGGTCAACCAAGAGTCCAAAAAAAAATTTCATTTCTTCTGTAATATAGAGTTTTTTTAGTCGTTTGCAGCTCATGGACAACTCTTTTTGTATTTTTTCTTTATCTTCTTAGCTTAAATACTAATGTAATGACTATAACTGTATATATAACTGCAAACAAAACTGCAGTTTGAACAATGTCGCGTGAGTGACGTCGCGTGAGTGACCTAGAAGAATCCTTCGCAAAAAAAGGACAGACCAAATATTGAAAAATCATAAGTCTAATAATAAAGCTTGATATTTCTTATTTATGTCAAAAATATTTAAAGTTTAAAATTTTCACACAATTCGCAGAGTTTGCCGATTATTAGCAATGATGTCTAAAGTCATGTATATTTGAAGTCGCGTGAGTGACCGCTCTTTTGTGGCTTTTATCTCAAAAGATAAAAACTGGAGGCTCTCAATTTTTTTACCAATTATAGTAGTCTCAAAATACTACAAAAAATTATTAGTGGTGAATTGTAAAAAATTTAATAGTGTTTGATATATTTAACATTTAAAATTTTATTTTGCTTACGAAAGTCGTGTAAGTGACCGCGGAAATGCCCATATGTCTTTGTAAACTTCGAATGCTAAAAGTCATCTTAAACACTAAACTCTGGACTAGAAAAATACTTTCAAATAACTACAGTTCATATCTACAATAGCTCATAGTTGAAGTAAAATTGGTTAACAATCTCTGAGTTTACTTTAGATTAAATTTTTTCAAGATTTAAATTTTTTTATAGCTATTGAAAATGAAGATATGAGAGCCAGGCATGTAACAGTCAAGCACTCCAACTGCTTCATTCTTGCTAATTTTAAATGTTAATCAAGCCCGGAAGTTTTATATCTCGACATATTTGTTGATACTATTAAAAGTAACCACATGGCGTATGCGCAATCTAACATATTATGCACAGCACCCACTCTCGACCAATTGTACATAAAATTGTTCAGCTTAATTGTTTATTAATAATGCAGAAAACATAAACAAATGGTCTGGCTAACGAAAAGTGGCAGATATAAATGAACAAAACTAAGGAGAAAGCGTCATTCAATGGCTAATAAAGAGTACAAATTAACACTTATTGAAAGCTTTTTGGGCAGTTTAGCACCTTTAGTGTCGATCAATTTATAAAGTGCTTGAATAGAGAACATGTATTGTAAGAATTACAGTAAATTTGTTGATCGCTTTTGAATGAGTATACGCCATGTTGCTCACACTGCGTCCTTGGCATTGTCAGAGTCATTCATCATATGTGTTTGCAGTTTGTTTTTTTCAAAATATTATTGGTGAAAGCCGCATTCCGAGCAGACGATGACAGACAGACAGACAGCGTATATGTTGCCTTAATTGATAAAAGTATTTGCTGTCAATTTCATGTGTTCCAAAGAAGCTTCTTTCTACCTATAAAATTCAATTAGCTCTGTCAACTTCAAATTTTATTTTTGGTCCGCCTCTCCAAAGGCCAGCACCACAACAATATCCGAAGGCTGTTGAATATTTAAACAACGCAAAAGCAAACTGAACAGCAAAACTTTTGGCCCTTTGCAGCTCGACAAAAGTGACAAAAGTGTATTTTTAATTGCGTACATATAGAGAATGACGCGTTCTTTTAAGAAAATTTATTTGTTACAGTAATAGAAGGAATGTAATAACGTACGATTCAATTTGCGTATATCGGCAGTGGTTAGCTTCCCCTGTTT
This sequence comes from Drosophila tripunctata, assembly GCA_035047385.1. Lineage (NCBI taxonomy): Eukaryota > Metazoa > Arthropoda > Insecta > Diptera > Drosophilidae > Drosophila > Drosophila tripunctata. Next base: position 231,124 of record JAWNPS010000325.1, read on the forward strand.
GTATTTTCTTATCAGCTCCATTTTAGCATTTTTTTATATGACTGGATTTGTTTGGTTTTAGCTCTGGATTCTTTTCAATTTATTTGTTTTCTTAGTCGAATTCCGATTTAGATTTTCACTGTTTTTTTTTTCAGCGCTTTTTTGGACAAGCCCATAGACTTTATGTATTTATATTTCACATTTGTTTAGTTTTATGCCATTTTTTATGACCGGATCAATTGAAATGTTAACCAGCTGTGAGCAATGTTCAGATTTATTAACAAAATAATAAACAATGGTTCCGAAAAGGGTAATAAATAGCGGGCAACAGACATGAATTAAGTTTAATTAGTTCTTCTTCGATATTACAGTCAGAAGTTAATCAAGCGGACCAATTCTGGCCTCAATGGAATACACTGCACTGATTTATTGAAAATTAGTTCAAATAAAGCTTTTAGAGTCAAAATTTTTTGCGTATATTACGTATACGTCACTATAGAAATTAACACCTCCGGTTAGTTTTCAACTCGTGCTCTAAACGCGCTGCTTGGCGTGTGTTCTAGCCATATACTTAAATAGAACTTGGCTTGGGCACACAGACAACAAACAATCAACACCGTATCCAACTCCAACTCCAGCTCCAACTCCCGCTATCGTTTGGAGGCAGTCAGTCACAGTTCACGGTCACACAGTTTCATAGAATATTTAATGCTATTTACATTATTGTTGTATCTACAACTATCATTTGCATAAAAGCGCCCAAGCGTTGAAACAAACAAAAAACAAACCGATTGTTTTTGTTCAACTGATGATTCAAAACGAAACACGAAAATAGAACCGAAAATCATGCGAAATACGCAGTAAAACGACCGCAACTCGACGCAGTTTTTCAGACACTGAGGCGGCTGCCACATTTGTGGCTCTTTCAACATACATAAGTGCTTCTCCAGTCGTTCCATTTGTGCTCTTTGGCAGCAATAGAGAGCAGCAGAACTTGAGGAGAGAGAGAACACGAGTTTTTCTTGAGTTTTGTTTTGATTTGCTCAACTTGCTAGTAGCAACTGGTTATTTGAGTTGTTATTGTTTTCGTTTCACGTTTTCGCTTTTCGCTTTTTGTTTTGATTTTGTTTCTTCTGCTTGTTGTTTGCTACATTTCGCAAGCATGTGTGAAAGCTTCTTCATCTTCCCACCCAAAACGATTCAGTTCAGTTTCTTGATTATCAGCAGTTTGCTGCATTTTATCGCAACATTTGATATTTTATGACTGCAATTTCCCTTTAAACTTCTGGCCTCTGCTATTTTGCTCCATTTTTATGGAGCACAATTAGCTTCGATTGACCTTGAAATGAACAAAATCCGCCTTCAGAGTTTCAAGGTGAGCTTAATTAACGACCACAAAGCCCAAGGGTTGAAAAGGATATGTATTTAAATCGCGTGCCTGGCAGGTCTCTAATTTTTTTGGTTCAACTCAAACTTCATCTACTGCCCGCTACCTTTTGCACCCCTCAAGGGAACTTCCGCAGGGCTCGTCATATTTTCGTATGCATTAAAGACATGTAATTTGAAAATTATTCAGCTAAATGTTTACTGCTTATCAAGAAGCAATTTGCTAAACAAGCAACACTGGAATTTTTAAATATTTTGCTTAACGTTTGCTTAAATTTTGTATGTTTCAGGCTTAAGATTGTAGCCGATTGGTATATATAGCATGACCACAAAAACAAAATAAAATTGTTGACATTGAAGCAAATGATATAAATATTTATACAATATATACAAGCATATGTTAAATATGCTTTTTAGAACACATTTGTTCACTGCATAAATTTATTTAATTTTATCTATGCTGAAATCATTTGCAAATATTCTGATGACATATCTGTAAGCTGCGCACACATAAAATAAATATTTGTTTTGCGATTTCCTTATGGAATGGAAAGTTCAAAGCAATCTAAACAAATCTATGTAAATAACGTACATATGTACAATGTTCAATATAATGTATTTGCTTAAAAGCAAAAACTTAGCTGATTCTGGCGATGACGTTCTCCAGTTATGTTTGCAAATTTGTCAATTTCTTACAACTTTACAGCTACACCGATGCTAGAGCTAGTATAACTATTGTTAGAGACGTTGAATTATGATGGGTAATCAATCATAATGACATGAGTTAATGTTGCTACACAAGTGTCTGGGGGGGGGCATAAGAGGCTCTGACGCAATCAGCGAGTGCAACAGCAGCACTTAAACAAAATGGCGTTGCAACGCTTGGCGTATACTTAATGTGTGTAATTTATTTTAGCTTTAAGTAAAGCAATCAATTTACTACAACTATGTTACTCACATTCACAGCGTAAGACCTCACGACGCGCCTCCTTGGTGAGCATCTGCAGACTTTCGCCTATCCGGCGTATCCGTTGAGGCGTACTCTTTAGCGTGTGCACAGTCATTTTGGCTGCTATAGCTATAACTAGCTAGGCTGATGCATACTGTAGGGGTATGGGGTAACGTTTGGGGTCTTCACATGAGGCAAACAATTAACAAAATTGCAATGCAAAAACTTAACACTTGACTGCGCATTTCGATTTTCGTCTAAAGTGGAGACCAATTCGAAATTTAAGATTTTTTAACTGGGGAAGCACCCAAAAATAACGACTCGAAAAGGAAGCGAGCGCCTCGAAATTGACGTTCAAACAGAGCGACTGCTAAACGAGAACTGTGCGCCGTCCAAGAGGCGCGTCAAGCGTCTACGTCTACACCAATACACACAAGCAGTGTGTGTGTGGAAAATTCTAATTTGGTGGCGTCACTAGCCGGTGGTAACAAAGCCAGCATAGATCCAAGCCAGACAGACAGACGGTCAGGCATTGAGACAGTCAGCCAGCCAGATAGTCAGTCTGTCTACATTCTATTGGCAGCTGACTACAGTGTGCATGTGTGTGTGTGTGTTTGTGTTAGCCAAAAGTCACCCCTAATTGAAGGTCCTGCACGCACCGATGCCAATGACCGACCCAGTCTCAGTCTCTTTTGGGACACCTGAGTGGCATGTGAGTGAGCAGAAATTCGAGTTGAGTAAGCGTTTCATGTCGTGTCGTGTAATGTCGTAACGTGACACGAATAGACACGCACGATAAGCTAAGCTCCACTTAAATTAAATTTCAATAAATATTCATTAAAATAACAAGAAAAGTCAGTGTACTTTTATAGATAAAATTGAAGAAACAATAAACTTTGCCAAACTTATCACTTTTTTTCTTAATTTTCTTCAGTACTTCTCTAACAGTACTTCTCTAACGTTCGTGTCACGCACGCATCACTAACCAAGTGTGCGTTTTCGTGTTCAACTCAACTAATGCTTAATTAGCATGAAAGTGCAGCACCCAAAATATAAGTATATGTATATGATATAACACCTGGTGTCTATTTACTGCTAGTTCCACACCTTTGGGGTGCAATTTACTATAGATATAAACTATAAATAAGAAAGAACTCTAGTCATTGAATTAAATTGCATTTATTTTATTGTTTTATGAAAAATACTCGATTGTTTCTTATGTAAATAAATTAGTAAGTATAAGTTGTATAATGCGTGGTGTACTTGGTGTTAGTTACAAAAATTTGTTGGTTTGCATTTATAGTGTTTTTTTTTAGCCTTAAGTTAGAATTTTTATTGTTTTATACAAAAAATTACTTACACACATAGGTAATTGCTAAATATTAATTGTGTTAATTAGACTAAAAATTTCATAAAACATTTGTGCAACAAAAACGCATTGCAATTAAACTTTTTTGTGGTTCGGTTCACTTGCCCCGTTCTATATAAATAAATACAAAATTAACGTATATGTATAAAATATACATTTGATCAATTTGTTTGGAAATCATTGGCCGAACAATAAAACTCTGCTCGATTTGTTAATAAATCATTTAACAATTTGCTTGTTTGTTTTGTTGTTGTTGCATTCTTTACATAAAAATTTAAAACCCGATTGATTGAACAATATTGGTAAATAGATCGATCGATCGATCGAGAGAGACGATCCTTATTTCGAGTACTTACAACTAGATTGTCTATACACATAGAGCTCGGATTACATAATACTACCAGTTACTGTGTGCTTGCTTAATGGGCAGAGCTATAGAGCCGTAAGTATTTTTGTTTTTTTTGTTTTTTGTATCTCAGAAGTGTAAATAAACTTAAATTTGCTTTGTGCTTAACACTTGACGAATTCCATGAATTTGTTGCATTCAAAGCATAAAACAATAAAATATACAAAATAGTGGATAGGATAACAGATGTCCTGTGGACTCTGGGCGCCTAAATTAGAATCGAATCGAATAAAACTATATAATATTAGTGATGGTTACACATAGAATTACAACAACGAAATAAAAAAAATAATAAAGTAATTAATTCATGATTGCAATAAATATGTAAATTATGTATGTAAATATTTAAAATAATTATTAATTGATTAATTAGATTTTAGTGGACGTAACATGGAATCGCATTCAGATCGAACAAACTAAACTCAAATATTAATAAATACGTAAAACTGTCGCACTTGCTGCGTTTTCTCAGTTTAGAAAATTGGAATTGTGGCAAATAAATAGTAAAATTTGTTAAATACAGTGAAATAGTTAGACTAAATTAGCATCGATATTCAAAAATAAATTACAGTGATTAACATATAAAAGGAAACGTTTTAAGCAATACTATTCATTTTGCAATAGAACTCTGCATTCGTTGCTGCAACCATAAACTGGCTAAGTATTCGAGCATCAGCTTTCGGACTCCTCCTGACTCGTGGACTCCTGGGTTCTTCTATCGGGGAATGAGTATAGTTCGAGGGAGGGGGAATTGTAGTTACTTGATGCGTCGCAGTGGCAGCGTGGGACTCTCGGGCGGTGTGTCACCCCCTGAGCCACCACCACCACCAACCACAATCTGTTGCAAGGAGTGCTTCTTGGTCACACTCTTGAAGGGTGCGCCCAGCTTACGTGGCCCACGCGGTGATGCTGCAATTATGCCGCTGTTGGCATTGGCCTCCATGGCAGCCGTAGAGCCAGCAGAGGCGGATGGCACAATGCCAAGCGTCGGTGTTGTCGAATCAATGGACGCCTGTACCCAGCCTGCAAGCCAACACACAAGTTATGAATGAAGCAATTGATTCGATTCCAACTCACCCTTGACTGAGGCACGATTGTGATCGATCAGAGCGGCGGCAAGTGGTGCAGCTGAACTGCTGGCATTGGATTCACGCAATGTGGCCAAGGTGGACAGTGGCATTGGATTGTAAATGCGACTGGCAAAGTCCTCGAATGTTGTGCTCTCCTTGTAACGCGACGAGACGCTATCCAAGGAACGATTACGCTCCTCATAGCTGCAAGCAACAAAAGTAAAAGTAAGAACAACAATCGATAGACGAGCCGAGATCAAGTCACTTACAATTGCTGGTAGAGCGGCAGAGCGGCACGTTTGGTGCGACTCGCATTGATGGCCGTGGCACGAATCAAAGTAGCCAGACAGGCGCCACTAACGACGCTCTCGTTGGCCAAAGGTCCAAACCAAGGCACCTCTGGCTTGCGATTCACAGTCACACGAAACAGTCCATTCCTCAGCGGATAGACAACGATGAGCACATCGCAGAACTCCGTTGGCAGAATGTCGCGTCTGTAGTCGCGATGATGTTCGCTCCACACAATGTGCACCTCGTCGTTGCCCAGATGCCGCGTCTTGAGCAGCATAGCCTCCGACGAGTCGGATGGCATGCGTGTGGCCACATGATAGACCACCTCCAGGAAGGGTGTGGCATAATACGGTGCCGTTGCACCACAACCCTGACGCGGCAGACCGCCCAGAAAGCCATTGTGTGTCTCCAGATCAATCTCCCAGCCGAGGGCCGAGACAAACATTTCGTAGGTGCTGCTGCCACTCGTATTGCGCAATATGCTCGTCTTATCCTCCTGCCCAGCAGCCACATAGATCACGGCCATCTTGTGCGTCTCCCGGCACTTTTGCAGATCCACATTGCGCAGTTCCCGCAGCAGCTTCTCACTGCGCTGCAGCAGATGTGTGCGCGAACGTCGCTCCCAGCCGGCCAGACCCAGATGGGAGAAGAGCAGCCGACAATATTGGAACGGCGTCTCCACACGATTGCTCATACTACCGCTAGCGCCCGTAAATGAATCAAATGATGCCGATGCACTGTGCATGGAACGTTGATCCGGCTGCTGCAAGGATGCATGGGAGTTAGCATGCCGTAGGCCAGAGGCAGCAGCCGAAGCCACATACTCCTGCTCCAGCACACGCTGATTGAGTATGACGGATATGGCCTGTGCCTCCTGAGCACTGCCCAATGGACTGCAGCTGGGTGCATTCAGCTCCGACACTGTGGGCGGCACACACTCTGGACTGGTGTGTCCAATATACGCCAGCATATCGTCCAGCTGATCCAGATCGGCAGCTATGTCCTTGGCCAGCGGCAGCACACCGGCCGCACGATGACGCAGCGTGTGGCGTGGCAATTGAATCTCATGACTCACCATGGAGTCCATGGGTTGACACACCTTGGATTGTCTCGACGGTCCGTCGTAGCGTTCCGAGCTGTACTGGGCATGACTGCGCTCCAGCATTGCATCCGATTTGCGTGGCTCCGAGTAGAGAATGGAGGCATCCCAACATGCCTTGCCATTGAGATCTCGCATGAGGACACGCACCTGCTTCTCGGCGGTGACCAGGCCAGCTGTGATGCCTCCACCCGGCAGTTTCAGCGTTGGCAGCTCAATGAAGCTGGCCACCAAACCGGGATTAAGCATAAATAGCTGCACATTCTGGGCATTCACCACCGATGGCAACTCCACAGAGTCACGTCGCTCCAGTTGATTAGCTCCCACGCCGACGCCGCCGCCGCCGCCGCCAAAGATGCCACCAGTGTAGATATCATCCTGTTCCTCCACCATCGAACTAAGCCTTGAAGCACCAATGCCCATGGGAAAGTGTCCCAAGTGGGTGACCAGATGCATGGCCACTGCCCTTCCACAAAGACGTATGGCCGAGATGCAGGCCTGAATGGTCTCCGCCGTTTGGTAGCTGGTCTCCGGCAGCCGTCCATCGCCTTGCAGATCATCGCTGGCAATGTGCATATCAAAGTCATCGTCTGCCGTAAGCTTAACCCGCTCGTGACGCGGTGCGCCGGAGGCAACGGGCAGCAGGACACGTAGAACTTGCAGCACCAGCGTATCGCCCTGGTCGTTGTAGGGCTCCAGCATGAGGGCAGCCGGTATGGACATGCAGAACTCGCCGAGGCAGAGCATCAGGGAGGTCAACACCACCTTGTCCGCATCCTTGGGCTTGCTCACATTCTGTATCTCCAGTGCCTTGCACAGCGCCGTTATGATCAGTTGAGGCAGTCGCTCAATGGTTGCCAGCTGACGTCCACGTTCCGCACACAGCTTCAGTGCATCCACTGCGATGACGGCGATGGTGTGATGCTTGAACTGCAGCGCCTGGAGCAGCACCTGGAGCACCTCACGTATGCGTGGATGGAAGCTGCTGGCACTCGCCTCCCTCGCTGGCAACAGCACATCCTTGGGATGCGGCACCGCCTGCTGGAACTGTCCACGCTGTGATGCCTTGCGCAGCGGCTGTGAGAGACGGAGGAGCAGCCACTGTCCCAGCTGGCAGAGGGCGATGCAGCGAGCCTTTGCCGAGGGTTCACGACGGGCACAACGCAGCATTATGTTGAGTATGTGATCTTGGATATCCGAGCATTCCATTAGCTCGAATTGCTGCGGTGTCGGCTGCAGCACGGGGCGTGGCAGCAGCGTGGGCGGATACGAGAGCAGGGAGCCCAAGAGAGCAGCTACCTCGGCACGTGGCGTGCTGCGTGTCACCTCCAAAGAGGTGAGCAATATGGCGCTGGCATTCACCAGATCCAGCAGCAGCAGTGTGTGTCCCGGCAGCAGCAAACTAAGCAGACGTGGTCCCTCCAAGTGCTTCATGATGGCATAGATCAGATCCCGATCCTCGCCGGTGAGCAGCTGATGCAGTGCATGATAGAACAGTGGCAACTGCTGCATGCCCAACGCTCCCTGCAGTGCCAAAGCGCAGAGCAACTGCAGCGCCCACAGCTTGCCCTTCTTGAAGCTGCGATCCAGCGTTAAGGCGCCATAGCACCATGGAGCCACAATCCCAATGGGCGGCACCAGTGCAGGCGGTGGCGGTGTGCTCTGATTGTCCGTGGAGATGCCTTGGTTCTGCTTGATCTTAATCAAATTCTGCGTCATCTCCAGCAGATGCCGAAACACCTGCGCATGCAGCTCGGACTTGGGAATGCGATTCACATCGCCCAAGGCACCCAGCATGCGCTTCCACATGATGGACGTGGAGTCCGGCAGCCAACCGGTTGCCACTCCGCCCAGCATTATGGAACGACGCTCCGAACCAGAACCAGAGCAGGAACCCGAACCGGTGCCAAAGCTACCGGAATTGCCATCCTCCAGGCTGGCAGAGTCGGCGGCCAGCACATCGATATGCAGCTGGGCATCCTTGATGGAACCGCCCTCAATGCCACTGCTTGCGGTGGGCGACGGACTACGCGAACCGGCGCCACTCTCATTGTCCTCCACCTGCTCCCCTTCTGCCTCTCCCTCCTGGTAGCCATCCGTCTGGGAGCCACGACGCCTGCGCTGCTTGCGCACTGGCGCCAACGAGTCCAAGGACATGGCGCGTCGCAAATCCTGCTCCTGCTCCTGCACTGGAGTCTCCACTTTGGTTTCCTGCAGTGCTGCAGTGCGTCGCCGGCGTATACGTGAGTTGCGTGCCGCCGAAGCCAAGCTGCCTTCGCTGTAGCTGCGGCACAGCATGGGAGTCAGTGGCACAGGCCGTGTGCCGTGTCCAGAGCCAACTCCGCCATGGGACTGTGTGTGCTGGTGATGCGCACGGTTCGCTCTCTCACTCGGCAGCAAGGGCACTTGGCTGCTGCTGCTGCCCGCCTGGGAATTCTCATCGGAGCGACTGCTGTTGGACTCGGCAAGACTCTCGCGTTCCCGTTGGACGCTGGGTAGACCCGTGGTGCTGGCATTGGAAGCAGCCGTGCTGGCTGATCCCTGCCAGACGCTGCCGATGCGTCTCCGCTTGCCACGACTCTCGGCCATGCGATCCAGTGGCAGATCGAGCAGATTGATGCCATAGGTGTAGCGGGAGAAGACACGGGTGAGCGTCTGAACCGTTTTGCTCCACTCAACGATGAGCTCCTCGCGATGCGTCAGCGACTGCAGCACAGTGAGAAACTTCTCCCACAACAGCACATTGACGGGCACATTGGTGTGTGCTCGTATCCAGGTGACGATCAGTGTCTGGAAAATGGCCGAACCTAGAATGCCACCCAGATTGGCGCTCTTGGAGCCACTGGGCGCTGGATTCTGGTGCAGCACAACGGACGTCACCTGCAGTAGGACGCACAAGAGCTGCTCCCAGGTGCGTGACTCCATGCGTGTGTTCATCACCATGGTGCGATAGACATTCAGTACCTTCTTACAAATCTCCGTCTGCTCCTGCAGCGGTGAGGAGCGCAATTCCCGCGATCTTGTGGGAAAGTAAATGTTGAGATTGCCGGTGTTCACAAGGAACACATTCGCCGCATTGGTGACAAACACCTGCAGCACATTCTGCATGCCCGCCCGCACCATCTGCTGTTGCTCCCGGCTGCCCTGCATGGCGCCCACATAGGATGGTGTACGCAGACGCTGACTGCGCGGAGTGCCGCCAGCATTGGAGTGAGGATGGTGTCCGGTTGGACTGGTAGCCAGCTGTTCGTCTCCATTGGGCTCCAGCAGAAACGGTGGCGGTGTGCTGCCCGTCATCCAATCCCTGTACACCGCAATGGCCGTGCGTATTGCCTCCACTTGTGCCTTCGATGTGAAGTTCAACAGAAACGCCTGACGATACACTTCGTGGACAAAGTTAATGTTCTCCCGACTCACATAGAACACATCCCTTACAATCAATCCCTGCTGATAGCCCAGCAATCGCACATGATCCACGCCCTCAATCTGCAGGGCACAATCCAACCGATGACTCAACAGACGCTCGTGTGTGAATCGCGATACCCAATTGATGAGCACCACCACACAGGAGGCCATAACCTCCTCCTTTTTGTGTATTGCACGCATTACGGGCATTTCGAGGCGCGGATTATAGATGGACTGACTCGAATCGAAGTTGGGCGAGAACACTGGGAGAAAGACATCCTTGAAGCGCTGCAGCAGAAACGCAAACGCTCGATGATCCTTCTGGGCACGATTGTCCCGCCAGCGTAGACAAGCAGCTGTCTGCACCATGCTGTTCAGCAGCACCTCGAGTCCATCTCGCGGATCTGGCGGTGCTGACTTCTCGCTGGATGAGGGCGGTAGTAGTGCTACGACCTCAGAGCTCTGCACCGGATGCGAGAAGGCATTGTCATGGAACACAGAGGCCATGCCTCCATCTGCCTTCATATTGGGATGCGAGAGAAAGTCCGTCGCACTAAACTCCGTGTCCGGACCCACAGCACCACCCTTCTGGGGCACTATGAGACCCGGTATCAAATCCGCATACATTGCATGCACATAATTCGGCGCATTCTCGCCCAGCGTCTGATACCACAGCAGAAAGTATCTAAGTAAAAAGTTAATAAGTTTTAAGTTCTTAACTCTTGGAACACCAGTAACCAAAAGATAAAACTCACTTTACGCCCTCGCGTCGCAGCTTGGGAGAGTTGCCCAGATGCAGCAGCTTCGCCATGATCCGACTGAGTGAATGGCATTGCCAGCGTCGTGCCAATAGCTCCGGCAGCAGGCACAGAATCTTCTCCAGCAACCATAGTGAACCATCCAACTCCTCGCGATGCGCTTTGTGTACTGCATGAACAACAATAAAAAAGATTGGATTAAAAATCATATTTAGAAAAGTTTCAATCTCGATTCAATACAAGATTCCGAAGCAAGCAACATGCCAAACTCAAGAGAAAGGGAAAGATAGAGATGGAGATGGAAAATGGCAGGAGACAGAGTTAGGAATAGAGTGAGTGAAAGAGTCGATGAGTCAAATTTTTGTGTTCCAGCATTAGCTTATGGAATCGCCCAAGTTATTATCGCAAATATATAGTAATGAATGCATTCGTGGGAATGTGAAAAACGAAAGAGAAACGAGATTGTGCGAGTGGAAAGCGCTGAGAAATTTTTCGGATCTGAATGGGTTCCGCTTTTCACAATCTCTATGAAAACGCGCAAAATATATATATAATACAAGACTGAGATAATGCGGCAAATTATTTAAAAAAAAGATGAAAGATATTTCTGATGAAAATCAAGGCAAATACAATACATTAAAAATAGGTAAAGATGATTCGTAAGCTTCGTAAATACTATATAAATACAAATGTAATATACTATATCGTATAACAAAGCGAATTTGGGAATGTGATAAAGTACTCAATAAGTCACCCAAACTTACCAATGTGAAACGGAAGTTCTGCCGGTAAACAGTACAAAAGAGAAAGGGCAAAAAAAAGTATATAGTGTATAGAAGGAGTTCAACATAGAATAAATATTTTGTTAAACATAATTTAAATAGAATTGTGTAGTTAGCAACGCTCTTGTGCCATTTGTTTGCTATACTTTAATCTGACGGTCACAAATGTCATAAACATTAAGAAAAAAAAAAACAAATTGCTTCGTTTTCTTAATTTGAGGCAAAAGAAGATTAACATAATTAGGACAGATAATAAAACTATAAAGTAAGTATACACAACAAATATATGTATATGTAGTTAACTAGAAAAATAGGTTTTCTTTGAGATGCTCCAAAGATTTGATACCCTTGCAGAGGCCAAGAACCCGTTTATGACTAATAGTTCTAAAAAATTGGACTGGATTTAAGGTATTGAATTCCAACAGTTGATCTTATGGCAACCTAATGATATAGTAGTACGCTTTGATTAAAATTTGGTATGCATTTTCAAATTTGTTAGATCTCATAAAATATCAATCTGATAAACTGATGTACTAGTGCGATCTAGCCAATCCTAACGTATGAACTGTATGCAGATATGTATAAGACGGATCTGTACCAAGTTTCATCAAGAAAGCTATAAAACTTTTCCATCAAAGTCAGACGGACAGACGGATATGGGCATTTTAACTCGGGTTTTAATGCTGAGCAAGAGTAAGCGTTACAAACATCATGTCAAAATTATATGCTCTGCAAGGGTATTAAACTATTAAACACCATAATTATTAAAATAAAATCAAAATATTTGAATTACCTTTCTGTTTGAGATTCGCCTCGGCCTGAATGAAGGTGTCGTATAGTATAAAATAGACATGGCTATAATTTGTCTCGAACAGCGACTTGGACTCCTCGTAATCAACATTATCTGCAAAAAGAGTAAAAAAAGAGTTAGAGTGTTATTATGATATTTGCTAAATACTTTTTTGGAATAACCTAGTTTCTGTTTCTTACGTTTTTATTAACCGCAGAAATACTTTCGATATACGTACACTCATGGTCAGATTAATAGGTGTGACCCTATAACTCTAACACATGATTAAATTATTATATGTAGTATGGAAACATGTAGTAGCGCGAAATTATTTTTTTGTAGACATTTTAACATTATATGAAAGGGAAACAGGTAAATCCCTTTAAAAAGTTTACTTGTTAAAAAGTTTCGGCTATTATACCTTCTATGTATAAACATACATACACAGTTCAGCATAAACCGATTTCAGTTTCAGCCGATGTTACCGCAATTATTGCGATATAAAGTCAACTGATCTTATCAACACGTACTATGTACATATAAGCGACAACAGGTGGCAAAGGTGACGCAATGTCGTCGACGTCACTGTTAACTTACTAAACAATGAGCCACTATATTGTTTTTTTTGTATATATTAAATGAACTCTACATCGATAACTGTAAACATATGTATGCATATGGGTCTTCGACTCTTACAACTAAGTTCTATTGCAGACTTGAAAGAAGCAGAGAATAAATAAACACGCACGCATACATGACGAATAAACCGCAATCTGATTGCGACGCTGTGGGTTCAAAAAATGCGTTAAAAAAACAACAACAACAACAGCAACAACAGCAACGAGAGGGTTTTGATGAATCAGTTGGCAGCAAGCATGAGTAAAGGGTGAAGGAGGGGAAGAAGGGTGCCAGCAGAAAGAAAGAGAAAGAGAGAGAGGGAGAGTGAGCGAAGAGAGAGAGACGATTGCCGGCATTGCTGTCATCAGCGAAACGCTGCAAAACAGAAGAAAGCTAAACAGCGAGGGAAAAGAGTAGGCCAAGAAACCTCTAAATAAAAAACTGGTTTCAATAGAAGGCCAAACCGAAACGAAACCACGAAACGAAGTGGCAACAAAATGCGAAGCTAAAGACGTTAATGATGATACACATAATGATGATGATGATGATGTTGTTGATAAAGTTACAAACAATTGAAATACAAAGAACTTCAGATATATTTAAATATATGTATGTAAGATAAATAACAATGGCACCTGTTGCAACTGTTGTTGTTGCTGCCCACGTTGGGTGGTTTCAAAATTACTTCGTTCAATGGCACAAAAAGAAAGTTACACAGTGGAGTACTTCAGATAAGCACATGCCCACGCACAGTGGCTCACAGCGTATTTTGTTCTAAACTATTGAAAATTTTAAAATATCAACAAAATTCAATTCATCTTGTTTCGGTCACGGATTTTTATTATTTATTGTAAAATTAAATATAATTCCGAAGCCATTCGAATCTAAAATAAATTAAAAATAAATATAAAAATATAAAATAAATATATAAATTAAAAAATAATCTAAAATAAAGCAAGGAAAAGGAAACTAGATAAAAATAATCACAATTCCCGAAATAGTAGTTGCTTGAAATGCTTGCAAATTTATTATTATTTATTAATTTGATTGTTAGAGTTGTTATAAATATTTTGAAAAAAAAAATGTAAGTTTGCTAATGTAAGTTAACTAAATAATGACAAACTGCTTTTAAATTTTGTTGATATCTTTAAAAACATATCAAACAAACAAGATAAACCTTTGCACGAAACACTATGCTGTGAACCACTGTATGTATTTGACTGGTGTCGAAATTGTAACAACAAAGTTGCCACTCAGTCAACAGTTGCCGCCAAGTTCTGCTGCTGCTTCTTCTTCTGCTGCTGCTGTTTGTTGTTGTTTTTGTTGTTGGTTGAAGTTCCGTAATAATTTGTGCCGCGTTTATCATTTGACGTTTTTCACACATTGTATGTATGAGTGTGTGTGTGTGTGTGTAGTGTTTCTAGTTTTTGCATAAATTAATGTGATTGTCGTTTGTTGAGTTATGTTTTTTTTTTTTTGTACAGTATTCTGTAGGTTTCCAACAGGAAATAGCATTAGATTGTACTGTAGCATGTTACATGCCAGATAAGCATATGCCCACCGTATTGTAGTGTATACAATATGTAAGATGGTCATATGCTCAAACTTAAAGATAGAGTATCAAGCGCACACGTTTACATATATATAACCGCCGCCAAATGCCGTAACATGATCAGCTACTTATGTGTAGACTGGCCTGCAGCATGAAATCTGCAGCGTTTGCAGTTCGGCCGTTCGGTACTAAGCGCATTCCAATGTATATGCCTTCTGCATGTACATATACCAATATATACACAAATACATATGGCATGCTATATACTCCCGTTCTGCCGCTGCTTTGAGCGACAGAACTCAAAACTCTTTATGTACTTTAGGCTAAGCTAATTCGAAATAAACCAAGTCAGATACATTCTGAATCTGGACACTAAAACCAAAACACGTCTTTATTTTCGCTAAACCTATTACATGGCGACCGTGACATGTTCACGAAGACTGCAAGGCAGTAAAGAAAAGCAGAAAGAGTAACGTTCCCCAATGAACGAAATCTCACAGGAGGCAGAGGAGGTGGCTCTGCCCGTCGATCCTGAGGATTGCATTCTTGACTTTGCCGAAGGCGACAAGATACCCAGCGAGGTGGACACTCGACTGCCTAAATACAACTGGCAGCGTCCCGTTGGACTCGCTCTCATCTCGAAGCTGGAATGCTTTGAATGCGCCGTCTGCAGCAAGTTCTTCGACACCGAGATCACCGCTGAGATTCACTCGCGCACAGCCACACATCATCGCAACTTCCTCAAGTTCATCAACGAGAAGTCCAGCGACACAAAGATTGCACAAAAGCGCGCTGCCGCTGCCATCGAGTAGAATAACGCAAGAAGCGCAAGGTTGAGGAAACCGAAGCAGCAGCAACAACAACAACAACATACAGCGACAATTACAACGAAAGGTGCAGCAGCAGCAGCAACAACAACAACAAAAAAAAGTGGCTGGAAATACTGAGTAAGTAGAGGTGATGAGCAATGCCTAAAAGTAGGCGCAGTGGAGTTCAAAAACGGCTTAAGGAAAGAAAAGCCACACTCCTAAAACTGCTATTTGCCCCCAACACAACAATTAGTTGGGAAACAGGCAATAAAATACAGGCTGAAATCGACAACATCGAGTCGATTCAGCAAAAATACAAAAGCTCAACCTCTACAAATAAGAACTCTTCAAATATAAAAATAATAAACTCCAAAGTATTTCAACCAGTGCCACAGAAGAAACAACTTACAACACAACCGGAGAAACAATGCCCAACGGACTGCCCTGGACCATTGGAGTCGCCGCACTGCAGCTATACATGCTTCAAGAAGACCAGCACCGGCGCCCCAACAGCCTGTGAGAAGACTAGCACAAACAATTTGTGCGAAGACCAGAATCAACAGCCTGTGCAAGGACCAGCACCGGCCCCGCCAGCGCGACAAGCTGTGCCCAAGGGACCAAGGACCGACAGCGCTACATAGAGCGTACACCACGCTATACATATAATTATACATATACATATAATTAAAATAAATGTAACAAAAAATTGTAATACTGAGCGATAATTGCGTTGCTCGTAATAGAGTATGGCCCGTAAAGCCATACAAAACATTAGATAGGGGATCACTGTTGATCAAAATAGGAAACATAATCAACATAAGAATATATGAAATATGCATATATACGTATATGAAAATATTTAAATTAAAGTACATTTAAAATCAAAAAAAAAATTAAATGTTACCACAACTTATGGTAATAAAGATCATGTACAAACCATAAGCAAAAAAAAATTTTTACCGATCACAATACGTCTAATGGAATGGAATGAAATTGTTTCCATATTTAAACAACAACGTGCTGAGTTTGATAGATCATTCAAGTGCCTTAACAAAAGTGCACTCATATCAAACCAGACAAAAATAAAACATGTTCAAGTTCTCATAGAATCGTATAACAAAGTCCGTGACATTGTAAATGTCAATGTGAGTAAGTTAAGCGATTTGCATTTAACACAGTCAATTGACGTTTTAAGAAAGCTGCGTGAAAATATTAGATACATTTCGGAAAGACATAATTTTCAAATATTTGTCCCGAATGCTCTAAATACACCAGCAACATTTGAAATTACTGATTTAATGAAATCGGTAGAAGAACTTGAACAAAAGCAAGAAATAATTAACATAGCTGACATGGCTCAAACAGCAGTACAATTTCTTAAGTTAGCCTCATCGCTCTTACCTGAGTTTGATGGCAAGGCTGAAAACTTAAAACGCTTCATAGATGCCTTAAATCTAGTAGATTCTCTTAAAGAAACACACGAAGCACTTGCTGTGAGTCTTATCAAGACAAAATTAACAGGCCATGCTAGAAATCTGATAAGTGAAGAAAACACGATTGTAGCTATCATAGCAATACTATCAGACAAAGTAAAAGGAGAGTCAGTAGAAGTTATTTCTGCTAAACTCCTAAATTTACAACAAAAAAGTAAAACGGCTAATTAATATACCCAAGAGGTAGAAAAATTGACTAAGTCTCTTGAGGGAGCTTATATCAGTGATGGATTATCACCTGATTTAGCCACTAAATACAGCACAACACTTGCTGTCAAAGCTATGACGCAGAACTGCGCTTTAGATAAGGTAAAACTTATCATGCAGGCAGGCACATTCAATAACATGAATGATGCTATATCCAAGTTTGTAAACAGCTGTACCGAAGCAACAGGACAGTCAAATACTGTACTATACTTCCAACAGCACCAAAGGGGACATTATCGAGGCAACCGAGGTAGTTACCAAGGAAGAGGTAAAAACCAAAACAACGGTTACCAAAATAATAATTTCAAAAACGGCAGAGGCCGAGGCCAAAATAGAGGAAACTCTAGAGGCCGTGGTAACTCGAATAGAGGCCAAAGCAACTCCAATAATGGAAATGCAAATGTACGAACTACTGAAAGTAGTTCGGAAAACCAGTAAGACCCTTTAGATATTCATGTGCAGTAGTATACAATATCAATCTTAGTTCAGGCATATTTATAAAATTAAAAAATATAAAAACTAATAATACATATACATTACTAATAGATACTGGTGCAGACATTTCAATAATTAAAGAAAATGTCGATATTTTTGATAATGTTAATATTAACATATCGACTAAAATATCAGGAATAGGCGAAGGTTCAGTTTTTTCAACAGGTTTAGCATTCGTAGAATTGTCTACAGGAAAGTTTATAATCCCACATAATTATCATTTAGTTGAACAAAACTTTCCAATCCCAAGCGATGGCATTATAGGTATAGATTTCATTAAAAAATTCAATTGCCTATTAGACTGTACACATACTAGTGACACTCTAATACTAAGACCAGATAATTTAAATTTCCCAATAAATATACCAATCACACATACCTGTGATAATAATGCCACAATACTTCCAGCTCGTGCCGAAGTAGTCCGACAAATCAAATTAGAATCGACAGAACAAACTGTCCTAATTCCGAATCAAGAAATTGAGGAAGGAATATTTATTGGAAATACTATTTCCAATAAAGACAATATTTTTGTCCGAATATTAAATACAACAAATTCAACCAAAATTGTAAATATTGATAAAATAAAAACCGAAACGCTAAGTGACTATGATATAGTCCAAGAAATTAGCAAAGACAGACACGAAGATGTCATGAAAAAACTAACAAAAAACTTTCCGCCACAATTCAAAACAAAACTTAAAGATTTATGCAATCAGTACACAGATATATTCGGACTGGAAACCGAATCAATAACAACAAATAATTTTTATAAGCAAGAACTAAGATTGAAGGATAATAATCCAGTATACACCAAAAATTATAGAATTCCGCACGCACACAAAGATGAAATCAATAAACAAGTAGAAAAACTCATTCTAGACAAAATAGTCGAACCTTCAACTTCAGAGTACAATAGTCCAATACTACTTGTACCCAAAAAAGGCCTACCTGGATCTGTGAGCAAAAGATGGCGATTAGTAATAGACTATCGTCAATTAAATAAAAAATTACTGTCCGATAAATTTCCACTTCCAAGAATAGATGATATTCTCGATCAGTTGGGTAGAGCCAAATACTTTTCATGTCTAGACTTAATGTCTGGATTTCACCAAATAGAATTGAAACAAAAATCACGAGAGTTAACTTCTTTTTCAACGAGCAATGGCTCGTACCAATTCACAAGACTACCATATGGTCTTAAAATAGCGCCAAATTCTTTTCAAAGAATGATGACAATAGCCTTTTCTGGACTTAATCCTTCACAAGCATTCTTGTATATGGACGACTTAATAGTCATCGGTTGTTCCGAAAATCACATGATTAAAAACTTAACAAACGTTTTTGATCTATGTAGGAAACACAACCTCAAATTACACCCAGAAAAATGCAATTTCTTCATGCACCAAGTGACCTTTCTTGGCCACAAGTGCACAGATCAAGGCATATTGCCTGACGATAAAAAATATGACGTCATCGAAAAATATCCAGTCCCTACAGACGCGGATAGCGCTAGAAGATTCGTTGCATTTTGCAATTACTATAGACGTTTCATACAAAATTTCGCCGATTATTCGCGGCACATAACTCGATTATGTAAAAAGAATGTCAGTTTTCAGTGGACCGATGAATGCCAAAATGCATTCGATTATTTGAAAAAGGCTTTAATTAAACCCACATTATTGAAATACCCAGATTTCGATAAAGAATTTTGCATAATCACAGATGCAAGTAAACACGCCTGTGGAGCTGTTCTAACACAAAAATATGGAGATAAACAACTCCCAGTTGCATACGCTTCACGCTCATTCACCAAAGGTGAAAGCAACAAATCAACAACAGAACAAGAGTTAGCAGCTATCCACTGGGCAATTACACACTTCAGACCATATATTTATGGCAAACATTTTTCAATAAAGACAGATCACAGACCATTAACTTATTTGTTTTCCATGACAAACCCAAGTTCAAAACTAACTAGAATGAGACTAGATCTAGAAGAATATGACTTCACAGTAGAATATCTCAAGGGAAAAGACAATAAAGACTTAAACAATAAAGTCCTGAAAGTCACTACCAGGCAACAGTATAGACAGAAAAAAATCCTGCGCAGGGAATGTTCAAGAAGATTTGCCAATGCAAACACTTGACGACGCTTCTAAGCCCAACGTATATGAAGTCATTTGTAATGACGAAGTACGAAAAAGTAGTGGCCTTGCTAATAAAAAATCAGATATGTTTTTTGAAACATGGAAGAAAAATTATAGCAAGAATTGATGTTAGTGATCTGTACACCAATGGAAATCTTGACTTAGGTCAGTTCTTCCAAAGGCTTGAAATGCAAGCCGGTATACTTAAGATTAGCCAACTCAAAGTGGCACCGAGCGAAAAGATCTTTGAATTAGTTTCAATTGAATCTTTCAAAAATATGGGCAATAAAATATTGAATATTTTAAGAGTAGCGCTACTCAAGCCGGTGATCCTAATAAATAAAGAAAAAGATCAAGAAGCGATACTGTCTAAATTTCATGACGATCCAATTCAAGGAGGTCATAATGGCATTACAAGAACGCTATCTAAAATAAAAAGACATTACTACTGGAAAAACATGACTCGTCATGTCAAAGAGTACGTACGTACATGTCAAAAATGCCAAAAATCAAAAACAACAAAACACATAAAGACCCCATTGACATTAACTGAAACACCAATTATAGCTTTTGATAGGGTGATAGTTGATACTATAGGCCCACTACCACTCTCAGAGAATGGCAATGAATATGCAGTTACGCTAATATGCGATCTAACTAAGTATTTGGTAACCATTCCAATTTCAAACAAAAGTGCAACAACCGTTGCCAAAGCTATATTTGAAAACTTTATTCTGAAGTACGGCCCAATGAAGACGTTCATTACCGACATGGGAACAGAGTATAAGAATTCAGTAATAAATGATTTGTGCAAATATTTAAAGATAGACAACATAACGTCTACTGCACATCATCATCAAACCTTAGGTACAGTAGAACGAAGTCATAGAACATTTAATGAATACGTTCGTTCTTACATATCAACAGACAAAACCGATTGGGATGTTTGGATACAATACTTTACATATTGTTTCAACACAACACCCTCGGTAACACACGGATATTGTCCATACGAACTAGTATTTGGAAGATTACCAAGACAGTTCATAGATTTTAATAAAACAACTAGAATAGAACCATTGTATAATGAAGAGGATTACGCTAAAGAAATTAAGTTTAGATTAGAAATAGCATATAAAAGAGCAAGAATAGCACTAGAGAATAGTAAAGCTAGAAATAAAAAACTTTATGACAATAATATGTCAGATGTAAGCATAGAAATCGGAAGTAAAGTTTTGTTAAAAAATGAAGCAGGACATAAATTAGATTCTTCATATATAGGACCATTTGAGGTCATAGATAAAGATAATAAAGATAATATAACAATTAGGGATAGTAAGAATAAAAAACAGAAAGTTCATAAGAATAGGCTAAAAATTCAAAAATAATTTTCGAAATAATTCAATAAATGGCCTGATCAACCATATATGACAATTTATAAAAAAAAAAAAATATATACTTATATATGCATTTTTCAATAAAAAACTTATGAAAAAAAAAATAAAAATAAATATATAAAATATAATTTCAAACACACAAAAAAAAAAAAAAAAATACAAAAAAAAAAAAACAAAAAAATATATATATATGTTACACTATATAAATTAAATATAATTGTTAATAGTTAAACAATACATTACTAATAACTACATAATACTATTACGTTATTTCTCTAAAAAGGGAGGTGTAGCATGTTACATGCCAGATAAGCATATGCCCACCGTATTGTAGTGTATACAATATGTAAGATGGTCATATGCTCAAACTTAAAGATAGAGTATCAAGCGCACACGTTTACATATATATAACCGCCGCCAAATGCCGTAACATGATCAGCTACTTATGTGTAGACTGGCCTGCAGCATGAAATCTGCAGCGTTTGCAGTTCGGCCGTTCGGTACTAAGCGCATTCCAATGTATATGCCTTCTGCATGTACATATACCAATATATACACAAATACATATGGCATGCTATATACTCCCGTTCTGCCGCTGCTTTGAGCGACAGAACTCAAAACTCTTTATGTACTTTAGGCTAAGCTAATTCGAAATAAACCAAGTCAGATACATTCTGAATCTGGACACTAAAACCAAAACACGTCTTTATTTTCGCTAAACCTATTACAGTACATACATTTGTGCTGTGGGCTGTAGCTTTGCTTTCATAACTTTAACAATCAAATTGGTTCATTTATATGGCCATAACAGCAAGCCATACTAACGCCCACCTGTCTGCTAAAGTCAAGTTGTAGTTTTCAACCAGTTATTGTTTATTGTTATATTGCTATTGTTATTGAGTAGTAATATTTAAAATACATTACCTAATATTGTGCGCAGGTGTCGCAGACGTGAAGCGGAATCCTTTTTGCAGTCCTGCAATTTGGCTGTCGATTTTTTAACATCTGCATGTGATTTCTTGGTAAACATTTTGCACTCGTTCTCTTCTTAATACTTAATATTTGCACACTCAAACATAATTCTTAAACTAATTCGTTTGATTTCTCGTTGCTAAACAACATAAATAAACACACACACACACTCTCGCACACGATTGAACACTCGCTAACCACTGTGTGCACCACTGTATACTTTCTTTTCGCACTTTATCCAGCGGAGCACCCCAAAGCACGACCAAGCAGCAACCATTTGTCTGTTGCTCTGACTCTTGCTGTTGTTGTTGCTGCTGCTGCTGCTGCTGCTGCTGTTTGCTGTTGCTGCTTTTCGCAGTTCGTTGTAAATTTTTGCTTTTATTTCATGTCTACTAGACAACACAATTCTCTCTCTCAGCAGCAGCCAATAATAATTGCACATACACACTTTGGTTTCGTGCAATTTCCAATGCATCGGAATTAGTTATAGTTGTACGAGTATTAGCCGTTTCACTACACATTATTAAACATTTTTCGCTGAAGCACGGATATGGGGGAGCAATTTTTTTATGGGTTTTCTTTTTTGTTGTATGGAAAAATATTCATATGCGACGCGTTTATGGACTACAAAAATTTCGGCCAACTAACCAGGTGGAATGTTACTTAACAGTAAGCTGTAGCAGCGATAACTTCACTGTTAATAACAGTATGCAATGCGATAGCTAACGTTTGTTATCGTTTATTAGACTAAACAGAATGTCATTGATTTTACTACATAATTATGCTTCTTATTAATCAATAAAAAAAATGGTGTAATGAAAATCAATTCTTGCATTTTAAAACAACACTCTGCTTATTTATCGATTCTACAGCCAACTATCGATAGAGCATAGTGTTATATTGCGTGCTGTTGTCATCGATAAATGTTTTATTTAAAACAGTATAACAGCTTTGTGTTTTCAAAATGTTGGCGTTTATATAAATAAATAAAAGCTATTAGTTAAATGTGGAATAAGTGTAAGCTGCTTTAGGCTAGTTAATTATTTAGTGTATTCGAATATTAACAGTTCAGAGTGTTTAGCAGCCCTGGTCTTAACTGTCATTTGTCGTTGGCGCCGTTTCATTTTGAAACGTCACAATCATTAGACGTGATTTGCAAGTTTTACAGGAGCTAACCGAAACTTATTTAATTTTAATTCAATTTCATTTAAATAAAATTCGGAAAACAACATGACAACGGCACGTCCCCCTATGGATGAGGAACGCGTATCAGCGTTAACTGCTTATCGTACAAAACTATTGGAGCACCGTGACATTGAATCACGTCTAAAGGCGCTGCGGGACAAGCACAAGGAGTCGCTGGCTATGTTCGAGAAGTCCGAGGATGATCTGAGGGCTCTGCAGAGTGTTGGCCAAATGCTGGGCGAGGTGCTGAAGCAACTGACGCCCGACAATTTCATAGTGAAGTCGGCCAATGGACCACGCTATGTGGTCGGTTGTCGTCGCCAGCTGAACAAGGCCAAGTTGAAGCCTGGAACTCGTGTGGCACTGGATATCACCACGTTGACAATTATGCGCTACTTGCCACGCGAGGTGGATCCACTGGTGTACAACATGTCGCACGAGGATCCCGGCAATGTGGACTATTCGGCAATTGGTGGACTTGGTGATCAGATTCGTGAGCTGCGCGAAGTGATTGAGTTGCCACTGATGAATCCGGAACTTTTCATACGCGTCGGCATCAATCCGCCCAAGGGTTGCCTGCTCTACGGTCCGCCGGGCACTGGCAAAACTCTGCTGGCTCGCGCCATTGCCTCCCAGCTGGACGCCAACTTCCTCAAGGTGGTCTCCTCGGCCATTGTGGACAAGTACATTGGAGAGAGTGCTCGCCTCATACGCGAGATGTTTGCCTATGCCCGCGACCATCAGCCGTGCATCATATTCATGGACGAGATCGATGCCATTGGCGGTCGTCGCTTCTCGGAAGGCACCTCTGCGGACCGTGAGATTCAACGCACGCTGATGGAGCTGCTGAATCAAATGGACGGCTTTGATGCTCTGGGCCAGGTCAAGATCATAATGGCCACCAATCGCCCTGACACACTAGATCCGGCTTTAATGCGTCCTGGTCGCTTGGATCGCAAACTGGAGATACCGCTGCCCAACGAGATTGCTCGCCTGGACATACTCAAGATACATGCAGCTCCTCTGGCCAAGCGAGGCGAAATTGACTACGAAGCCGTTGTCAAGCTCTCGGACATGTTCAATGGCGCCGATCTGCGCAATATCTGCACCGAGGCTGGACTCTTTGCGCTGCGCGAGGATCGGGAGTATGTCATCCACGAGGACTTCATGAAGGCGGTGCGCAAGACGGCGGACAACAAGAAACTGGAGACCAAGCTGGACTACAAGCCCATTTAATGTACTATCATTAGCTTTAGTTTAAATATGCATGTTATCAATCTAATTATCTCCGATTTGTTAATTGCTTTTTATACCCTCTGAGGGGTATATTGGGTTTGTCAGGAGTATGTAACAGGCAGAAAGAGGCGTGACAGACCCCATAAAGTATATATATTCTTGATCAGCATCAACAGCCGAGTCGATATAGCCATGTCCGTCTGTCCGTCCGTCCGTCCGTCTGTCTGTCTGTCCGTATGAACAAACAGATCTCAGAGATGGTAAGAGCTACAAGTTCAAACTTGGTCAGTATCGACCACATATTTAGTCAGTCAATACAAGTTTGTTTCCTTTTTTTGATGCCACGCCCCATTCGCCCACAATTAGTGAAAAACCAGACATACTTTGGAAAAAATACATGTTTTTTGCGAATATCTCGGTAACTATAATACCTAGGGACACCAATTTTGGCATGCAGGTTGCTAGATGCAATATAAATACAATGCCATAAACATTTTTTGGATGCCACGCCTCCTTCGCGAAAAGCACCATTTCTTTGTAACTTTGCAAGCGGCTGGCTCAATTATTTCATAACGTATAGTTTTGTAACTTAGCATTTACTTGCAGACAAATAATATCAAACGATTTTGAAAATTTCACCAAAATCGGACTATAATTAAAAAAGTTTGTCATACAACGAAAATCGTTACATTCAAGCAAGGCATAACCAAGTGCATTGCACTGAACTGTGCACACAAGCAATGAAAAACGTGTGAGCGAGATAGATATACAAATTGTGTGCATGTTAAGTTCTTGCAGCAGTTACTCCAATTCGAACTCATCTAATTGGAAACGAAGCTCAGAGAGTATTACACGGTCGGCATGCCCGACTGACATTTTCTTTCTTGTTTTAATGTGATTTTCACTGCACGCAATTGAGTGCTGTAGTAACATGCGATTCCTCAGAGCTGTAGCACGTGCTCTACGCAAGTGCTGGCGTACTCCGCGCCCTCTACGCTCCTGGAGCACTATCGGCAAGCTGGTGCTACTCGGTTACGGCTGCATGATACTGCTAAACACTCTCTACGGCTACTTTCCGTGTCGGTTGAGCTTAAAGCAGAAAAGATTTGTCTTTTCCAAACCATTGGCCGTCTACTCACTGGCAGTGGCCCTGTTCTTTGGAGGATTCTATGTGCAGCACATCTGGGAGGAGTACTCGAACGGTGGCATCGATCAGCGCAATGCTATACTGATCTATTGCTATATGAATGCCTGTGGAGTCCTGCTGTATTACCTCTATCAATGGGCAATGTGTCTGAATGTTTCGGATATGCTTAATCGAATGGCAGTCTTTAAAATCATCAATACCTTTGATTTATCCGTGGCATCTATGTGCCGTGCCATGACACTCGTGTTGCTTCGTATCTTTGGGTTTCCACTGCTGATGCAAATAACCCTGCTGCTCTATCAAAAACACAAACATCCGGAGCTGAGCTGGACGTACACAAGCCGAATCATGTTACCCATAATCTCTGGCAATCAGTTGAACAATTGCTACTTTTGCAGTGTTGTGATTGCCAGACAAATCTATACAAAGACCAACAAAGTGCTCAGTGAAACGCTGGACGAGATCAACAGACTGCAGACGCCGTCAGAGATGCTGCTGCACAAGCCGTACTATCGGATGCAACGGTTCTGTGATCTGGCCGATCGCTTGGATCAGCTGTCCGCCAAATATGTGTATTTAAACAGTTTTTGTTTGGATCACTTGAGCTTTGGCTGCTTCTCCATCGTCATTTTGCTGGCCATCAATCTGTTTAGCATTACGTTGGGCTGCTATGTTCAGTATCAGGCCTTTGTCGATTGGATAATGCTGGACAAAGCCTACGATATCGGTCAGGCATTAGCACAGTTTGTATTTTTGGCACTTGCGTTTCTGGACATCGTACTGCTCGCCAGGGAAACTCAGCAATTAATAGCCGAAGTAAGTAGTTGATTATAAGCTATTATACTTTATATGGATATACTGTTCCGATATATTTTAAATGTAGGCTCGGCAGGCGGGTTACTTGCTGCAACGCATGAATCTGGAGCATGCTGATATCCGTTTCAAACAGGAAGTGGACGCATTTTGGCTCAAAGTGCAGCTAACCCAGTTCAAGCTAATGCCACTGGGTCTACTTGAACTGGACGGTTCCATGGTCAACAAGATGTACACAACTGTTGCCGGTTTCCTACTGTTTCTCATTCAAAATGATTTAACTGTGCGATTTTCGTTAAAGTAGTCTATTGCAGAGTCACCAAATTTTTATATGCCTGTAGTTTCTATTTTAATAATTTTAGTACAGATTTACTAACTATTGCTTTGTAACTTTGTTATGGGTTACCTTTTCAAATACATATATCTTTATAAAAGTTTGATCTACAAGACGAAGTATGCCGTTTATGTACAATATACAAATTTTTCTGGAATTTTACACTCTATAATGCATTCAACATTGATTTTTGTTATAAAAATTCAATATATACACAACATTTTGCTAAGTTGAAAAGACATTTAATAAAATAAAAGAAAATTTCAGACGAGCAGTGTTTTTTTTGGGCGAAGGAGGTGTGGCATCCAAAAAATGATGATGGCATTATTTGAATATTGCATCTAGGAACTGGAATGCCAAAATGGGTGTCCTTAGGTACCGCAGTTACATGTATTTTTTCCGAGGTATGTCTGTTTTTTCGCGTATTGTGGGCGAATTGGGCGTGGCAAAACAAAATAGATTGTTTGTTCATACGGACAGACAGACAGACGGACATGGCGACTCAGCTGTTGATGCTGATCAAGAATATATATACTTTATGGGGTCTGAAACGCCTCCTTGTGCCTGTTACATACTTTTAACAAAACCAATATACCCCTCAGAGCGTATAATAATACTGAGTTGAAAGGGTTTTAGTCATCGTTGCTAATTCAAACTTTAATCTTTCCTTACAGTTTCCCGCCAAACCAGTTTTTCCAAAAATAATTGTTAAAGAAAAGTATGTAAGGTTCATTCAAAAGGCTTAGCTTTCGATTTGTTTTAGTTAAATAATTTTATATTTTTAAGCTTTTTGTCACATGGTGAAAAGCTTTTTCCCAAGTTTGTTGTGTAAACAAAATAAAGTTCATTCCCCTGTAGTAACCCCGTCTCTCGATTTCGCTTTGTTACATATTTCTGCAGCTCTTAAATTTTGAAGGGGATCTCTTAAAAAAATAATTATTTAAGTCAGAGTATTTATATTTATAGTTGCATTTATTTGTGTACTTAAATTTGTGCAAAACTTAAACCTGTTTATAATTTGTTTAGTTTATATAGCCTCTATTAATGAGCCAAGGTAATATTAGTTTAATTTGCTTAATATAGCTGGGATTCAAGAGAATGTTTCGCTTAAATTCCATTGCCCTATCCGAATCGCCCATAAAATTCTCAATATTGGATTCCGAACTGGCGGGATAAAGAGACACGGGCAGCATACGTTGAGCGCATACAAATGCTATAATTGAGCAGAATATGAAATGATATAATCATTCAGTTTTACATAGTATATAGTATATAGTATAGTGTAATGTTGATGGAGCTGCTGAATCAAATGGACGGCTTTGATGCGCTGGGCCAGGTCAAGATCATAATGGCCACCAATCGCCCTGACACACTAGATCCGGCTTTAATGCGTCCTGGTCGCTTGGATCGCAAACTGGAGATACCGCTGCCCAACGAGATTGCTCGCCTGGACATACTCAAGATACATGCAGCTCCTCTGGCCAAGCGAGGCGAAATTGACTACGAAGCCGTTGTCAAGCTCTCGGACATGTTCAATGGCGCCGATCTGCGCAATATCTGCACCGAGGCTGGACTCTTTGCGCTGCGCGAGGATCGGGAGTATGTCATCCACGAGGACTTCATGAAGGCGGTGCGCAAGACGGCGGACAACAAGAAACTGGAGACCAAGCTGGACTACAAGCCCATTTAATGTACTATCATTAGCTTTAGTTTAAATATGCATGTTATCAATCTAATTATCTCCGATTTGTTAATTGCTTTTTATACCCTCTGAGGGGTATATTGGGTTTGTCAGGAGTATGTAACAGGCAGAAAGAGGCGTGACAGACCCCATAAAGTATATATATTCTTGATCAGCATCAACAGCCGAGTCGATATAGCCATGTCCGTCTGTCCGTCCGTCCGTCCGTCTGTCTGTCTGTCCGTATGAACAAACAGATCTCAGAGATGGTAAGAGCTACAAGTTCAAACTTGGTCAGTATCGACCACATATTTAGTCAGTCAATACAAGTTTGTTTCCTTTTTTTGATGCCACGCCCCATTCGCCCACAATTAGTGAAAAACCAGACATACTTTGGAAAAAATACATGTTTTTTGCGAATATCTCGGTAACTATAATACCTAGGGACACCAATTTTGGCATGCAGGTTGCTAGATGCAATATAAATACAATGCCATAAACATTTTTTGGATGCCACGCCTCCTTCGCGAAAAGCACCATTTCTTTGTAACTTTGCAAGCGGCTGGCTCAATTATTTCATAACGTATAGTTTTGTAACTTAGCATTTACTTGCAGACAAATAATATCAAACGATTTTGAAAATTTCACCAAAATCGGACTATAATTAAAAAAGTTTGTCATACAACGAAAATCGTTACATTCAAGCAAGGCATAACCAAGTGCATTGCACTGAACTGTGCACACAAGCAATGAAAAACGTGTGAGCGAGATAGATATACAAATTGTGTGCATGTTAAGTTCTTGCAGCAGTTACTCCAATTCGAACTCATCTAATTGGAAACGAAGCTCAGAGAGTATTACACCGTCGGCATGCCCGACTGACATTTTCTTTCTTGTTTTAATGTGATTTCCGCTGCACGCAATAAAGTGCTGTAGTAACATGCGATTCCTCAGAGCTGTAGCACGTGCTCTACGCAAGTGCTGGCGTACTCCGCGCCCTCTACGCTCCTGGAGCACTATCGGCAAGCTGGTGCTACTCGGTTACGGCTGCATGATACTGCTAAACACTCTCTACGGCTACTTTCCGTGTCGGTTGAGCTTAAAGCAGAAAAGATTTGTCTTTTCCAAACCATTGGCCGTCTACTCACTGGCAGTGGCCCTGTTCTTTGGAGGATTCTATGTGCAGCACATCTGGGAGGAGTACTCGAACGGTGGCATCGATCAGCGCAATGCTATACTGATCTATTGCTATATGAATGCCTGTGGAGTCCTGCTGTATTACCTCTATCAATGGGCAATGTGTCTGAATGTTTCGGATATGCTTAATCGAATGGCAGTCTTTAAAATCATCAATACCTTTGATTTATCCGTGGCATCTATGTGCCGTGCCATGACACTCGTGTTGCTTCGTATCTTTGGGTTTCCACTGCTGATGCAAATAACCCTGCTGCTCTATCAGCGCCAGAAGCATCCGGAGCTGAGCTGGACATACACTAGCCGAATCATGTTACCCATAATCTCTGGCAATCAGTTGAACAATTGCTACTTTTGCAGTGTTGTGATTGCCAGACAGATCTATGCAAAGACCAACAAAGTGCTCAGTGAAACGCTGGACGAGATCAACAGACTGCAGACACCGTCAGAGATGCTGCTGCACAAGCCCTACTACCGGATGCAACGATTCTGTGAACTGGCCGATCGCTTGGATCAGCTCTCCTCCAAATATGTGTATTTAAACAGTTTTTGTTTGGATCACTTGAGCTTTGGCTGCTTCTCCATCGTCATTTTGCTGGCCATCAATCTGTTTAGCATTACGTTGGGCTGCTATGTTCAGTATCAGGCCTTTGTCGATTGGATAATGCTGGACAAAGCCTACGATATCGGTCAGGCATTAGCACAGTTTGTATTTTTGGCACTTGCGTTTCTGGACATCGTACTGCTCGCCAGGGAAACTCAGCAATTAATAGCCGAAGTAAGTAGTTGATTATAAGCATTTATTATACTTTATATGGATATACTGTTCCGATATATTTTAAATGTAGGCTCGGCAGGCGGGTTACTTGCTGCAACGCATGAATCTGGAGCATGCTGATATCCGTTTCAAACAGGAAGTGGACGCATTTTGGCTCAAAGTGCAGCTAACCCAGTTCAAGCTAATGCCACTGGGTCTACTCGAGCTGGACGGATCCATGGTCAACAAGATGTACACGACTGTTGCCGGTTTCCTACTGTTTCTCATTCAAAATGATTTAACTGTGCGATTTTCTTTAAAGTAGTCTATCCTACACAATTAGCAGAGTCACCAAATTTTTATATGTCTGTAGTTTCTATTTTAATAATTTTAGTACAGATTTACTAACTATTTTTTTGTAACTTTGTTATGGGTAACCTCTTCGAATATGTCTTTATAAAAGTTTGATCTACAAGAGGATGTATGCCGTTTATGTACAATATACCAATATATCTGAAATTTTACTGTCTATAATGTATTAAACATTGATTTAAATTATTTTTGCTGGTTTTGTTATGAAAATTAAATATATACACAACATTTTGCTAAGTTGAAAAGACATTTAATAAAATAAAAGAAAATTTCAGACGAGCAGTGTTTTTTTTGGGCGAAGGAGGTGTGGCATCCAAAAAATGATGATGGCATTATTTGAATATTGCATCTAGGAACTGGAATGCCAAAATGGGTGTCCTTAGGTACCGCAGTTACATGCTATTTTTTCCGAGGTATGTCTGTTTTTTCGCGTATTGTGGGCGAATTGGGCGTGGCAAAACAAAATAGATTGTTTGTTCATACGGACAGACAGACAGACGGACATGGCGACTCAGTTATTGATGCTGATCAAGAATATATATACTTTATGGGGTCTGAAACGCCTTCTTGTGCCTGTTACATACTTTTAACAAAACCAATATACCCCTCAGAGGGTATAATAATACTGAGTTGGAAGGGTTTTAGTCATCGTTGCTAATTCAAACTTTAATCTTCCCTTACAGTTTCCCGCCAAACCAGTTTTTCCAAAAATAATTGTTGAAGAAAAATTTTTACGGTTCATTCATAAGGCTTAGCTTTCGATTTGTTTAACTTAAATAATTTTATATTTTTAAGCTTTTTGTCACATGGTGAAAAGCTTTTTCCCAAGTTTGTTGTGTAAACAAAATAAAGTTCATTCCCCTGTAGTAACCCCGTCTCTCGATTTCGCTTTGTTACATATTTCTGCAGCTCTTAAATTTTGGAAGGAGATCTCTTAACTTTTATTTAACACAAAAAAAGGTAATGATTTAAATAAGAGTATTTATATTTATAGTTCCATTTATTTGTGTACATACATTTGTGCAAAACTTAAACTGTTTATAATTTGTTTAGTTTATATAGCCTCTATTAATGAGCCAAGGTAATATTAGTTTAATTTGCTTAATATAGCTGGGATTCAAGAGAATGTTTCGCTTAAATTCCATTGCCCTATCCGAATCGCCCATAAAATTCTCAATATTGGATTCCGAACTGGCGGGATAAAGAGACACGGGCAGCATACGTTGAGCGCATACAAATGCTATAATTGAGCAGAATATGAAATGATATAATCATTCAGTTTTACATAGTATATAGTATATAGTATAGTGTAGTGTAGTGTACATACCCCAGAGACCATGTTTCTTCAGATTCCCATGTAGTTCGGAAAGTGTTGGTATTTTGCGCTCATATTTGAGAAGTTTCAGATGAAGTACCAGTTGTTCGTGATAGTACTCAATGAAGTTATCGAAATTCTCCAGTTTTATGTGCATATTTGGGGTTGTCATCAGCAAACACAATAAATCATGGGCTGGTGTTCCATATTTGGGTAGCTGATAGTCCACAAAGCAGACGTCTTCGATTTCGCCTGCATTTAATTTGAATAGAAAATTGTTACACCAAAAATCTCCATGATTCAGTACTGAGAAATCGTTGTCGTCAATACGACCAAAATCCATATACAATTCGGTCATGCGTGACGTATAGTTGGTCTGAAAATATATGTACATATACTTTATAAAGTTGTAGGTATTTATAATGCTCAAAATTCTTACGATCAATTGCATCTGTCCGGGATCAAGTTCGTACTGCTGCATACACTCTAAAAAGGGCACATTGAATGTTACATTCAGCTGTTCGATCCACTTATATTGCTCTGGGCAGATATAGCTTTTCCGATAGGTCTCCTCATACTCCCCCAAATCGGCGACCCTTCGAGCCGAAGCCGCATGCCATTGAGCCAGTTTCTTAAGAACTGCATTCATTTCGGTTTGTCCCAGTCCCCGTATACGCTCCAGATTTCTATAGCCCTTGGAGCGCAGATCCTCCATCAATATATAGTCACAATTTGGCGGAGTTTCTGTAAACTTCAGATGCAGTGGCTTAAATCTCACCGAGATCGCTGCATGTTCCACATACAGTTGCTCCAGTTCGGGCACCAAACGATCGTACATATCGGATTCGGTGACAAACAGATCGTGGAAATCGTTTCCATCTTCGCGATCAGCCACCAACGGAATTTTCAATATGTAACTTATCTCTTTGTTGCACTTATCTGTTGGTCTTAAGCAAAGTTAACAACTCTGTCGCTCTCTTTATCTCTTTGTAAATATGTATATATGAACAAACCCACCTTTCAGCTGCATTACAATTTCAATCCGAAGCACAATCGTCAGATAGTTTTCCCCACCACTAATCGCTGAGGTGCAAACGAACTTTTCTATGCTCTCAAAATCCGCATAATTAGTTTTAAGTAATCTGGTAAATAGCTCTTGATTAACCCATTCCGGTGCATTTCCAATTGCAGTCGTCATTTTACTATTTACAGGCCGTACTGATCACAGTTCACTCCGTTCGCGTGGGGCGTCTCCAAAGTTCGAATCGCAACTGAGCGAAAGCTTCATCTCTCATTCTCAGTCTCTACATCTGATAAAAGCTCATGCATGCAGCTTCTGAGTCTGGTATTCACTTTTATTCACTGTTAAGTTTTGATTGTATTCACATGAATTGTCAAGCAGTTATCGTTTAACTAATCAGAGAAAACTAACAGCAGAGACTGCAGTCGAGCTAATCGACTGTAAAAGACACTGCACTTATTTTAAAGCAATCGAATACGCAATATGCGGATTTTTGAGTTATTTTAAGGGATTGAGAGTAAAATAACAATTTAATTATATTTAAACGTAGGTAGATTAACATTTTTTAAATAGGTCTCCAGGCAACACTAATGGAAAGAGATTACAATTATAACATTATAATATTGATGGCCTACGAATCGACTTAAGTTTTAAACTATAGCTTAAACTAGTGGGAGCTAGTCAAGCAAGCCGTGTCACTCGGCCTGAGTGTAATATACCATGTATGTACTTATTATAGAGCAATATCAAGTATAATATGTTTAAAAAAACTTTTTTTCTATCGATTTTCCAATGAAATACTACAATTTTATTGGAATATAAATAAAATATTACCAAATATACACAGTGTGTAAGTTTGATTAATATAAATTTGATACTTATAGATATGTAGGATTTCTTTTTATTATTTATTAAGATACATTTACTTGTAGTTTTGTAGCATTTCTACAACAAACTTGATCTGCGTACAGTTTAGAGAAATCTGCAAGTTAAATTTTGTAAGACAACGACACTGAAATTAAGGCTAATCAAATATTTATATACTTTACAGGGCCAAAATGTGTTTTTCTGACTGGCCTTACTTTCTGACAAACTTAATAGACCCTAGCAATTTTTATAAGTATTATTTTTACAAGTACAGGTTAAAAAATTATAAAATTAGCAAACATAAAATTGCAGTTAACTAATTAAGTTAGTTGAACTAACTAATCTGATCGGCATATTCAACCTTGAAAACATGAAATCTACACGAATGTTAAACCCAACCTCTCAAACAGATCGTTAAGTTTTAATTGCTCTTTGAATAGTATTAAATCTTTCATGTTAACACACTAAACTATCTATAACAAACTAACAATATAACTTACCTGATGATTGGATTTGGTTTTTCCAGGTTTTCCCCCGATCTTTTTTCGCCAAATGTTGTACCATTATTTGCTCTCTTTTCCCTAAATTGTAGTTAACAATTTTTATTGTAATATTTTGTTTTTACTATCATCACTTTAATTGAATTTATTAATTTTTATTTCTAAATTAATTTTAATGGTTGTGTTGACTATTCACAGTCAGAACTTAAATACATAAATAAATACATTAAATTAAATACATTTTACTATTTAGTTTTAATTTTAGAATTAAACTCGATTTCAACTCTTAACGCTTAACGCTGTGCATGTAGACATGTCGCCTCAGTTTGTCCGGCCGTGCGAAATCCTTGGCGCAGAAGGTGCACTGATAGGGTCGCTCTCCCGTATGCTTGCGACGATGAACCTTTAGCTCGTAGTAGACGGTGAAGGACATGTCACAGAGATCGCATTTGAATGGCTTCTCGCCGTTGTGGCGACGCATATGGATGCTGAGTTTGTTGGGCGTGAGTGACTCTAGGCCGCATAAGGAGCAGAGGTATTTCTTGCCCGGATTCTTCTTGGCCACATGCATGTCTCGGATGTGCTTGTCGAGACTCGGCTGCACCACAAAGGAGCGCCAGCAGTGGGGACACTGGTATCTGAAGCGTCGACTTCGCTTCGCAGCAGCAGCAGCAGTTGGCGTCTGAATTGAAGTTTTGGCATGTTGAGTGGCCATGTGCTGCTCCAGATTCGAACTCCACATGAATTTGTAGCCACAACGCTGGCATTTGAACTTCTTCTCCTGATTCAAGCACTGGGTGCGCAAATGATGCTCCAACATGGTCTAAAGCAATGGAGATTTGAGTAAAAGTTAAAGCTGTGGCACCTTCTAGTTACCCACCTTATCGACCGACTTGAAGATGCAGTGCTCACAGGCATAGGGTAGCTTATCAAAGGTGTGCAGGGAGTATTGATGCTCACTCAGCTCCCTGCGCCGCTGAAAGGACATGTCGCATAGCTCACATCTGTAGGATCTGCCCGTGGCTGTCTCCACATCACTATCGTCCGTCTCGTCCAGCTGCAACTCGAATCCATTCTCTGTGCTTATCATATAATTGCAACTCTCCATGCTGTGTGCCAGCATAGAGTTGTGCCGACGCAGATCAGCAATGCTAACGAACTGCATGTCGCACAGTTTGCAGACAATTGTCTTGGATCCCGCTGGCTTGGCCGCATCCGCCAGCAAAGTCTCAGCCAAGGGCAGATCCTCACCACTGAAACCATGACGCTTCACATGCTTGTGCAGCAGTGCCACACGATAGAATGTCCGTGTACACCAGCGGCATGGAATCAACGCATTGCCCACATCGTGCAGCATCAGTTTGTGTTTCGTCACGGCGCTCTTGTCCTGGAAGCTACGTGAGCACTGATCACAGGGATAATTCTCTTGCTGGAAACAGTGGGTAATTATTAATAGTGCACAGAGTTGGATCTCTCTGTTCCTCTCACCTTTTCCTTATGCTCCACGAGATGGGCACGCAGATTGCGGCGCCAGAAGAAACGCTGCGGACACTTGTCGCACATGAAACGCTTCAGCGTGTTCTGGCAGAGCTTCTGGGTGTGATGATCCAGGAGTTGGGCGCTTAGGAAGCGGGAATCACAACGCTGACAGACATAGGGTGCCTCCAGCCACGTGTGCTGCTGACGATGATGCTCATGCAGCTGGAATTTACGTGGCCAAATGGCGCTGGGTGAATCGCACAGCTCACAGGCATAGCTACGTCGCTGCACGACTCCCGCCTCGCCATCGCTATCCGTATCGGAGCTGTCCAGATTCATCTCGTAGCGTGCCTCATTGGTTATGGAATAGTAGCGACCAAACATGCCCAGTTTGAGATCATTTAAGATGCGTACTCTTAGACCGGCCTCCGTGGACTCCACCGCCGTTCTGTAGAAGCCTTCGGCAATCCGCTCGATGGGCTCACCGTGTGCCTCGAATTTAAAGTCCCTGGGATGTGCTCGGAGATGTTCGCGTAGCTCGCGTAGCTTCACAAATCTTCGCAGACAGATCATGCACTGAATCTCCTTGGAGCCATTTGGTCGACAGCGATGCAAGTCGAAATCCTTCACCCGACGATCAATGCGGGATGGCTTGGACATGGCTGACATGGCTGACATGGCTGCTGTTGTGCCGTCCTCCTCCTCCTCCTCGTTGTCCTCATCGGAATCCTTGTAGTTGTTGTGCTCCTTGTGCTTGTGCTTAATCAGACTGACAATGTATTTGTAGGACTTGCTGCACTGATCGCACTTGTAATAGTTATCGCCTCCAGTGCTGTCCAGTTCATCATCATCCTCCTCTGGCGTTCTATAGAAGATTACACATGGTTTAACTGTACACATTGTATAGCTAACAACTCACTTGATCTCCTTGATTAGACTGTGCACCAAGGAGTCTGTGCTGGGTGGTTTTAAGCATTGAGCTCCTCTTGTTCTTGCTGCTGGCTCCAAACTCGTCTCCCCTCTACGAATGGGTCTTGGCTCCGCTGGCAACTGGTTGACACCGTGTGCCGTGTGCTTGTGCCTGATCAGCACCATGATGTACTTGTAGGATTTGTCGCATTGATCACATTTGTAGTAGTTATCCGCCTCACTGTCCACATCCAAGCTAAAAAGGGATTAGAGTCAGTTGTTGCTAAGGAGAAGCAGTTACACTTACTCGGAGTTGGCGCTGCTCTGGCCTGTCATGGAGCTCTTGAGAAGATTGTGTAGAAATGGTTCTACACTGGACTTCGATTTCAATTTGGGACTGTGATCCCGCTGCTTGTGCCTGAAGAGATATGACACATATCTAAAGGATTTGTCGCATTTATTGCACTTGTGCTGCTTTTGTTGCGCCTTGCGTTGCTTCAGCGGCACATCATCATCATCGTCATCATCATCATCATCATCTTCAATATCGTCGTCGTCGTCATCGCTGGCTTCATACAAGTTCTTCTTAATTAATGGATCCACTGTGATTGCTGTGCCAGCTTGTGGCAACTCAGGCTCTGCAGATGGCTCCTCCATTTTAATGGTTACGCCCTCAATCTCCAGCAATTGAATTGGAGTCTCCTGCAAGCACTCCAAGCTGCCTTTGTCGGCCTCATCCAGTGCAGCTTCTGTGGCCAGTTTTTGCAACCAGAGTTCGTGCGTTTGACGCGCCTGCAGCACAAAGTCGTAGGCATTTTCCAGTTTCTGTGCACAACTGCGGCATAGCCAGGGCGGCAGCTTGTCTGCCTGTTCCACAGCAACCTGAAAGCAATTGATTCTCATTTATCATTTTTTTTTTTCATTTTTTTTTTCATTTTAGTTGGGAGTTGGGGGCTTGTGAGTTGTGCGCACCTCAAGTCTGGCCAACTCCGACAGCAGTTGGTGAAATGTTTTCTCTGCATATTTATGCACTGGCGTCTCAATCCAATAGCGTCCATCTGCGCCTCCACAGATGCGACAGGTCCGTGTCATTGTTCAATTAGATTTCTCTAATCTTCCAATAAGCTTCATAGACGAAAATCTATTTGTAGAGTACACAAAACAAGTGCAAAAAAAATCAGTGTGGACACACTGTTAAGGCAACAGCTGTTCGGCCCACAGCTGGGAGTACTGCTGTTAAGCCAACAGCTGTTGCTGTTAACACTACTATCGTTGTGCATAACAGCTATCGATATTTTTTAGTGCTGAGAAGAATTGTTCACAGTAGCTCAATTGACAAAGTCGGACAAATTTGTCTGCAAATGTGTAAACAATTATGTGTATTAAATGTCTGAATTTCTGTTTTACTTAAAGTTATATATTAGTGTTTTGTTTTATAGAATATTGTGTGCAAATTTCATGCATGCTCTTGCAGTTTGGCCAGGGCGGTGATTGTAAGTCAGTGAGCACAAGGAGTTTTATCTATATATAGATAAAAGCCACTAAAGGAGATTATCAACAATCTCCCTTGCTCATCACTGATTAGAAGAGATCTAACGAACTAGTTGCCGAAATAGTTCAGTGATTTGACTGAACTGTTCATTTGAGCTTCTTCAGAACGAAACAGCCCAACTTTATAATTTATGCACATTAAAATGTTTAGCAATTAAAAAGAGGTGTAATAAAAAACGCTAAGCTACATGCTGCCTGCCGACATTTGCCGCACTTGTGCACTGCACAATGCAAATTTGTTATCGCTCTCAACGTGCACCGAGAAATACGCCAACAAAAGTCTCGCCAACATGTTGCATGAGTTAACGCAAATCGATGTAAGTTATTAAGTTAAAAAACAAAATCGTGATAAAATTAATGTTACTTTAGCCGCTAATGGAGCACACGGACGACAAGCTGCCGCAGTATTTGTGTGGCGACTGTCTGGATAAGCTGGAAATTGCGTATGCATTTGTGTTGCAAGCACGTCGGGTGCAGGAGCAACTGTTGCACAAGATGCGCACAGGACTGGAGTGCCTAGATGAGACACCAATAGACATCAAGACAGAAACAGATACTACTGTGGAGCACAACAGTGAAGAGACTGCCACTGTATCTGTGGCAGCACTCAAGTTGCAGCCAGAGAGTGAGACAGAAAGTGAAAGAGATGGCGAAACAGATGCTGCGGAGTGAGTTATGATGCAGTTGCTCCGCAAGTTCATGTTTAAACTCTAAACCCATTGATTTTCAGTGCTGCTGCTGATGTGCTGCCCAGGCGCAGCACACGGAAGCTAAAAGCTGCCACGGACAGCGACAACGCCGAGACGTAAGTGTCCAAATGGATAATTGCAAGCTAATTGGCTAATATTGTATTGCAACTCTATTGTAGTTTAGTGCCTCTGAAGCGACCACGTGGTCGTCCTGCGCGTACGTCCAAGAGGCAGGATGGACGCCATGGCTGTGAGGTGTGTGGCAAGACCTTCTCCTGGCATCGCGACATGCAACGTCATGCCCGTGTGCACTTCGAGCAAGCAGCCTATGTGTGTGGCAGCTGTGGCAAGGGATTTCTACGCAAGGACAAGTACACATTCCATCTGCGATCCCACGAGAAGCGTCAAGCGAAGCAAGTGGCACGCCAATTGACCAACGAGTGGCGTTTTGCCGAACGTCTCTACAGCTCGGAGCCCCTGAAGCGCATCGAGTGCAAGCTATGTGGTCTGCAGTGTCAAAGGATTCAGGAACTGCGCGAGCATCTGGTTACACATGTCAGCATTGAAACACTCGCTGAACTCAGCGCCCAAAGTGATGTTATTGTGGAACAGTTTGGCAGCCAGCAGTTGGACTTGGAGCAGCTGAAGCAGCAGATATGTGCGGATATAGCCAAGGGCAGCGAGTCCTTGGATAAATACTGTGCTCTGGTCAATGCACATGGCTATGAGCTGTGCCTCAGCGATTCCGATGAAGAGTTAACTGAACAGCCACCACCTCAATATCAGTGTCTGCTGTGCAACAGCAACACTCACTTCTCAACGCAAACATCAACTGATGCAGCACACGTTGCAGCAGCACACTCAACCACCGTCTAGCGAATCCTTGCAACGTTGCAGCCATTGCCAAGTGGGCTTCGTGAGCACTAAACTGCTGGAGCAGCATCAGCGCACGCAATGCCACAATCAGCTAAAGCGCTACAGTTGCTCCAACTGTCCTGGGAAATTCTTGTGGCTACAGAACCTAAAGCAACACGAGTGCTCGAGGGATTCCCAGGAGCAGGAGCGACGTGTGGGCAAAAAGATTCTTTGCTGTCTTTGCAATGAGCAGCTGCCAAAGATGTCAGCACTGCGTGTCCATCTGCTCACCCACTGCGATGGACAGAGTGGCATTGATAGAAATCTTCTAGCTAGCTTATCTACCGATAGCCTCAACACTGACCAGCTGGAGCTTAGCACAAGGATTTCGAACGATTTTGAGGCACAAGATTATAATTGCTACTTTAATGCCTGCACAGACAGTGGTCAGGAGCTGGACTTTTTTGATTCCGATACGGATTCAGACACACGATCAGCAACATTCATGCGATCTGTGTGGCGTCTGCAGTGCACGCCGCTCCCAGCTGCTGTGGCATCAACAGCAGCAGCACGAGGAGCAAAAGGAGGCACTGCCACATGTGTGCAACAAGTGTGGACTTGGGTTTGTGGCAGCTGCGTTGCTTCAGCAGCATTGTCGTCGCAGCTGTGCAAAGCAGCATGCAAAATTCCACTGTCACCAATGTAATCTCCATTTCATCTGGCAGTCGAACTACGAGCGACACTTGGAAGCGCAGCACGAGACGGCGGCAGCAGAGACTGAGACCGAGCAGCAGCAGCAGCAGTTGCCCAATACAAGACTTCGAAGCCAGCGACAACAGTGCAATGCCAAACTGCAGTGTAATGAATGCGAAAAGGTAAACTGAAGAAGTGAATAAGAGGGGGGAAATCTGCTAGATTCTTGGAGTATTTTTATACCCTCTGAGGAGTATATTGGGTTTGTCAGAGGCGATTTGTATGTAACAGGCAGAAGAAGGCGTGGCAGACCCCATAAAGTATAAATATTCTTGATCAGCATCAACAGCCGAGTCGATATAGCCATGTCCGTCTGTCCCTCTGTCCGTCTGTCTGTCTGTCCGTCCGTATGAACAAACAGATCTCTGAGATGGTAAGAGCTACAAGTTCAAACTTGGTCACTATCGATCACATATTTAGTCAGTCAATACAAGTTTGTTTCATTTTTTTGATGCCACGCCCCATTCGCCCACAATAAGCGTAAAACCAGACATACCTCGGAAAAAATACAGATTTTTTTGCGAATATCTCGGTAACTATGGCACCAATTTTGGCGTGCAGGTTGCTGGATGCAATATAAAGACAATGCCATCAAAATTTTTTTGGATGCCATGCCTCCTTCGCCCACCAAAAGCACCATTTCTTTGTAACTTTGCAAGCGGCTGGCTCAATTATTTCTTAACGTATAGTTTTGTAACTTAGCATATACCTGCAGACAAATAATATCAAACGATTGTGAAAATTTCATTAAAATCTGACAATATTTAAAAAAGTTTGTCATACAACGAAAATCGTTACATTCAAGCAAGGCATAAACACGTGCATTGCACTGAACTGTGTACACAAGCAACGCAAACGAAAAGCGTGTGAGCGAGATAGACATACAAATATGTGTGCATGTTAAGTTGTTGTAGCAGCTACTCCAATTTGAACTCATCTAATTGGAAACGAAGCGCAGAGGGTATTACACGGTCGGCATGCCCGACTGACATTTTCTTTCTTGTTAGTAATTAGTTTATTGTACATTTCAGGTCTTCATCTGGCCAAAGGATCTGACGCGTCACAAGCGCTTGCATCAGCCGCAGGCAACGGCTCAATACGAATGCAGCTACTGTGAGCGCAAGTTTCATCGCAAGGATGGCCTCAAGTCCCATCTGCGAGTGCATGGCGGAGCAGCAGCAGCAGCAGTTGGAGGATGAGACACAACCGAATCCAACAGTGTTGCTGCAGTTGTGCCAACCGAATGGTTGCAAGCAGATTCAGTGCATGATCTGCCACTCGCAGCACACAAAGATTGCGGATCTACGCACACATTTGCTGCAGCATCAGTTTGTGGTGGAGTTTGGTGAGCAGCGCACTCAACCAGAGAGCATATCACGGTTGCTGTATCCAGAGCTGGTGAAGCCGCTGGCTGAGCAGCAGTTGATTGAACGCATACAGCGGGATGTGGCCGAGGGTGTGGAGCTGGAACGATTTGTATCGATAACCAATGAGGCAGGCATTGAGCTGCGTCTGGACAGCAGTGAAACTGATACGGATTCGGACACAGCTGATGTGAAACGGAGCAGCAGCAGCGGGCGACAATATAACTGTGAACTGTGTCAGCTGCAGCTGCCGCGTAAATATCAACTCTATGCCCATCAGCTGGAGCAGCACACGTGGCAGGAGGCAACACACATTTGTAGCCACTGTCAATCCAGATTCATTAGTGAACAACTGCTGGAGCATCACTATGGCACGCTCTGTGGCAATCCCCACAAACGTTTCCTCTGCCGCAAGTGTCCGTTACGCTTTCGCTGGCGCAACAATCTGCAGCTGCACACGGATGTGGCACACAACCAGGAGAGTCCAGCTGTTGCTGGAGAGCTGATGCTAACTATGCCAGCTGTGCCTAGCTACGACTGCAACGAGTGTAAGCGCAGCTTCAAAATGCAAAAGGATCTCACCCGGCACACACTGATGCATGCCAAGGACTCGAGTATATATCGTTGCCGCTGGTGTGCCCGCCGTTTCTATCGCCAGGCAAATCTCTTGCAGCACATTGAGCGGCATGGCATCAGTGCCGCCCAGCTGCCGTATGCCGAGTCTCTGCTCAATGCCAGTCGCCATCCGCATGGCCAGAAGTGCATCCAGTGCAAGGTTTGTGATCTACGCTTTCCCACAATCTCTGCACTGCGCTCCCACCTGTCCTCCACACCGCGGGGAAGTCATCATGAGATTGATTCAATGCTAAACTATTCCATCACCAATCAGCTGGGCTATGAGCTGCACTTGGATGACTCGGAAACGGATGAGGAGTGCAAGAAGCCAGCTGGCACTCCCAGCCACTACACCTGCAGCATGTGCCAGCTGCGCTGTGTGCGCAAGTACGAGCTGCATCAGCACCAGCAGGCCATGCATCGTCTGGAGCGCATAACCGAGGGCTGTGACCAGTGCATCTTCAAGAGCGTTTGTCCCGATCTCATTGCCTATCATCAGCGCGTGCAATGTGGCAATAAGGAGAAGCAATTCAAATGTGTCAGCTGCGGCTACAGGTTCATGTGGGAGTCCAATCTGCTGCTGCACCTGCAGTTGCAGCATCCCAGCAGTGCTGCTGGTCAGGAGGAAAGCTCAGCTGATACTCAAGCATTAACTGCAGCTGCGGAGGGTCAGATCTTCCAGTGCGGTCAGTGTCCGCGCAAATACAATCGCAAGGATCGTCTGACGGCCCATGTGAAGAAGTGTCATGCTCCAGGTGCTGGTGTCGGTGCAGTGACGAAAGCAGCGACGCCTTCCACTGTCGCCAAGCAGCAGAAGAGTTTCCTTTGCGCCTTTTGCGGCAAGGCAGTCAGCTCCTCCTCCAATCTCATCATACACATACGTCGCCACACCGGCGAGAAGCCCTTCAAGTGCGACTACTGCGACATGGCATTTCCTCGCTCCTCCGATCTCCAGTGCCACCGACGCACCCACACCGGCGAACGTCCGCATGTGTGCACTGTCTGCCAGAAGGGATTCGCCCGCTCCTACAAGCTGCAGCAGCACATGCGCATCCACAGTGGCGAACGGCCCTACAAGTGCACATATTGCGACAAGAGTTTCACCCAGTCCAACGATCTGACGCTTCACATCCGCCGTCACACCGGCGAGCGACCCTATCAGTGTGATACGTGTGGGGAACGCTTCATCCAGGGCACAGCACTCAAGAAT
The DNA here is from genome assembly GCA_035047385.1 of Drosophila tripunctata. NCBI lineage: Eukaryota > Metazoa > Arthropoda > Insecta > Diptera > Drosophilidae > Drosophila > Drosophila tripunctata. Next base: position 274,948 of record JAWNPS010000325.1, read on the forward strand.
CATCGCATACAGAGTGGACATTATCACGAGGCAGTCGATAGTTTAACTAAGGATAATTAAATTGGTTCTCAAATGTAATCAATAAAAATTCATTCATTGTTTGTGTACAACAAATCGATTAAAATATGAACTAACTAACCAACTATCGATAAAATCAAACGGCCGTTTAACAGAAGTATTGAACAGTATCGTTTGTGCAAAAGTATCGTTTGAAACTACTCACCAGTGCTGCCAATAATAGTTTAAGGAATGATGATTGACAGATGGATATGAGAACAAGTTAGCGAAGGGAAACAAGTTTTAAAATAGAGAAAAAGATAATTTGATAGCACCGCTATGGGAAATTAATAATAGACAATTAAGGCAAATTTGAATACATTAAATAATGCAGGGACTTTTCGAAACGAACAGATCTATCCAAAAAAGTTCTTATGTGGCAGTACTGCACACCAAAGGTGTATTTACAAGGGTGACTTATTTCTAGTAACTGTTCCCAGTCTGGGATCGTATATTATCAATGCTGTCAAACATATAAATATATAATTTAAAACATATAATTTTACTCGAGTTTTTAAACATCATAACTGCGTAGATTTACGGTTAGGGGATGTTCGATAAAATTCGTGTTTCTAGAGGAAAAGTCCGGCCTGAACATAGCTGATTTGGCTGCACTGCCAACGGCAGGTGGAATGAACCGTTGTCATAGCAACAATTAATAAACAATCGTGTTAAGTAAACAAAGTTAGCCGGGTGTTTATCGCACTTGTCTGACAATCTGTTTGAAAAGCGACGCAAGAAAATAATTTAAATCAGACTTGTGTTATATTAAAAAAAAAATAAATATTAGATCAACAGCAAAACTCATAAATATAAAAGTTAAATTCAAATCAAGTTGAGTGCATTGTTAAAAAGGTTTTCTTTTGTTTTAGGTTTTTGCAAATTATTGAGTTATTATTTTTGATACAGTGCACAAATCCAACGAAACGCTCCATCATGGTCAAAACCGCTAAGCAACAAGATAAATCACAAAAACATAGGCCGTTGGCCGTCACAGATCGGAGCAGCATGAATGCTAGTGGAAGTTATGCTGATAGTACCTTCTGTGTGGTGCTGCACGTTGTGGAAGGTGTGTGTACTTGAGGAAGTTTAGAAAGTGTATAAAATTCTTTATTGATAACAATTTACAGCAATTAATTTCTATGGTCGCGAGATGAGGGAGGCGGAAAGGGATCAGATCGTAATGAATGCAGCTCTCAATACTGTGGACTTTGAAGTGGAGGGCACACCGTCGGTTACCACAGAAACAATAATCTTCAACAGCAACTGCATCTGGGAGTGCGATATGGCGGGCATTAAGCGCATCAAGACCGATCATCGGCCAGTCAAGGTGACCTTCTATGCCTGCAACAGCAGCAGTGCGCAGAGAAAGACAATTGGGTCGTTGCTGTTGCCGGTTAGGGGGATTCCCGTGCTGGGTCTGGGCGGCAACAATAGCCCCATGCAACTGAAGATGTTTTGGCACAAACTGATTTGCATTAGCAATGAATTTAGGTCTCACAAACCGGAGGTGCTTCTCATGTTGACCATCATCAAAAAGTCACTTTTACATACCAAAGAATTTAAACACTTAATGGTCTTCAATAGCGCCGTGAGTAGTGCTTCTCGTAGTGCTTATTATGCCTAGTACTCTCAATGCCTTCCCTTCCATTTAGCAGGAGAAGCAACCACGTATGCCGCCACTGCAATCTCCTGGTCACTCCATCACCGCCAACATGCTGCAGTCCCAAGTAAGTCGATTTGGTTCCAGCTTTTAAAATCTTTTTAGACCTACTCCAAATGAATAGTGGTCTATTTGGATTCTTTAACCCTCTAAAATTTAAAGCTTCTTTATAATCTTCTTTGTTTTCAGGCCAATGTCTATGTGCAGTCGCTGGTGCAATTGGGTTTACTGCAGGTGGGAAACAATCCGTTGGTGGATTGTGACATCATTGAGGTGGTGCTGCAATTTAAGCAGCTAAAGAATCTCAATAGGTTTGTCAAGTCCATATTTCAGGGCAAGGAAGCCAATGTTGTGCTGCTCATGTTCGACTTTGTTGGCAATATAACGAATATAGAACTGAAACTCAACGAAGCCGATAGTTATACCCTCGATGATGTGCTTGGATTGCGCTTCAAGTCCTCTCTACACAGCATTCGTCTTTACTTCCAGCGCATTTTCTATTTGCCCATCAACATGTACATAAATGGCACCTCAATTGGTAAGTCTTCAACTTAATTATATATATCATCTCTATATATATATTTCATACGTTCCGATAGCCAACTATCGCATGGATTTTGGCAAATTACTGCCATCGGATAAGTACTTTGCCGATAAACGGAAATTTAGCCAAAGTGGCAGCTTTGCCTTTGAACGCTTCGGTCGCATGGGCAGTGCTCGAGATTTGAAGCCAATAATGGACTTTACATTCTCGGTGGACATTCAGGAAGTGTGCTGGCGGCAACAGGAGGGGCAAGTTGCAGATGTGGCACCTCAGCAGCATCAGCACCAACAGGACTTGCAGGATCAGCTCAGTCTGAATTGTGTTGGCAGCAAAGCTGTTATACACGAGGTGCCCAAGGATCGACAGAGTGAGTGCCATGGCGGAATATCCCAACCACATTCCTGATGAACACTGCAAGCCCGAGAACAGATCCATTGGCAGCTTGAATGTGGGTGCCGAGCTATCCGACTCGGATGAGCGTGGAAGCGCTTTGGAGTCACTTCTAAGCGATGTTCCCGATTCTGATGCTGCTGCTGCAGATGATCAGAAATTTTATATGCGTCGCAAGAAGTTTACCAGATTTCGTGAAATGGAGCAGAAGGAAAATGCAGAAATAGAGGATACACAATCCGAGGCTCAAGCTGATGCTGAGCTATTGGGCATCTATAACAATAGCAAGTTCTGTCAACAAAATTCCAATGCTGATGAGCAAAAACAATGTTTCCAAAGACATGAGGAAAGATCCACTGAAGTCATTCAATTGAAACTTAAAGAAGCATCTGCAGTAGTAAAAAATACAAGTGAACTTCTTGTAGAAAGTCAAACGAATAAGTTGAATAAAACTAGCAAAAGGAATAAATATGAAAGTTCTATAAACGATATTTCTGCACGTAAAATGAGTGAAAAGAAAAAGTGCTCAATCGATGATAAAATTGAAGTGGCGAGTTCCAAACTGAAACAAGTAGCTGAAAATGTATCTCAAGACAGTCAAAGAAAATGTACAATCGAAGAGAAAATATCTGAAACTAAACCTAAAGTAAGAAATTCCAGTAAATCTGCTAATTTACAAAACATAGAAGAACAACAAAATGTACCACAGGATAATGCATTAATTGTTGAACCCAAAATTAGTGGTTAGAAAAAAGAAAGGATTCGAAGAATTTCAGCTACTAGAAGACGCAGAGATGGCTAAGATCATAAGCAAATCCGAAAATGTTTCAAATCCATCATCATCTGCGAATAGATATCAAATGTCTGATGATAATAGTTTTGTGCAGGCAGAAAATGACAGTGAATTCGCCTGTCGCGAAAAGAAATCCGCAAAAAAACCGAAAAAGAGAATAATTAATGAACCTAAGGACCTTGAAACGGGAATAGTAGAAAAGTCCAGCCCCAAAATTAATCAATCAACGGTACTACAACACCTAGAGTCTAAAGTTTGCGAAACTCTCGTAGTAAAGAAGCCGCCAAAGCCAAAGCCAAGGAAAGTAGCGACATCACAAAAAACAGATCTATGTTTAAGTGCTCGCTGGGTTGAGGTGAACAGGGATCAGGCCAATGCCTTGGAAGAAACCGAAATGTTTATTGATGAAGCATGCAGAAAATCTTTACACTCGAAAAATTATTCCGACACCTCCAGAAGATCGTCTATGAAGAATCTGGATTGTGTAAATACATATCTTAGTTCCGAAATAGAGGACTGTTCGTTTTTAGAAGAGCCAAAAGTGGAACATAAAGCAGTCAAAAAGAGTAAGGAGATCGACGGCAAGTTAAAAAAGTCAAGCAGAGTAAAAGAAGTGGAAAGTTTGGATAGCGAACTTACGGAGTTGGAAGATTCTAGATTAATTCAAAGTCCAGCAATAAAGTCAAGACGAGTCTCAAAGAAATCTTCTATACAAAATACAACTGAGCTGAGACACGATTTACGGGGAACAGAAAGAGAAGAGCAGAGATGTTCAATTCGAGCGGGAGGAAACAGACTCCAGTGAACCACAGATTCAAAAGAAACCACTTAGAAAGAAAGTAGCACGAGTAGTTGCCAAGCCAGAGACTGAGACTGAGAATTTAGAGGCACAAGTCTCTCGCTTGGAGGTCACTGTTCATATGATAGAACAATCAAAAAGAAATTCAACTGAAAGCACAAAGAAATGCAAAGAGAAAGTAGACATACCAGACACAAGCAACCTGGATGAGGGTCTCAGGCAGATACTGGTAGCCAGTATGGAGCTAAAAGATGATATGAAGCTAAAGGCCTTGCAGTATCTGCGCAGTCTTGGCAAGGGAAAGATGCAGACTTCGTCGCAGACTGCAGCAGAGGAACCGACAAAGCAACTTAGATGCTAATTATGCATATCAAATTCAATGAACTGGAGCAACATATAGTCGTGCTGGAGGATCACTTGCATACATTTGAAAGTCGCACCCTCGAAATGCAGCAGGAAAACTCCAAATTGGCGCAGGAGAAGACGCAACTGAAGCAACGCATCAGTTACATGGAACAGCAGCTTGTAGAGCTGCGGCATCAGACCACGAGTGGGGATGAGCTTAAGCAGGTGCTCACCGAGATGCGACAACAGAATGTACGCTATCAGGACATGTCCAAGGCCAGGGATCGCTATAAGAAGCAGTCGCGACGTGCTGCCAAACAGATTCATGCCCTGAAGCTGGCCATGTACGAGAAGACTGTGGAGCACGAGTACCAGAGTGTGGAATCCAAGTGAGTTGAAACATTTACTCCCTAAGCATCTGCCATTTCATCCACAATCCTTTCTAGCGTTCTCAATCTTAAGAGTATTCTGACCAAGGATGCGGATGAGTTTGAACGCGAATATGGACGCTTTCGTAAGCCCAACTCGACGATTAGTTTCTCGGCATCGGGAGATAGCTCAGAGCCCCTGCTCAAGGATTATCTACGCGTATTATCCAATCAGAGACTGGACAAACACAAGTCCTCAATTCCCGTGGATAGCACTCGAATGCATTAGTTCAATTCAACACTTGTGACGAAATTTGCTGTGATAGTTGCGGTTATTTTTAGCCTCTTTTAGTCTTATTTATTTAACGAACATTTTCGTTTTGTTAAGTTTTATTTATTTCTTTGGTTTGCCATTAAAATTTCTATTGAATACAAAAGGGTTCTTTACTTTGAATTCTTTTTTTTAGATCCTACTTTGATCGTAAGTCTTTTTGGAATTACTTTTTAAGGATTATATATTTTATTTATATTTTAATTAATGCTAAATATGAAAATTAGTTCATCTGAAAACCCACACGCAAAAAGTAGGGTAAGGTGTTCAGCGGTGCAGGGTATTCCATCAGCCACACAGGTCCTGTGTACACTTGCTGGGTATTGCCATCGGTCCATTGTCCAGCGGGCAGGTAAATGTCTCGTTTGGTGGCGCCTTCGGTTACCACAGGTGCCGCAATGATGTCATCGCCCAGCAGGAATTCTGCAAAAGAGAATCGGTCAGTTTTTTACTGGCAGCAGTTGAGGCAAAGTTAAACTTACCATCGTAGATGCTCTGAGCAACTGCATCATTGGGAGCAATCCACCAGAGCGGTGGATTGACGGGTTTACCAGTTTCCGTGGCCCTTTTAAAGAGCTTCATGATGTAGGGTGTGTAGGTGGCATGCAATTTGGTAAAGGTCTTGCTGATCTCAATGGTTTCGGCATCAAAGTTCCACGGCACAAAGGAGAATTGCAGGCTGGGCATAAAGACGTTAGCCTGAAGCCAGCGTAGGAAGAGCTCCTTGGTTGGCGGTTTCTCGTTGTAGCCATTACCGCCGATCATGTCGGGGAGTACAAAGGAATAACCGTTTAGGTTCATCTGCAGCATGGATGTGATCAAGGTGACGAGACCGTTGTTCCAGCCCCACTCGGAATCCTTGTCCACAATGCGCACGAAAATGGGCAAATCCTGTGTCTGGAAGGCGGAACGCACCTCGACCAGGTCTCCGAATTGGGCCACAGTGCGCACATAGTCGCTAACGATCTGGAGTGGCGTCTGCTGGGCATCGCCTTGAAGCACAGGATCGGTAGGCAGCCAACTGGTTTCACCAGCATCAAACTTAAAGCTATCAATGCCATCCTCAGTTTGCAGCAGCTTCAAACGTGTGGAGAACCAATCCTGCACCGTCTTCTGTGTAAAGTCCAGATAGGCGGCATCCTTTGGCTTGCTGTTCCACCACTGAGTGTCCGCACTGCCCGCATGATCCAGGACGAGGTAGCCCAGCTGCTTGGCCTTCTCATAGATGGCCGTGCAGTTGTTGTTGATGAACGGATGCACCCACAGCGTTACCCGGAAACCATCGGCCTTAAGATCATCAGTTAGCTTCTTTGGATTTGGAAACTTGTTCTTGCGGAACGAGAGTGCACCATAGCAATCCTCCCAGTCATCATCGATTTCCAGCTGACTATTTTCAAAGCCATTGTCGAGAATTTGTTTGGCGAAATCACGAACAACCTGATCGTCTACCTCGGCCTTATACAACGCCCATGTGGACCAGACAGGATGTTGAACCATTCGTTCATCCGGATGACCAGTTGGTTTACCCAGCAGCGTCTGCACCGCGTACATGTGCACCGCCTTCGCATCCTTGGCAAAGGCCAGTTGATAGCTAAACTTGGCAGAGCTCAGACGTGGGTCATAGGGAAGCACGCTAAGTGCACTGATGCACAGCTGATCCTCATGTCCGTCGGAGTTCTGGTCAATGAACAATGGTGTGGTGCTATCCACGTACAGAAAGAATCCTTCACTGTTCAACCAATAGCGCTCAGCCACGCCCATGTTGCCCAGCTCTTTGGGAACGTAGGAGAAATTGTTATATTGCTGCCGCTCCACTGGCCAGTAATGTTCCTTCTGCTCCGCCCCTCCATACCAATGGGTGCGACCTGTATTGAGGGTCAGGCAATCTCTGGGCTGTGTGTATTTCACCACCTGATCACGTGCCACGCGAATGTGGGTAACACTTGAGGTGGACTTAACCAGTGAGAACTCAATGCTGGTGGTGCCATCGCTAAGTTTGTAACTGCCCGTCTGTAGTGGCCTCCAGTTGGCTGCTAGTCACAAAGTTATCCAATGTCACCGTCTGCAAACTGCGGCTGCCCTTCATCAACTCGTACTGCAACTTATCACCGCGTCTCAGTCTTACGTAAATGTCACTGTTATCAAACTTGAAGCGTTGCTCGGTGGTCTGACATGTGTGTGCCGCCTGCCAAAGGCAGCAAAGGACCAAGATGGCCAGAGACAGTGTTAAATGCAGCTGCATATTCTCAATAAGACTAAACTACCTGAGCTAAACACATGCCGCATTTATATACAATGCCACAAATAAAGCCCTTGACCATTGTCAATAATTTGCACTGTGAATTCACTTCACGAATTCAGCTGATAAGCTCCTGATAAGCACAATTCTAAGCTCTAGGGTCGCAGCACAGCGGCACTCAAGTGCCAAAATGTCGATGAGTGCTTTGAAAGTTATCAGTTAATACTTACCTGAATACTTCATATAATAATTGTGAACTATATTAGTCACAACTTATATGATTTGCGGAAGAACTTCAAATAATATACCTAGCAGTTATATGCAATTTAATATATAATTTATAAATAACGATCTTTTTACTGGACATTTTAAAATGTTTTTTATACTATGTTTTACACAAATATTTAAAAGCAACAAAACAAATAAGACATTTCTTTTTATTTAAAGCTCAACAATTTAAGAATTTTAATCAGCATGCCTAAAAGAATGCAGCAAAAAGTTGTAATGCGCCTTGTGAACACAAAGAAAATCGCACAAAAAAAAAAAGAATTTATTAAGATCTTAATAAGATAGTTATTTATTACAAAATAAGCATTTATATTAATAAAAAAAAAAAATTACATAAATTAACAGTGTGTTAAAAAAAAATTGTCGATTTTTTTTAAATATTTATAGACAAATATAAGTGAATCCATTTAAATCCGACGTTCCAGCTGTAGTTCCGGTAAATTCTTTAATTTCAAAAAGAAGTGATTTTCAAAAACTAAATTTTCAAGCCGACAACTTGTGCTAAATTTAAAGTTTCTCAATATTTTGACCAATGTTATTTTCATCACTATGAAAGAATATCTCCAACCTAAAAATAAATTAATTAAATACGATTCGGAAAGTATTATATGTATAAGTAAGAAGTGCTTCATACCTATGCAATTTCGCTTGCCTTTTACAAAAGGTATTAAAGCAAACGGGTTTTTATCCTTCAGATTTCTTGGCAAACAATTATCAGGATTGAACATATCTGCTTCGGAGCCCCATACAGCTTTGTTGCGATGCGTGTGAAACATACTGACAACAAACTGAAGACCTTTAGGCAGAACAACGCCGTTTGATAGTTTAATGTCTTCAGTTAGTTGGCGAGATGTTAGTGGAACTGGTGGCATTAGTCTCAAGGTTTCATTTATGACCATTTCCAGATACTCCAGTTGCTGTATGTCTTCATAACTGACTTCAAAGTCACCAGCATTGGGAAAAACTGATTTGATTTCCTCAAAAACTCTTTCCTGATACTCTGGAAACATGGCTAGATGCATCAAGGTATAGTTTATTGTGAGTGCACTTGTTTCAAATGCAGCAAAGAACATTGTGCTGGCCTCGTCTTCTACATCCTGGTAACTGAACACTTGGCTCTTCAATTGACCAATGGCCAGATTAATAAAAATATTGCTCATGCTCTCTTCCTTATCATGTTTTGAATGTTCCTCTAATGCTTTACTAATAGTCTGAAAATAAATGCAACTAATTATAGGGCAGATTGGATTCGCAATAGCTTTATATTAACCTTTCTGATAAATGTGCGGATTTTAAATTTAGACTCATCCATAACTTTTTGTAAGCCATTCAATCTGCGAATGTAACTTATATTGTTCCATGGCTCTAAGAAGGTTAATGATGCTGATTTTAAAGCACTTAAAATAAAGTTATTAAAATATAATTCTTGAAACATAAAGTATTATTTAGAATTTATCTAGGTACCTTTGGAATTCCCTTAACAAAGATCCGTTTTGAAAGACTTCATCATTCTTTACATCAGTGCCCATAGTGGTTTCTATTTGCAGAGTATACACAATATTATATGTATTAATTATACATAATTTACTTACGAGTGGAAATTCTTAGGGAAAAATTCGAGAAAATTGTAAACAATTGTTTCTCGCCCTTGCCAACTAGGGTATCTAGCTCCCGAATTAAGGAACTCCCTTCACTATTGAAAACAGTAGTGTAGCTCAGTAAGGCTTTGTGCCCAAAAGCTGGATTCAATACTTTACGATGCTTACTCCATATTGGATCTAAATATAAATATAAAATGTTTAAATTTACATAATAAACCAAACTAAATGTTAAACAATACCATTTAGTGTAACTAATCCATTGCCCAAAATAAGTTCAACAACATTGTATGCGATTCTGCTTTTGTTTACGGTGTGTGGTGAAGTTAGTAACTCCTGAATTATAGCCGGATCGCTAAGCACATACACGGGAATTGGACCAAACCAGCCCAGCCATGATGAACCGTATTCTTGTGTGGTTTCCCCAAAACTTTGTAAAACTAAGTAATACAATTTGCATTATATCAATAAGAATATATAGTGTACTTTATACCATTGGTATTCCAGAGTTTGTGCACGCTTCCAATTATAGGGTATCCAATGGGCCCAGGTAATTGTAGCATTAGTTTGTAAAACCTTCGGCGACTCCATAACAAATAGATCCAAAGCAAAACTAGTACCGCTAACCACAAACTAGTTGACAGCATATTATGAACTCGTGCTTCGAAATATAACAATGCTTCTGATAAGCTTAGTTTTCAAACTGAGTTTATATAGCCACGCTGCAAGTGTCTTTGAACAAGTTAATAAATAAATAAATGCGGTTAATGAATGTTGTACGGAATGTAATACGGAAACAATTAATTAAATGTAATATTTAATAACAATTATAGTCGGTTTGCTCGATTAAATTCTTAAGCTAAGCGTACTCGATGGTTATCGTAAGGTGCCTCTGAGAACCGGTTAAATTAATTCCACCGGCAAATTATGTTTTCACGTTACAGACGAAAGTAAGTCTTATATATTTATGTGTATTTAAATATTGGCTTTTGAATATAAAAATTAAATTAAATGCAGAAACTGTGAATGTTAAAATTCAAACAATGTGCAGTGTAATTTGTATGTAATAAATAATATTGTATTAAAAAGTTTAAAATATTTCGGGACATATTTGATATAGAAAATTTTAGGTTTTGAGTTTGCGCTGTAGTCTCTAGATTGATAATCTCGTTAGATGGTTTTTATATGATATTAACAAATATATATTTAAATAATATAATACATATTTTAAAATTATTTTATAGAAATATGAATAACATCGTAATTATATCTGCAGTTTTTATTGCAATGCAGATTTATTTATATGTTATTGTCTGAGCTCTTTAGAAAATAGTCAAACAGTATACATTCGAGTTCTGTAAACTTGTCTGATTGTCTGTCTGAATAAACGCATTTGGCAAGAATTTCATATTGATTTTATTTTCCGTAATATAACCATTTAATTTTGTTATTAAATATATACGATAATTCAGTTCGATTTTTATCAAAGTTCGTCAGAATATGTCAGATAATGCCACAGATTTAATCTGTAAGTTTTGTGCATATCACAATTATTTTTCCCATAAAATTCGGTCTATGTTATTTTACTTACATAAATTTTCTCTCCATTAATTGCACCGCCCAAGTGTAAGCAATAGTTTAAAATTTTATAATATTTTTTATATGCATCAATGCTTTATTTTATTCTCGTATGCTTAATACTAGGCGGAATATAGTTTAATAACAATTTTACAAAAATCGAAAATAATTTAAATGCATGTCATAAATAGATCGCAGCAACTGTTTTAAGATATCCATGACTATTATAAAATATAATTATAAAATATATATAATAAAATAAAAAATATAAAAATTAACTTAAAACCATCCAAATTTAAATAGTGACAATGAGCAATAATAACTGGATGATCTTTAACTAACTGTATAATAAGGATGCGTTTACTGCTGCTCCTCTTCATCATTCTGAGCCGCAGACTGAGGGACCTCTACCGGTTTCCTTGGCCAGAGGTAATCGTGATACTCAATCTCATCAAAGGGCGACTTTTTGCGTGCCGTGAATATATCCTCCTCTTGATCCTCATCGCTGTCGTCTTCGCCCATGAGTGACACCCGAGTGTACGACTCGTTTTTAGATGCCCGACGATGGTACACCACAGCACCAGCTACTGCCAGGCCCAATAATGAGACAATTAGGCCAATCACAAGCAGTGCTGTAGTCCAGTTCATGTACTGCATTCTGAAATTATCATCCAGCTGTTCATTGGAGACATCAACAGTGCTGCGCACGACATAGGCATAGCAATAGGTCTCATTCGTTGGAGACAATTTGCGTAGTTGGCTTCCCGGAGGGCAGGTGCTGCACTGGGAGATGTTGGGTCCATAGCACCGCAGACAGCTTGAATGGCAGCTAATGCAAACCTGATTGTGACGAGGTGTCAGCGACAAGGTGGTGCTACCAAGGGATTCACTGCGACGCCGACGTTCCGATGCCTCCAGTGGATCGTCCTTGTTCGACGAGGCCATTGGCAATGATGGGTAATTCGGTGGGGTTGTCCAGCGTAGAGTTGACCTCAGAGTGAACTACCTCGTTGTCAGCATCGCTTTCATCCAGAATATCAACGTTTTGCTTGGCATATGTTCGCAATGGACACTCGTCGTAGCAGAGATCCTTGTAGAAGTAGCTGGAGTCCCGGCACTCTGTGAAAAGCAGCAGAATTTGCATGATTTTAGTTAATGTTGATGTAATTTTACAGAAAATACAACTGCCACAAAGAAGAAGAGAAACCATTTACCTCCGAACGAACAGTGTTGAGAAATGGTAAGAGAGTTAAGAAAAATTATTGTTAATTAGTAGAGTAATAAATAAAATGGCAAAATAGAGTTTGTACAAAGTGGTAACAAAACAAAAGGCAACAAAAGGAATTCAGTTTATTTTCATACTTTTGTTTTTAAATTCTTCATTATGTTTATTGAATAAAATGAAAATCTTGAATCAATAGTCAAGTCTCAACTAGAAACTGAAACCGATCTATTAACAACAAAAAGTTCAAAATATTTGAAGGTCTTAAGGCAAGCGCGCAGTAGTCCAAAAAACATGCTCGAAATGAAAACCAAAAGCAAAAATAAAGAATTAGTCAGTGGATGTGCGTGAGTGTGTACTGCACCGCAACCAGTGTTGTAAAGCAAACATGGCAATAGGGATGAACAGTGTGCGGATGTGTGCGGTGAAATAAATTCAAAAAATGTGTGTTAAATTAAAAGATTAAAAAATAAGAAGACCAATTAAAAGTTGTTAATATGATCACACAGCAACCACAGACCAATTATATAAGTTAGGGTATTAATATTGGATGGTACGAACTGTACTTGGGGGTTAAAACAAGGCATATAAAAACACAAGACAAATGGTAAATACTCTACATAGAAATTGCATAATTTGTTTGGCTAAACTCACCTTTGTTTTATTTATGTAAGTAACTTCTACGAGAAATACGAATGTGCGAGTATTTGAGAGGGATTCGAATTCGAGTTTAGATTTGAGTTCGGATTTGAATTTGGAATTATCTAAAATGTTTTATGGACCACTGCTGACTTGCTGAATTTATTTAGTGCTGTTGTTGTTTTTGTCGTATAATGAAGTTTCAGTTCAGTTTTCGAATACGTTTTCAATGCATTTATTTATTACTCATAGATAGTATAATATATTGATAGATATAGATATATATATATATGTATATATACACAAAACATACATAAAAAATTGTTGTCGATTTGAAATAGCGGCCATCGAATCTCATTTACAGTTCTAAGATTTTAGTTTCTTTTTTTTCTTAATTCATTTTACATTTAAAAAGTTGACGCTTTTTTCGCACAAATTTAGTGGTTCCTTGTTTCGAAATTTACGTAATTGTAATTTGTTATATAGTAAATTTTAATTGTAATTGTAATTTTAATAGCTACCCCAGGCCCTAGTACCAGTTGTTCGTTTTATTGTAAATTTATATACTTCATTATTGTATAGACTTAAATATTAATTTGGCTTTAGTTTTTGTATTTTTATTTTCAATTAGGGTTTTGAATAAAATATTTAAGCATAAGTACCGCAGCCAGCACTGAGAGAAAAGGTTTAGATTCAGTTGGATAATTTTGAAATTATTTACTCGAAAATGAAACAATTAGTTGTATTTATATACATATGTATCTGTATATATAGCTGCTAATTATGGCTAGTATATGCTTGAAGATTTTCAGTTTGTAATTGTTATTGTATTTTTGAATTATGTTCATGATGAGAAATTACTAAGTACAACAACAATAAATAAACAAAACAAAATTTATTATTCATTTTCGCATTTAGTAATTCATTGTGAGTGCGCAGTTATGATATGATCATTCATTTTAGCAAAACAAACCTAATTTGTTGACCAAGTTAAAAACGAAATGGATATGTAAATAATTACTGAAGCTCAAAATTATTAATTAATAGTTGTTGTTGTTGCGTTGAAATTGTTGTGACTTATGAGAGAATTAGAACTAATTATTGCACTCGAGTTGCTATTTGATTTTTAACGTCTTCTTCTTCTTCTTATGTTCATAACAAAACAAAAGTTTACAAACTAAGCTGGAATTTGGAATACACTTGGCAAGCTTTGACCAAGCGATTCTTTAATTGAAAAACTTTGTCAAACTAGTGTTGTACATTTTTGATGTAAAGTGGAAAATGGTAAACAACAAATATTGTAACAAAGATATGTGTGTGTGTGTGTGTTTGTTTGTGTGTATGTGTGTGTGCGTTCGTTTGTTTTATTCTTTTGGTAAAACAATTTAACTTTCTCTGATATGGAAAAATCAATTAAGTTTCTATTTATTTTTATTTCGAGGGCACAAAATACTTTTATGACTAGAAGCTTGCTGCTCACTTCTGGCATTTGTTTAAACCGTTTATGTATCTTGTGCACCGTTTAATTGTTAATTGTTTATAATTAATTAGTTATTTCCTAAACTCACTAGAAAATTATCTAGATTTTATAATTCTTATTTTTGTAAAATGTTTGTTTTAGTTATATTGCAACTTTGTTCAAAACTGCAGGAACTTTTTCTATATAAATTGTTACATTTATTTCATTATTATTATTATTTAAATTTATTTCGTTAAATATACTTTTTAATGAACTACGTGTACTCATACATGTAATCATATGTATGCATACATACCCTACACCCTAGAATTTCGTTTTCGTTTTCCTTTTGTTGCCTTTAATTTTAATTTTAATTTTTTGTTTTCTTTTTTAGTTACAATTACAAGTACAGTTACATGTTACAATTACAGATACAGTTACAGTTACATACAAAAATTGGTTTGCTTTTGTTTTGACTCCTTAAGACTATGAATTTAATGCATTTGCCCGCTAAGTGTTGAAATCTTTTCATGTTTTATTCATTGCATTTCGTTTAGTCATTAAGAGTTATTTATATATACTTATATATTTTTAAATTTACGAAACAGTCTTTTACTATGAATTCTAAACTGTTGTGTTCGTGGCGGCATTTAAGCAAATGAAGAGAAACTATAAAGTTTTGTACAAAAACTATAATAATAAGTTGACTATCCAAGCAGGCAGTGCTACTTAAACTGTGGCTATTTCGCTGGTCTGGCAAGAGTATCTGAAATGCATACAGTACAAAGCACATAAGTTTTGCAAGCACTGTTACGAAAGTGCAGATAACTTTAAACCAATGCAAACGCAGTGCATGCCAAGCTACAAGGAATAAGTTAGCAGCAAACGGCAGTGCTGCTAAAAATGTAGCTCACTGCAACAGTAACATTATCAAGGGGAGTGCAATTCACAGTCAATTCAATGCTCTTGTAACTGTAATGCCAAGGCGCGAAAACTATGAGAAAAAATGACTTTGGCACGGTGATTTTGATCGAATGTCAAGTTAAATTAAAAATAAAATTAAAAACAAAAGCAAAACAAACGAAAACAACAACGAAAATTACATAACATTGCAATTATGAACAAAATTTAACTAAAACCTCAACTATTTAAATATGTATAACTTAAATTATGCTTTGTTGTTTGTGCGTCGTCAATCATAAAGTTGAAAATGTGCAGTTTCCATAAACAACCATTGTTTTAGTATTCTTTCAATTTGTTTTTAGAATTTGTTCGTTTTTTTTTTTGTTTGTTGTTTGATAATTGCCACGCCCTCTTTTTTTGTTTTGGGTGTATATCTACACTTAATGTTAAATTTAACTACAAAAAGTTTTAGTATATATGTATGTTTATATATATTTGGACTTGCAGTGTTATTTGTTGTTATCTTTTTTTTTATCTTATGGTATTTCTGCTATTGTTGGTTATATTTTAGTATTTGTTTTTGTTGCTTATTTAGCTATTGTTCATTTGTTTTTGTTTGCCAGCTTAAAAAATGCTTAAATTAAGCATTAAAATGCTTCTCTTTTGCTTATTGTTGTTTGCAGTTTGTTTATCATCAAACTTTAAATTGGAATCGTAGTGTTTTTTTCTCCTCTATTTTTGGTTTTTGTTCTTTTTTTTATTTTTTATACAGTTATGCTTTTTGTTGTGTTTTTTGAATTTTCAAAAAATAGTCAATTGTTGAATTATCTATTCCTCATGTTGTTGTTGTTGTTGTCGATGCCGTGTTTTGAGTTTAGATAGAACATTTGTGTTATGAGTAGAAAGATTAAAGACAAACCTAAACATTTCTGATCGTTCCATTTGAGACATGCAGCAGCATTGCTGCGATCCTGCGACACACCCACTTCGCCCACCTGCAATGAAATTCGAAAGTTAATTAATAATTAGTAAAATGTTATTAATTATAAATATATAGAAAATCATGTGGCAGTCTTAATGTTAGTTGAGGTTACAAAAAAACATTTAACGTCAATTGTTAGTTCAAGTTCTTAAATACCAGACTTGATTTGCAAAGCTTTAAGGGACTCTTTAGGTTGTTTTGTTTCTCTGTCTCTATTCCTGATTTCTTTCTCTTTCATTATATTTAACTGTCTCTATTTCTCTTGCTCGGTTTGTGGTTCAGTGCATGTTGCCGCGCTGTCTGGTATTTTAGACATAAGTGCTTAAGTATGTATGGAAAGCTCTGTCCATGTACGTGTGTGTTTATTTATAGCTGCCTTTAGCAAAAAAATGTCTGCCTATAACTATGTGATGTAAAGTCTCAGTTGCTTCATTTCACATACAATTTCTCTCTCTCTCTTTCTCTCTCTCTCTCTCTGTATCTGTCTATCTATCGCTCTAACAGTAGCAGAACATGCGATGACGTCGCGTGTTGCCAGCCGAGCAGCCAAAAAAGAGAAAAAATCACATGGAAAAATGTTTGTTATGCAAAAAGTTTGCTGCCAGGCAAAAACTAAGGTCAGTGCACTTATAGTTTATAATAGAGCGCGAGAGAGAAAGATTGAGGCAAGAGTCCGAAACTTTCTAAATAAAACTGTGAGAGAGATGGAGAATAAGTTTCAGGTCATGCAGAGACTTTGAAAGCAACAATGGGTGCCACCAAAAGGTTAAAAATCCAAGCATATCAGAGAGTGAGCGTTCCGAAAAAAAGTGTTGCCTGCCAACAGGCGCAAAAGTGCACTTGAAAAATGGTTACCGTTTGAGCAGCACTGGCTCTCAAACTGGCCATGCAAAATGGCCCTGACTGCATTTAAGTAATGCACCACTCTGCAGCTGACAAGCAAAGAGAACCAAAGAAAAAGAGACAAAAAGATAAAAGAGTCAGCAGTGTAGAAATTTGGCACATTGCCAAATACGTTGGAGTGCCAAAAATTGAATTCGGCTGGAAATGGAAAATTGCACATTGGACATTTTATATGACTTTATGCTAAGTATGAAGAGAAATTTATGGCTGCATTAAAAACTCACTTAGTTAGTTGAACTAAAAATGGAATGGAAATGATATAGAAAAATCATAACTGAACCGTTTGCATGCCAAACAATAACTCAAATTAACATACATACGTCTATGTATATTTCTACCTACGCCCAGCTAACAATTGGCAAAGCAGTTTGGCCGAAAGCATTTGCTTGTGATGCAATTTGGTAAGAGATCTCATATCTATTATCTACACAGTGTTATTCACGTATCACACAACTCAAACTAGCCAACATGCAAGCACGCGACATCTCATCGCTATTTTGAGGCTGACGTTGACGTTGACGCAGATGGATCTGGACACTGCTAATGTCCTCGTCATCACCATCGTCATCAGCGCCCTCGCTCTCTGGCAAGCCGCTTGCGAAGCACTGCAAACACCCAAAAATTATAAATCAAAATAATAATAATAATAAAAAATAATAGTGATAGTTATGATAGGCAAACAGTTATAAAATATATTAAGATGTTAACCTTGGGTGCATGTCTCAACGCCCAATTTAAAAAGTGTCATATATTCCACGTTACTCGCGGGCTTAACCATTAATAAGAGTATATTATGACTGATTATGTTAACTCGTTTGTTGTCGCATTTTACATATTATCGGCACAAAGATCTTCTATTTAGTTTGTCATGGCTTACGGGTTGTGGTATTTCTACCTTTTTACTAATTTAAAGCTTGTTTTGAGCGCCAGCAAAATTTGGAAATTATATCGACTAAATTGTCGATATTGCTTTGATCATATTGCACACAACTATCTGTGTCTAATCTTTAAAATATTTATTTAATAAATTATTATCTCAAATTGTACATAGTTAATAAAGCAGGCAAACATATACGCAGCTTTAGCAATAACTTCAAAACTCAGACTCTGGTTCGCATAAGAAAAACTGCAGATGACCATGACTATAACGACTAATGCTCTTTAATTACATTACGAATACTTCTGTTGTTAAATTTTAAATAAAATATGATTAATAAACCCATCGCTTTAAACCATTTCCACTTCTGTAAACTAAAATGTGTAGCTATATATTTTGTGCTAAAAATAAATTCACTTACTTGCTGCATGTTTCGCCATTGACCGCTTGAATCATGTTCGATATCGTTGTGCGCCATTTGATCAACATAAATATGGGATCGTTGTGGAATATTGCCACGGGGATCGTCATCGGGCTGGGCGGGCTGCTCAGTGCCATAGAATATCATGTCCCATTGTGTAATTTGAGCTGTAAGGACAACCAAAATGTGATTAGACGCGAGTGCTGCAGTTAGAGTCAAAATCAAAATCAAAATCAAAATCTATATCAAACTGGAAATGAAAATCAAAATTCAAAAGCTAAAAATAAAGGCAAACAACGGAAAATGTTAACACTATGATTTATGGCATGGGGTAAACAAGGCAAGTGAAGAGCCAATAAATCAGTCAGAGAGAAAGAGAGACAGAGAGGACGAATTGAAGAAAAACGAGACGAGTCAAGTCGGGAGCGCGAGTTGAAATGAAACAAATGATGTGACCAAAAAAGTTAAACAAAATTTTCTACAAAATTTTGCACCGACAACAATCAAATGAAATGAAAAATGTTGCAGCAATATTTTTGGAATGCTGACAGGCAGCAATAACAACACTAACAAGAATTGTTCAAGTGCATTTTGCACTTTGCAGTTTACAGTTTGCACTTTTCAATTTGGAGTTTGATTGATGAAAGCGTGTTTCAGTGGCTGTCAAACTATGAAAAGAAAATCATAAGAAAATAATGCCAAGAATGCGAACTCTACACTGCCCTACAAATTGCCGTTTGTAAGTGATGAAATTATAATAAGAAACTTAAATTAATTACTAGAAATCAACATATAAATTAAAGCTTTCTTAAAATTTTCAATTTGGTAGTTTTGTAGTGCAAAAGTCTACCATTTGGTCTGTTGGTCTGTCTAAAACTGCCCGCTGCTGCCAATTCCAAGTGCCCCACATCCTCATCATCATCATCATCGTCGGCATCAGCATCATCATTGTCATTGCTGTTAGCATTAGGCATATCATCATCATTGTCATTGGCCAACACACCAGCAGCTGCCATCAAAAGTTGCTGCTTTTTGAGTATTCGTTGATCGGGCAGAAAACTGCTACCGCCCGCGGGCAATGCCGGCAGCGGTTGTGAAGGTGGCGGCGCTGCAGACGGTGACTTTTTGGTATTGCCGGGCTTGGTGTTGCCACCATTTGGGGCAGTGCTGCCACTGCTTGAAATTGAGATGGGCCTGAAAACTTCCACCTCAAATTGCTTGCCCTGTTTGCGGGTTTGCTGTGAACTGCCACCGCCACCGGGCTTCGTTTTGGCCATGTTGCTGCTGCTGCTGATGCTGCTCTCGTAGGGCTCGAGTTCGGGGAATATTGCCTGAATTTTCTCGTAGCGCTCAAATAGTTTGGGTATGCGTGAATCTGAGTTGTTCTCCTTCACCTGCTTGGTTGCTTTGATGGGCAGTCGTTGCACTGATGAGTTGTTGCTGCCACGACTGTTGTTGTTGTTGCTGTTGTTGTTGCTGTTAATATCACCAATGACTTTGCGTATTTTCTCATCGTAGAACTTTTCGCCTGAATTGAGCTTGAGGCGTGTGGCTTGTACACCATTTTGTTGACCCTTTGACTTGCCTCCTCCTCCACTTCCACCTCCTCCACCACCACCTCCCTGTTGTTGTTGAGATATGCGATAGTATTTGTTTTTATTAGTGGTGGTGGTGGTGGCGGTGATGCTACTGCTGCTGGCTGTGGTACTCTGTGTGGTTTGCTCCTTTTTATTGCCTTTGCCATTTTTATTGCCATTTTCGCCAGCTTTATTCGATTTGTTGGCCTTGTTGTTGCCTTTATTGTTAGTCTTGTTGTTGTTGTTGTTGTGTGTCTTGCCCAGAATAACACCATATGTGGCGGAAATTTGCTGATATCCCTGTTTGACTGGTGGTGCTGGTGGCAGTGGCAATAGCGGATTGTTGGTAACAAAACTTGATTTGTTTGGCGGTGCTTTGCCCAACGGCAATTTAGCACCACTCGACGGTGAATTGGCAAAATTATTGGGTGATATGCGTGGATATTGTGGTGAATAGATCTGATGTAGATTGCTGGTGGTGCTGCCAAAGTTGCTGCTACTTGAATTTGGTGTGGTTGCCTCGGCGCTATTCGAACGTGGCACAGAAATGGGATCATTGGGATCAATACTCAATGTGGTGCCATAAAATATCAACGACCATTCTCGCAATAAAGCATGCCCTGTTTTTATATTTTTCAGTTTTGGTATTAGTATTTGAAAGTGTGTAAATGCAACGGGTGAGTTAATGATTTTCCATAAAAGCGCAGCATGTAAAACATTTATAAGAATCGTTCTCAGACAATGTAAAAGGAGTTGCAGCTCTTTACTTACCCATATAGCGACCCTCGTTATGTATTTCCAGCTGCCAATTGCCATGTGGCGATTCTCCCCAGGTATGCACCGACATGAAGGGCCATTGATTGAAGCCAGAACGAGAATTATCATGCACGCTATGAAGAGAATTTAAGAAGACGACGAGAGTTTAATTAAAAGTTATACAATTGTTAGGCAATGTATAATTCGATTGAGGTCATGTCTCTTGAATAACTTTGATGTAAAACGCTCAAAATTAAAGAGCGTTCATTTCCAAAGTACTTTTTGAATAAGTCCCCAAGGATCACATAATACCTTTGTGTATATTCTTTTAATTGATATAGCTCCATCACTGCTTTACTGGCATTACTGTTAATATTGTCCATAAAGCAAATGTGTATTTTAATTTATTTCCACAAAAATATTTTATCCGATATTAGAAATGCATTGTATATTTATGAATTTAAACGTGGTTAAAAATGTTCTGTCATATTCTTTAGTGGCAACTTAGTCATATGTTTTAACTATGATTCCACTGCATAATGTTACAGCACTAATCATAGCAATACATGGTATAGCCATACGATGGTTAAATTTTCTTAACACCTAAAAGTATGCAATGTTTTTATACAAACTTACCGTGAGGTGAGTAAATTGACTTTGGTGTTGGCTGGTGACTTCAAATACAGCTGAATGTCGCCACGTCGCTGTGACGTGAGTGTGATCTTGGCCTGCACATGCTCCAGAAAGTTGACCGAAAGGCAATGGTTGACTGAGAGCTGAAGCGTGATATGAGTGCGTGGAGGAATAACTCTAAAGAAAGCAATTAATTTGGTATTTAGTGTGTTAAATATAATTAATAATATTAAAGACAAGATGGTTCACATTTTACAAAAAATTGCATTGAGTTAGCGAATTCTGCACATCGAATTGATCCTTAACATAATGCAATGTTTTGCAATGGCGTGAACTATCTTAAAAGTATAGACTCTTTGTAATTTTTAAGCAAACACTTATATGTTTTAGAACTCACTTATCGACATGTGGTGCATTGATCTCGCATCTTTGCTGCTCGGGCACAGTTTTCCAGGTGCGTGCCACTCGAACCATTTCGGCGGCATCCATGAGACCATAACCAAAGGAATGGCTCACACGTCGGCCCACACCGTTGCGCGTCCAAGTGGAATCTATAAGATTCGCTGGCTTTGCGGAGCGCACCACAATGTGCTGCAGATCGCGCCAGGTGAGATTCTGATTCGACTGCAGCACCAGGGCTGCAATGCCTGCGGCGAGCGGTGCCGAGGCCGAGGTGCCCGTATGCGATACGGTGCATGAATGATGCAAATCTGTGGTGACCACCTGCTTCTCGGTCTGCCCGCCGCTGCTATAGGTGGTGGCCAGCGTGGAGCTACATTTCTCCGAATACCACGGCACATGGCCCTCCTCAGTGGCACTCGATATGGATAGAGTCCATATTGAATTCGTATAACCATCGCAATTGCAATTGTCCATCTCCCGACCGCCATTGCCCGATGCCCAAATGAATATGCTACCCTTACCGCCGCGCCCCTTTGTCGTGCCCTCGATAAAGGCACGCGACGCCAATTCGCCGGGACCATCAACGGTTTTGCCATCATCGTCGGGCCCCCACGATGCACTATAGATGTCAATATGCTGCGGATTGAGCGAGAGCGAGCGCGCCTCCACAGCATCAGTCACATCACCATCCAACATTCGCACACCTCCAACACTCGCCCCATATGCAATGCCCACCGCACAGATTGAGTTGTTCGCCGTGGCAGCCACTTCGCCGGCACACCGTGTTCCATGTCGATTTGAATCCGTCATATCGTAGTGCGGCATGGGATCATCATCGTGACTATTCACATCATATGACGCTTTCGGATCCTGTTCAAACACAAAAAACACAAAGATTTAGATATACTTTTCTGTAGATACAAATTCTGAAGATTGTTAAAATTTTCTTATCGTTTTTTACGCTAACCATAGAAAATGTAAAGTTATCTTGTCTTACATAATTTTGCTCAATATCTGGATGATCTGATTCCAGACCATCGTCCAGGATGGTAACCACAACACCTTTGCCTGTAATGCCCTGCCTCCAAGCAGGCACCACATTCATGTCCAGGCCACTACCACGATTCTACGAACAAGAGTAATGAGTATTATTAATTTAAAGTTGAGATTGAGACCATTGATAACCTACCAAATACCACATTTGTCCCCACTTGGGATCATCAAAGGACACGGCATCCGCATGGGATACGGAACGGGTTTTGGTGCTGGATGGACGCATGCGTATAAAGTCGCGCTTGGAACGCGATTTGGCTCTTTGCTGTTTGGCCCAGTGGACCCGATCGTCCGAGTCGAGGCGGGTCTGATGATGTGAGGCGGGTTGCAGTGAACGCTTCGACACCTTGTGATGCGCAAAGTGATAATGATCATCGAAGATCTAAAAGAGAACGAAAAGCGGAGTGATTAGTTTGATTAGTATGTAACATAATCTAGAAATATAATAAACGATGTATAGTTATATCGATTTTATATTCATTTCATTTATATAAGTATAGTATTAGCTTTTCAAAAACAGAGCATGCGACTCATGGAAATTTACTTGGTCATCTTCTAGATAGCTTTGCGACAAACTTCAAGCACATTTGACAACACACTTTGATTATTTTATATTCAAAACAGTTTTGCATTTAAAGGAGAAATTATCTTTTTAAAAAAAATGTCTCGTCATATGGGAAAGGTTCGTCAATTGGCCGGAAAACTGTTTACCGAATCGGAAATAAGTCGCTTCAATGCCTATCGAAACAATTTTCGTAACAAATATTTTAAATTGGATGCATACAAGATGCCATTCAAAAGGCCAACATTGGGCAAATGGAAGAACATAAGTTACTTTTCATCAGGCGACGGTCCAAGTGGGTTTCGTAATGTTATCGTATATTCTTTTACCATACACTTATATCCCGATTTTATACAGAAACTAGCGAAGAGTGCTGCAACGAGCAACCGGATCATTTGCAGCCCAATTGTGAAATGGATTGGGATTCAATAAGGCCGCCAGGGGAACCCTATGAAGTACGTGACACACACAAATGGAGTCCAGATCCAGAATTTTACAAGGAATTTGAGAATGTTGTAATGGCTCCCACGGGTGATGAATGGAAGCATCGACCACTCTCAAGTGGTCGCTATTTTCCACCAGTCGATCGATCATTTCGTTCGAAATTCATAAATTTTGGACCCGCACATCCGGCGGCACATGGTGTGCTACGCTTAATCCTTGAGTTGGACAACGAGACGGTGCTCTCGGCCGATCCACACATTGGCCTACTCCATCGCGGCACCGAGAAGCTAATCGAATACAAGACTTATCTGCAGGCTTTGCCCTATTTCGATCGGCTGGATTATGTTTCCTGCATGGTCTGTGAGCAGGCTTACAGTTTGGCCGTAGAGAAGCTGATGAATATTGAGATTCCACCGCGTGCCAAGTACATACGGACCATGTGCGGGGAGCTAATGCGTCTATCCAATCATACCATGGCTGTAGCAACAGGTGTACTCGACACTGGTGCCATAACACCGCTCTTCTGGCTGTTTGAGGAACGGGAGAAGCTGTATGAGTTCAGTGAACGATTGTCGGGAGCACGATTGCATGCATGCTATATACGACCCGGTGGAGTGGCTTTGGATATGCCCTTGGGATTCTCGGATGATCTCTATGCGTTTCTGGTGCAGTTCAAGGAGCGTCTCGAGGAGGTGGAAGACGTAGTTACCGACAATCGTATTTGGCGTGCTCGCAACGTTGGAATTGGAAAGATTTCGGCACATGATGCACTCAATATGGGTTGTACTGGTCCCGTGCTACGTGCCACAGGCGTTAAATGGGATCTACGCAAGCAGCAACCCTACGACGCCTATGCGGACATGGACTTTAATGTTATCATCGGTTCTCAGGGAGATTGTTATGATCGATATCTGGTGCGTATGGGAGAGATGCGTGAATCGATTGGTATTATTCTACAGTGCCTCAATCGCATGCCTGAAGGTCCGGTCAAAGTAGATGATCACAAGATATGTCCTCCACGACGCATCAGAATGAAAACCGACATGGAGGATCTTATACATCACTTCAAGTACTTCACACAGGGTGTTCAAGTGCCTCCGGGACAGACATATACTTCGATTGAGGGTCCAAAGGGCGAATTTGGCGTCTATCTGGTGTCGGACGGCTCGTCTCGTCCCTATCGTTGCAAGATTCGAGCCGCTTCCTACACTCATCTCGCTCTGGTTTCCAAAATGGGTCCAACATCTATGTTGGCCGATATGACGGCTATCATTGGTTCGCTTGATATTGTTTTCGGCGAGATCGATCGTTAGTAACAATTGCAATTGTAATCAAGTCATATTTGAATAAATGACACTATATAACTCTTAAACTTTCACCTATGATTCTCAAACTTAGCTTATTTGAAACTTAGCAATATAGTCTCAGTTTAGATTGATCATGGATAACATTCTAAACAGCTTCTAAACTTCTAAGCACCTGTGGCTTTCTAACCTTTCTCATACACTCAGCATATGCCTCTCCTCACCTACCGGACTTCATTTAAAGTGTCACAAGTTAAGCGCTCTTTGACATTTGATTGCACACGCAAATAACAACAATTGAAGGCTTAAAAGCAAACAACATAAACTATAAATATGTACTAACAAATAGCATGAGCACAAACAAACAACAGCTAAAGCCCTTAATTACAATAATGCCAACGTCATTTCAATTAAGTAAACAAAATGAAATCACCATTTTGGGAAAAGTTGTGAATAATGGCACACGCACAGTCACATATACATGTAAGAAATTTAGTATGTGCGTGTTTGTAATTATGTATATTATATTTTGTATACATTATTGCAAGCAATTTATAAACATTAAAACAGTTTTGATTTATTCACGCACGTGTGCATGTGTGACTCTCAAACTGTAATGCCCGACAGATTTGCCACTGCGTCCGTGTCCGTGTGTGTACGTGTGTGTTTTTGCGACCATTTTCTCATAATTAAATTTCATTGTGTGACATTCTTTGGTGAAATTACAATTTAAATGTTGAATTGCAACTATTTTGCAATTACTTTTCGGTATGCTCCATGAATTTCTTGGCCTTTTTGTCAACATTCATTTCTGTGGTCAAATCATTTGTTTGTTGTGGTCCATGAATTCCACATAACAGCATAAAACTATACAATTTACGTGTATATATTTGTTCATTTACATAAAGTACTATTTGTAGCTGTAAAGTTTTAATTGCGGGTTCACAGAGCTTACGATTATTTTGTTACGTTTGTTTAAGTTTTTAGTACACAATTGTTTTAAATATTAAAACAACTTCTTCAAATTTGTTTAAAGCAATTTGCAATTGAATTGCTATTGTTATTTGGCTAGAATTGAATTGCTTAGGCTTAGCTAAATTCTAAAATAAACCCGATGAGTGACTAATTCTTACAGATTTTGTTATTTAGCTTTAAAAATGTCCTTAAAGTACTTATCCGGCCATGTTGTGCTGAAGTCTTTAAGCAGCAGCCTAGGTCAACTTAAAATGAAATATTATTTCCCTTTTTTGGCAATAGTGAAAAATGCTTTTGACTGTATAACATGCACTTGGCAACACTGCCAAGTTTCTATTGTGTTCCACGGTGTTCACATTTTTTTTTTTGTAAAAGGCAAATTGCGCGCCAGTTTCTATGTTTGTGTGTGTGTAACATACGCTTTGTTCGTTTGCCAAAAAACTTGCACATGGTCGCAGCTTGATTGTTAGAGAAAGCATGTGTGTGATGGTGTGTGTGTGTACATGCACCTGTACATACGCATCATTAAGCGCTTTACAAATATTACCAGTGACCGAAAGTCCTGTGCACAGGTACAAAACAGGCATAAAAGTATGCAACACAATTTATTTATGCCCACAGCAGGATGTCGCTTTCGATTTGTAGTTCGGCGACAGCGTTTCCTTTCTCCGTGTAGGTGTATATGTGCGTGTGTGTGTGTATGTTAGTGTTTGCACTGAAATTTAAGCACTTGAATAACGGACGTACGTGCGACCAATGTTACGCCTACTACAACTACTTTTCCGCCTCTGCAAACGATCCGCTCTCTACCGCCCTCTACCACAACTAGCACTCCTCGCCCCCCAGGGAGAATAGTAAAATTTTAATTGCAGCCACTCTCTGCGTACGTGTCGTCCAGTGTTGAAAGCTCGTTTAGTTTTTATGCAGCCCTGTGGTGCTATATGTCTACTCCCACAACTATGCCTACGCCCACTCCATTCCCTTCCCCGGCAAATGCCTGTGTCTGCTGCTGTTTGGGCTCTATCAAGTTTATTAATTTATGCAGCACAGACAACAGGATATATGTAGTTTGTGCATACACATATCTAGTTAAAGATAGATAGTCCCCAGCATACGGTATGGCATGCGGCATACATATGCAATTTTTATTCAACATTTTAATTGAGTTTGGTGTCAAAGTTAAGTTTATATATGTATATATATACATATGTATATTCCGGACACTAAAAGCCAGTTCGAGCGTATCCCTACGAAACCGGGCTTAGTTTTAATTGTTTTGTTGCGGTTTCAATTAAAATTGACTTATAGCCAGAATCCACTTCAAGCGCTCCATCTCTCTGACCCTCTCTAGTTGTTTCTATTTCGCTCTCCTGTCATTCACTATAAAATTTAAGTGCTAATGCGTCGGACGTTGATGAATTAATGGGTATTTCGTGTAGTGTGCCTGGACTTAATACTATCCACTAAATGTAGAGAGGTCGTAAATGTAAATGAGTGTTCCGAATGTTACGGCTAAATAATAAATGTACATGTACTATGTATGTAAAATATATTTAATCTAGCTAAAGTATCAGTACTAATTAGTAGAGTGCATCAAATGGTATAGTATCTAGTCTATCTGTCAATAAAAATAGTTTATCCGTAAAATCAATAAGATTTATTTTATTTCGGTAAATTAATTTAGAAATAAACGTAGAAAGCGGGAGTAAACTTTATACTTTAAATGTAGCAATATTTTTGAATGCTTTCTAAAATATTATCTGAACACACAATAATTTTGAAATAAATGTACTTTGTCGTAGCACCTGTTTCATATTGCTTCATTTACGTACACTTTTATAGATGATTTCCGCACATTTTACGGTTCTAGTTCGGTGTTTTTCAAATGCAAAAGAAGCCAATTTTCCAGTGCATTTATCACAGACAACAAAATGAACGACACAAACACCGCAATAAAACCGCAACAAATTGTGCGAGCAAAAGAGAAATGAAGAGAGAGAGAGAGAGAGAGACAGAGAAACCAAAATAGAGCAAGAGAGATAGATCGAAAGTAATAAGTTAAGCTGTGAATAATGTGAAATGTTGAGTGTAACACAGGCAGAGACAACACAAGGCAAGCTTTTAAAATTGTCAACAATTTAATTAATCAACTTGAATGTGGGCAACACGAAAGGGAAAGGAGTAAGAGAGAGAAAGAGAGAGAGAGAGAGCATGAGAGTGAGGGAGAGAAGGTGGAAGGGAGAAAAACAGTTGATAAATGTACATGAGTTGCCGTTGGGCAGGATTATGGGAGTTGACTAGGTGGCAGCGCAGATTAGCCATTGGCTGACTCTGAATGCGGTTTTCAATAGCTCGCTGTTAGCCACATCTGACACGCTCAATTGCCACCTGCGCTGGTTAATTTTTAAGCAAGGTGGCAACGCCAGACAGTGGCGTGTTGCAGGGGGACTTGAGTTCTCTTATAAATATGTGCATCGTTTAATTAACTGATAATTAATTAAGCTGCGAAATAGAAGCTTAGCGGCATCTATGTGTAGTCCTGTGTGTATCCTGTGATACTTATGTGGGTGATGCATGCAAGTGTGATTTTCAATTAAGTGGGTGGCTTTGAAGGACGCTTCAATATCGATGAGTTAATATGCAGCAGTCATTGGCCTGCTTAGCAAGAAATCATTGAAACACATATTCTATTATCAGTTTCTGAGCTGAGAAACAATACGTGGCTTAGAAATAATTAAATGCCTATATAGATTATAAAATAAGCTGTTCTTAATAACTGTATTGTTGAGTTGTTTATGACAACTTAAACTAGTCACAAAAGAGTATATTTAAAAGTGTTTCATCAGTTATTTTCACATCTCTTTAAAGCGCAACTCAAGATTGCAAATATTTCCTTTATTGTAGAATTCGCTTGACCTGTGACACATAACACACTAAAAAAGAGAGAAACGAAAAAATGTTTACACATAAATGGTTATTTTTTTTTGCTTTTTGCGAAAATTGTGTGACAAGTGCATGTTGCCTGACGTGGAAAAGCTGTGAAAAGCAACACAAAAATGCGTAAGATTGACATTTTCACCTGCAGTTGACAATTTGTAATACTTGCTGCGAATTTGACGGCAGAATGCCAAACAGGAAATACATTTGAAAGCAATAAATTGAGAAGCAGCAACGTTAAACTAGTTTGAAGCATTTAGCTTATTATATTATGATATTATAATTAAACACTTTTGTTTTGAAACTTTCTGTAAAGCTTCACACACATAAATATGTTTTGTTGCTCTATTCTTTAATCCTGCCATTCAGTGTTGACCATTTCCATGGAAATTTCTCAAAACGTTTCTACTAGAATTTGTTTTCCATTGTTTTTCCGCCTGTTGCTTTTTATATGAAAGCAGCGATAAACGAAATAAAAAACGAAAAAATAAAATTTTGCTTTTATTGCACATTTTCGCTCTTTTTGCTTTTGTTAAAATATTTATGGAAACTGAAGGCGATTTGTGCCAAACAATTGATGGCGCATGTTGTCTACCAGTGCTGCCCACCAGAGTTGCCAGGCACACACACAGGAAACCACAAAAAGACGCAACACAAAAAAGAAACTTTGCATGCATATTTATGGCTTTTAGCTTTTTATTTGCTAAAAGCAAACAATAAATTGAGTTTATTTATGCTTCGCCACGCCCACGCCAACGCCCACTTATATTTGTATTTTCTTTTAGTACATTTTCCGTTCTGTGGACTTGTGGAATTCAGTGGCGAAATCTAGACACTGGTAATAAACTAATTTCTAGGCACAGCTTGGACATAGTCTGGGCCAAGAGCCCAAAAGCTAGTTTTATGAAAGATAAATAAGACCGACTATACGCCAGAGCTCTCCATATGCCAGCTTTCCGCAAGGAAACTCTTAAGGCCTAAGGGAAGGAAAATCTACCCTTATTCTCAGTCACTTAGAAACAACATAATTGTTTATACGCACAAATTGGGATTGGGATTGGCATTTTTTGCAATCAGGTAGGCTGGCTTACCCTCAAGATAATGTTTTGGGCACATGGCAACCCTTGGATGGCCAAATGCATGTCAAACTGTCCCCTGTGGGTAGCGAGTAACGAGTAGTAGTAGAAGAGTACTATGAGGGTGTAGCACAAAGGGCAAAAAATTTAATAAACCAAAAGATCAGCTGTTGTAAATTTGGCTTTGGGTTTCGTCTAAGGTTCTATTTTATGGCAATTGGGGAGCAATATCTTAAACAAACGTGTCTCGCATCTCTGTTTAGGGTTGCTTTTGGGTTCACTTTGGCCAAAGTAACAAAGATATCTTAGAGTTTATCCCTTATGTTTCTTTGGAACGAGTTGGGTTACTAAACATCAAGAAATCACGTCTCTCAAACTACGCGTATTTCAAAATAAGTTACAACTGCCTTCATTTGCTTTAATGGACAGTTAATACTTTAGTTTAAACTAGATTGATATGAACTAGAAATAAGAAATTTATTTGAAAATTCAAACTATATTTTGGCTATTTGTACTATTTGCATTTTGCTCGCAAATTGAACACATTGAAATTTAAAATAAAATAATTAAAATCGATATGAAGAATGCTATTTATGAACAGCCAGACAATCCCCCGCATTATCCCTCTGATTATATGTGCCGCCTACTGTGCATAATAATTGAAAATTTGTTAAAAACGAAAATTGCGATTTAAATTCGTGTCATGTCGGTGAAATATGAATGATACATCTAGAGAAATATGAAAACGGCTGAGAGAACGGTAAGCCTGACACAAAGATACTCTGCAATACAATGGAATAGAAGATTTTAATAGAGAAGTGCAGTTGTTAGGTACAACAAAGTTTTACTTTTGCTAGTCATACCCTCTTAGCAAATTGGTGGTAACTAGGGTATAATCTGTGCAACCGAATGGAATCATATGCCACATGTGTTGCAGTTCAATTGATGACATTCAATGCGTGCCAACATTACCTTTAATTCAAACCACATCACATTACAATTAACGATTGATCGGAGCGGCTTTTGTGTGCATTTAAATCATTTAACGCCCTGATTCAATTTCCACAATTTATTGGAAAAAATTAATATACAAAATTAAGTTGGAATTTTATACGCAATTAATTGCAAATGCTTTCAATTTTACATACGATACTCTGATGTTGTAGTAACATTAATTAAGATAAGGTACCTTAATCATATCAAATAGTGCACAAGGGAGCTATAAATGTCGGATACCATTTAAAACCACCCTCGTTGGCTGCCAAAAACAATTTAATGGCAAATCATTTGAAGTGGCTCTGTTACTATTGACCTGACTTGGCCCTCAGCTCAGGTCAGCTGCAGTCAGTCAGTCAGTCAACAACTTTGACACTATTTTGACTTCAACTTGAATGCTCCAATGGCCTGGGCATTGAATCATCAAACATACATCAGTCACTCGTCCACTGAGCACTTGTCAAAATTGGCTAAGCAAAAGAGTCCCACCAGTTCAGTTCAGATCAGTTCCTGCTGCTGCTGCTGCTGCTGGCCCACAAAGTCCTCAAATAGAGCGACAGCTGCGCCCAAAATGATTTACGAGCACAATTTTGACAATCATTTTTTGGTTTAAGCACTTGCTCAACTCAACTCAATCCCAACAGAAACAAAACCAAAAAGAATTTGTATCCATTTTAAAGTGCAATTTCATTGGAAAGTTGTTTCCCTTCGCTATATCGTTGCCAAAGGTGTAAAGGGTATAAAAATAGTTGAAATAAGACTGGCATTTTTGTGTTGGGTTGCAACTGCGGCTATTTGCATTGGTCACTCGCCTGCAATGCATTCAATGGATTGCTCTTTGCAGTTTTTAAAACAGTCTCCTGGCAGCTGACACACACGGCATGGTATGGAATTTATTGACTTTTGAAATGGCTGCACCTTGAGTACAGTTTGTTTTATCATTTGACCTGTATGACTGAAATGCGACGGCAAATGTCGCGAGTGTTGAATTTAAAACGTTTTGAAGTGCACTTTTGGAATTAAACGGATGCTTTAATAACTCATTGACTATATTCAATGTACATTTTCAAACGATTTCCGTTCAAGTTGAAACTCTTTATAATTTACTGCGCCAATATTACGCATACGTAATGTGCGCCAAGCCAAAATGTCGATGTATTGAAATTGCCAAGCCCATTGAAGCGAAAACAAATGCAAAGTGAGTTAACCAAAAGCGAGCTGGTATTCAAGCATGTTGCACTCAACCAACCCCAAAGGAGGGGGGGAAAGCTGTTCAAAAGGGTGCTTGCCACTTCAGTAACAAACAAGAAAACCACTTAACAAAATACTTGTATGCCAGCTGCTTGAATATCTCTATTGGCAGCCTGGGAATAGTTGCCTCCGCTGCAAATATAATGTTGTTATAATCGCACTCGGGATGAAAGTAGATTTGCAGTTGGTCTCTTTTGTAGAACTAGCAATATGCAGTTCATCCCGCTCATTAGACGCTAGTTTGTTGCTGTGCATCAGCATCATCATCAATAGCATCAGTTGTTGAGTTTTGTTAAATGGCAACGCATTGCAACGCCCGTATTTTGGGGCATGCCCCTGCTGCTGACTGTCTGTGTAGGTTCCATGCAAATTTCCAAATATTTTTGCATTTCAATTACCAGCATCAGCATCAGGCACGTAATTTGCACCCACAATACCGTTGCAGGCACTCATAGACTCAAGGGGGAGTAGATGTGGATGTAGATGCTTCGTTTTGTGGCAGCTCCAAATTGATTGCACTTGTTGTCTGCAGCTTTGAGTTGGAAATGTCTATGCCTGGGATCGTAGTTGGTCCTTCTTGGCTCTTTGGATCTTTGGTTCTTTGCTTGTTTGCTTCTCCCATTTGGTGTCTGGGTGTGGTCCCTGGGCTTTTGGGCCTTCGGCAATGGTTCATCTTATCGATGCTTTTGCTGTTGATGACCCCATTTGCTTGAGTAATGATGCCACTTGCTGTGGAGGCGGGCATTGTGGGTCTCCAGTTCAGTCAATGGATTTGAGTTGCATTTCATGGCGTTTAATGGCTGCAAACTCAAATCGATTTCCAACTTTCTCTCTATCTACGTCTCTGTCTTTTACTACAAACATTTCGCTCAAATTATCTGGCATCTTTAGCTGATTTTTGGGTTCTTGTAATGGAATGCAAAAATTTGTTGCCCTTGCAATTGTTGTACTCAGCGCACTTTGTAGGATAGTTCACAGTTTAACAATCTTTGCCCGTTTCTCTACTTTGTGTCTGTGCACTTCTATCTGTCTGTCTATCTCCCTCTGCACTGTTGGTCTCTCTCTCTCTGTCTATTTGATTCGTTAGGTTTGGCAATCTGTCGCTTGTTAGTCCAAATTGATTGAAATTGGGTTTTAGTTTCCTTTGTTGCCGCATTCGAATTTGTCCTGTAATTGGATGTTGTATGCGGGTTAAGCTCATTAGACTCGTCTCTCTCCCTTTCTTCCTCTTTTTCTCTCTATCTCTGCTGATCTCTTTTTCTCACAAAGCAGCTTTCAACCGAGAATTATCAAACGCTTTTCGCTGATTGCTGATTAGTTGCAAAAATAAATGCATTTCCCTATCTCCCATTTCCCCTATTTTCACGTCTATGATAAACTGTTATAGCGAAACACACATGAATTGTTAAGCAACAACATCGTCTATCAGTGAACTTCTTAAGTTATGCAATAAAATACGCATTTGCCATGACATGCATGAAATGTTGCATACTTCACGGAGCACACACCTGATGGCACATAACGCACACTGCTGAAAGGTAAAACACACAAAAAACAACAATGTGGCAAGCGAGCAGCAAATGTGATAGCTCCTATTGCTCCTTAGCATCAAAAATTTGCCTTCGAGCGAGCAAAAGAGCAGAAAAAGAACAGAAGAAAAGATCTAAGAAGCAAGCAGACTTTTTATGGAGAAGAAAGGAATAAATATTTGTGTATATATATAACATATATGCATGTTGCATGCCATTCATAATATAAAAGTGTCCAAATGCAAAGCGGGCATGTCAGCACAAAAATAATTTCTAGAAAAGTTCATGGAAAATGAGCTGAAGAAAGTACAAATAAATTTCTTCTTACACTCAACATTCTTAGGTGTACAATTTTCGTCTCAATTGAAGGACTCTAGACAAATGTAATTTTTTGTTAACAGATGTGTGTGTATGTGTGTGTGAGCAAGTTGGGGCATATGTGTGTTGCCTCAAGCAACGGAAACTTGACTCGGAAGCTGCCCATGCCGCAACTCAATGCATTTTCAATTTCCGTTTGTGGCATTCGCAGTGTAATTGCCGGCACGTGTGAACTGCTACCCCGTAAGGAAAATTCCCAAATTTCTCTGCCACACACACACATGCACTTGCATTTCCTGTTTCGCGTTTTTGATTGACATCTACGAAATGGCAGCGCTAAAGCGGTAAGAAGCTCCATTCATTTGACGACCATGACACAAATTTACTGCAACCCGAGAAGAAGTTAAAAGGCAAAGGCAAGAAAGTCAAAAGAAAGCATGGAAAATATCTGTGTAAATACGCAATTTATATGTAAATAAAAGAACAATTATCTTAAATAAATAACGCTTATGCACTGCAGAAGCTGGGAAATATATGAAAAATCTGTTCAACTTTACATTACACACACGCTATTGATTTTTTTTCAGTTTTAAATAAATAAATCAAGACATACGTTATTCCTATTTAAATTATATTCAACAAGAATTAAAGAAAATTAAACAATGGCAATTTATTTAACAAACAACTTTACTAGATTTACAAACTTATTTTTTTCTTATGTTCAGTAATATGCTAAAACAACAGTTGTTAAATTTTGTATGCATTTATAAAATATAATCTAGCAATATGTGCTTTAAAATAATTTGTACATGATTGATATTTTTTTTTAGCTTATAAGTTGGGCAGCAATATTTTTATAATAAATAATAATAATAAATAATTATGTCAAAAAAATTTGTATTCAAAACTTTTGCAAGCTTTTAATATGAAAAGCACTTTAACTGCAGCTCAAAACAATGAAAACTCGTCAAAAAGTTAAATTACTTAAAACTTATGCACGAAGGAGTGGGCACCAAAAAAAAAAAAGAAAAAACTATAATGAAAACTTATGAACAAAAGGCGGTAGGAGAATCCTGTAAAACGAAACTCAATAACAAGTTTTTACAAAGGTATATCTTTAATTAATTCATTGAAAACTAGATTTTGACACGCCTTGCTGCAAATGATTTCAAAGCAAATGAAAAATGTGTTCAATTTTCTGCCTAAATGCAATTTAAGATCATGATTTGTATATATAAAGAAAAAAGAAAGATTGCATGTAATCCATAACCAATTTGAGTATTAGTTTTGTATTTTGTTTTTGTGAGACTAAACACTCTTATTGCAACTCATGTGGCACGAGCACTGTTTTCACCCCCCGATACAGTTGCCTGTGGCAACTTCAGCAGCACAGCAAATAAAACCATTAAAGTGCAAATGTGAAACGAATTGCGAATTGGCAGTTGAAAGATGAAAGA
Source organism: Drosophila tripunctata (assembly GCA_035047385.1). Lineage (NCBI taxonomy): Eukaryota > Metazoa > Arthropoda > Insecta > Diptera > Drosophilidae > Drosophila > Drosophila tripunctata. The sequence goes on from JAWNPS010000325.1 coordinate 310,617, forward strand.
TGCCACAAAGGCGAAGGGAAATGGAAAATGTTGACGAGGCAAGAAGTGACTTGCCACAAGCAAAAGGCAAAACAACTGCAACAACGTCAACATTGTTATTGAAATACATTAATCAACAATTTTCGAGGTGTGTGTGTTGTTTTTTTTTTGTTTTCTTTTGCTCCCTCCTTTTGGGGGGTAGTTTTTAATGCTAGAGGGTGCAACAAAGTGTTTGATTTTCTGAAACTCGAAATAAAGCAATTTAATCGAAATGGTTTTGGGTTGCAATGAAAATATTTCTATGAAATAATATGCGGAGTAGAGAGCTGACAGTTGCGGGTGGTTGGCAAAACTGCACTTAGGGGCTGATTTTGCGAAATATGAAACGGAACAATTTATTTGGAAAATTGTTATTAGATTTTTTCAAGGTGATTTTCCACAGCCGTTGAATTCTTGTGTTTATGTATCTAGTTTCAACGTTTTAGTTAGATTTTAGTCTTCTTATAAGCTCGAAATCCTTTTCTTAAATTCTGCCGTACCCAATTGCAATTTACAGCCATTTCTCTAGATTTCTTTGGGGCTCTCATCTACTCACATACTTGGTAAATTCGCTACCACATCACATAAATTTTGGCTTAATGTTGTCGGCCTCAAATTTAAGGCCGTTTTAAGCAACTCAAATGCGAGTGAACCCAACAGTTAATCATGTTGCCGCGTATTAATTTGATGCCGACTACAACAAAAAGGTGTTTAGTTATAAGCGAGCAAAGGGCTGAAAAAGATTTATGAGATACAAATGTACCTACAAGTACGTTTATCTGCCTTCTAGCTAAGGTCGTTGCCATAGCCATATCTACACACACCCACGCATATACAGGTCTCCACACATATCATGCATATCTCATGAACTAATTTCGCGACGAGTCTTCTGCACGTCTGTCTGACAGTCTGTCTCACCGTTCGCGGCGTTGACAGGCGACGGCTTCTCTTTTAATTTCCTAAAATAATAAAAAATTAAAATGTCCGGGAAATTCAATTTGAAAAATGAAAATGGCTGGCCCTTGTAGGAAGGAGGGAGTGTGGCAAGCTGGAGAAAAGAGAAGCTCTACAATGTATGTGCTGTGGAAGAGTGATGGATTCGTTTGGAAAATCTTTACATTTTCCGCTGGCGGAAATGAAAGCACAAACATCCGACAAAAAAGGAAAAACTTAAAAAGCGCTTGAGCAGAACAACTAACAATAAAAAGAATGCACGACTAACAAAATACTCTTTTGCAATACTTTAACAAAACAATAAGTGGGTTAAAGTTGCGTTAAGTTCGCAAAAACCATCGAAATATACTTTTAGCTTTGGCTCCAACATTTTGAGATAAACTAATGTCAACATGTAATGTCTGTAGACTTTCGACTTTGTCTTGTTTCTTGCACTACTTACAAGATGTAGACTTTTTCCCCTCTTTATTTTTTTTGAGCAAGTTTGCAAACTAAACAAGGGCAGGAAAGGAAGTGCCAAAGGGGACACTGAATATGGCAGTCTTGGGACTTGAAATACATCTAAGAAACACAGAACAGAAAGAAAAGGGAAAAAACTAAATTGTTGCATACTTACAGGCTCTGATGCCAGACTAAACACAAGTGAAAGCTGTGCGTGCTATTGTGCAACTGTGGCACGTTGCAGGTTGCACGGTGTGTGTGTGTGTGTGTGTGTGAGTGTGAGTGTAAGTGTCACAGTTCACAGTAAGTTAGTGGGTTAGTTTGCAGCAATTGCACTAAAGGGTGACAAAGACTAAATCAGTTTGTGGGGGAGAATACTGGCTTTAAATGGTTTCGGTTTTGGTAAGTTAAGGAGACCCTGTCAGCCGCAAGCCACTTTCAAGAGTCAACGAATCGAAAAGGAAGTCAACACTTAAGGACTTCACGTGTCAAGTTCTTGGCAAACGCCAATTGAAATGGGGATAATGCTACTGTTCAGTTAACTAAGAGCAAACCTTAAACTAGTTGTACTCTAGATTACACTAGGAAAACAATTTAATAATAACAATTTAATTAAATTACACATTTTTTTTTGTTTAAAAACTACTTTTAATCATATTTATATAATTTTCAAGCCCTTTGAATTAAAGAAACGGGATAGTTCAGTTTATTTTTATGCATTTATTTGGTTATGCTCATAAAAATATCAATAATTAAGCTTGATCTTTTGCAATGAGTGCAGCTAAAATCTTTGGCTTTCTCTTGAGATTTCTCTCTTCTTCTCGCTGGCAATTCAATTGTCTGTGCATTGCATAGCTAAACGCGTTCAATTCGCTCAAGGCTCATTTGGCATTCCACTTTTCCACTTTTATGAAGGTGTGAAAAACGTGCGGTGTTTAATTTAAAACCCGCACCCCACCTTACTACCCCAAACAAGTGTAAAGCAAGAACCCCAAATACATTGCTGTGGATCGCTGAAGAGTATGCAATGCGAAAATGCAATGCTATTGTGTGCTACACACACACACACGCACGCACGCATACTTGCACACGCACACACACATAGTAAAGCGGTTGGTTGCACAAATTTTAGTGTTGCATATTTTGTGGCGCTTGAAATTTTTATGGCAATTTGCCAGACGAGCGACGCCCGAGCAGTGAGAAAAACTGTAGCAAAATTCTGTCTGTATGTGTGTGTGGCAGCAACGGAATTGTTGCGCTTAAATGCGGTCACCAACGCACTAAAATGCAACAAAGGGAGAGAGAGGGTGAGTTGGAAAAGTCTAAGGTTGTTGTTGCTCTCTCGTTTTACCTCTTTCTTAACATGTTTGATGTCGACATTTTGTTGTGGCTTTCGCCTTGGACTCGCAATATACACACATGTTAAGTCGCCTGCTAGCTTTACTTTTCTCTCTCTCTTTCTCTTTCTGCCCCTCTGGTTTCTCTAACACTTTTGTTTTCATTTTATAATCGAAAAGTACTCATGGAAAAGACGTTTTCCATGGCCCATGTTTTGTTCTTCAATAAATTGGTTGCTGCATTTTTCGCTTTTAAACTTGTTTGCATTGCTTTATTTATTTGTTCATAAAACTGCACCAAAATGTTGCATATATGATGGGGCATCAGCTTCATCTATTACTACTACTTTTTGGTCAAATGTTGAAAAAATAAAAAATTTCATGTGATTTTTACGACACTTTTCACTCAGCTCTTTAAAAGCGAAAAACACCCACATACACAGAGGCATAATTTCATAGCAAATTGTTCTGTACAAACTAAAGTGAAGGACATGGGGCGGCAACAACGGGGTGAATTGTAGCCCTGCCCTAAGGCAAAATGTTGCACATACTTTGTTGCATACATGAAAGTAGCCTTCAAGAGAGCTTGTCGGTGGCAAAAGCTCACTTTCCATTTTGGCTACTTTTGGTCGCTTAAAAACTTGACTCAAAATAATGCAACAAAGTTTATGAAGCAGATTTTATCCATCTTTTTGTCTCTCTTTCTCGTTTACATTCTTTTATCCATCTTCTTTACTCTCCCTCTTACTCTCTCTGGACTTGTGTGGCAGAAATGAGCTTAGTGCTTCGTAGCATGTTATCAAATCTTTTAATTCACACAAATTTTGAGTCGACTTAAGCCGGATTGGCTGCTGCCATAAAAGCAAGTTTTGCAAATGAATGCCATTAGATTTTAGTGGTCATTAAGTTTACACGTGATCAAGTCTTGTGGTTTATACAATTGTGGTTAAGTTTAAGGCGTATAATGTGTATAATATTGTGCATATAAATACTAAAATAACAATTTACATAACGAAAGGTTGGCTTTAGCTAGAGATCCATTTTTGTATCCCATTCTCAAACTATCGTGCAGAAGAGAAATTCCTAAATAATTTAAATAGATTGCATTATTGCATTTAAATGCTGTTTGCATATTTTTCTTTGTAATCATACTTGTGTGGTTTGTGTAAAATTTCACTACGCATAAACTGCTGCCTTCATATTATAAAATTCATTAAAGAAATACTCCAAAGTTATGTGGCTTTATTTCCGAGCTTTCATGGCTTTAAAATAGTTTATGAGCTCAACACTCTAAAAAGTGCAAAATCTCTTTAATTTTTATCTACATATCAAGGTATCCTGTAGCTGTGTGTTCACAGCCAAATTGCGCTGAACGAGTCAATTGTATCTAGTATCTTGTAGCTTGTATCGTGTATATGATATCTGCATTCACCTGCAATTCGAATGCCCAGAAGGACTTTCAGACAATTTCAACTAACTCAACAACTCTCGTCACAGTGCTGTACAGTGTTCGAGTTCAGCTCTCGCCTCCGGGGAGCACCACTGAGTGGGTCAGGATGCTGCAGGCCTTATTCCATTTAGTTAACAACGTGCAGCGGCATTTCGGTTAACCAAAAGTTACGTGTTTTCACATTTTTTTTTGCTTTTTAGTGTGTTTTTGTTGTACATTTTCATTTTTTTTCTTTTTTGTGCCATTTTTTTTTGTTATATATACTATATATATTTTCGTTGTGGGTTTGTTGTTGCTTATGGCCATGAAACAATTTTGAGTGGCGCCTCGGTGGTTCACAGGCGTCGCAAGGCATGCAACACACACATTATTTGCTTTATATTAGCGAATGTCCTTGCGTTTCTGTTGCCTCTGGCTCCTGCTTGCCTGCCTACAGCATTTGTGTCCCCGCCATGTCATATAAATTAGCGGCAATGAAGAAATTGCAAAATTTATGAGTCTCTCAGGAATCAAGCTACATGAGCGACAGAGTGAAAGAAACATAGAGAGGGAGAGAGTGAGAGAGAGCAATGTGGGGCAGGTTTAGGAAGGCGGAGAGTTAAAATTGCGTGAGTTCCGTACTTTTTTTTTAGTAAAATGTTGGTTTTTTTCAGCTTTTGCTTTTTTAAATGTCTGGCGGGCATTCAGCAAAAACTGAACTCTCTGCACGTACATATATATCTATATACAAAAATATATGTATGAATTTGTGTGTGTTAAGGACGAGGGCATTGGGTACCATTTTTGGCCTGTGGCTTTGCTCGTTATGGCCTGTTAAGCTCCACTGAATTGAGTTGTGTGTTCGTGAATGTGTTTACTTGCTGTGTTGTTGTTTCTAACCTGTGTGTGGGAGTTTTCTTTGAGTTTACTCTTAATTGAAAGTCACTTTTAACAGCTGTCACTTTTTTTTCCAGTTCATCAGTGATGATATTTTGATAGTTTGATCTCTTTATAGTTGGAAATAGGTTGCTTTAAATTGTTGCATTAAATATTGATTGCTATTTTCTTAAGCAGAGTAAATATGCTCTTTAATAACTTAATTGATTTATGTTTCTCTAGAGAACTTAACTTAATTATTAAGTGAAGTGATGCTTAAGAATGTTTATGCATATCTTCAAGTTTCACTGTTACAATTTTCCAACTTACTTTGTCTAATGGCATTAATTTGCCTGTACTTAGTGCGGTCCTTAACTTTCCATGCAAGTCAATTAAGCGACTTACGACTATGCCTAGTTACCTGAACTGTCCTTGGACTGTAGTCCTGTCAGCACGAGACAGGACAAGACAAGAATGTGCCATTCCGTTGCCTATACATATATTAATTTCCATTAGCATGCTCCAAACACACTCTCCTCCCACTTCGAGGGTACAAAAAAGGTTTACGATGCTAACGTTTTATGCGCTATAGCCTCCAAAATAACAGGGATCGTATCGTTGCCAAACCTAATACCGAGAAAGTTGAGCGGACCAAGTGGTCGAGTGGCAAATCTAATTAAGCAGCAGCCCATGTAGCTTTCTCTATGAAATTCTATAGCATTAACGCCAAGAGCCATAAAATGGCGCCCAACGTATGGCGGCATGACAGTGACGCGTTTGCCCGGGTTCAATTGCCTTTTTCGTTCATTAAGGCTTGGCGAAAGCGTAAGCCAAGTTTTTATGATCGCCCCTCCCTCCCTGCCGGCCCATTTTCAAACAATATGCACTTAAATGTTTCTAAATTTATGTCGAAAAAGTTGCAAGCTGGCGTATTAAGTATACCACATGTTGTGCTCGTCTCTCAACAATGCAATAAAACTCTGCATTTCTCAGCACTGGTTTTTGTATGTATTATTATACGGCTCTGTTACACGCTAAATGTTAAGCGGAAGCAGCACAAATTTTAATTGGATTTCCACATTTTCCTTATTTTTCCCAGAGTTTTTCTCATCTCATTATGAGTTATAAGCTGCACTGCATGTGTTTTATTTTTGCATGCTTTATTCTTTTAAGGCACAACCAGTAAAAAAGTTTCAATTGTACGCTGTATCCTGTATTCTGTATTCAGTATCCTTGTAAGCTGACCTCACATTTCAATTGGGAGATGAAAGTTAATTAGGAAGCATAAATAAACATAAAAAAATTAATACCGCTTTTACAGGGTACCTTTAGGTTCTTACCCTCATTTACAGCTCTCTTAATTGTTTACTTTTTCTGGTTTGCTTACGAAATTTATAATTTGTAAGATTAGATTTTTTAATCTACTCTCTTTTGTTTCGACTCTTTCTTTCGTTTTGTACATAATGAAAATGAAGAATTGTGCGTTGCATATTAAATAATACAAAATTTAGATATAAATTTTTATCAAACCAGATTTACAGACTGTCATTAATGGCAATTAGGTACTAGATAAAGTGTAATGGAAGTCAGAGTAAAGTTTTTTTGACACTCTGTTAATACAATTATGCGATGCCATTAAAACTGGCCATCAAAACTTGTCACATGTGCGGTAATTTGATATAAGCTTTTTGCCAGTCCGAAAATCTACTCCCAAAAGGTTTTGTTGCCAACAATTTGAGGCTAAAACTATGAAGCCAGAACAAAAAGAACAAGCACAACAACAAGAACGCAGCATAATTCAATTTATTCGGAACAAATTGACTGCCTGAGAGACGGGGGACGGGAAGTTGAGTTCCCAAGTGGACCCAAAAAAAAGCCCAACAAATGGAAATGAAAGAAAGTATGTATGCGTGTGTGTGTGTGTGTAGCATATGCAAATTGGGAAATCGCACAGGGAAGTACTTTTTGTGTGCGGGTGTCAGAAACTGGCTTTTGAATAATTTCTGCGACATATAAAGTCTGTAAATCATAAGGAAATTTTACACATTTATGAAACTCAAACGTTTCTCATTTGGCATATTAAATTTTCTAGCCTGCACTCAAATAATTTCTACAATTTCCAACAGTTATAAATAGTTAAAGTTGAAGAGTTAGCTTTACGCTCCAACAAAGTTCTATCGTGAAAATGCGGGAAAAGTACACACAATACAAAGTACGAAGGGGAGCTCTTTCTCTTTCTAAAGTGAGTGAGAGTGCAAATGGCCACAAATCAGTTGACCTCCCACAAGGAAAGCGCTTAAAAGTAGGCTTGGAAAAAAGCTACAACAAAGCCAAATGCCTGCGTGTCTCTGTGTGTGTGTAAGTGTGTGCTGAATTATTTATGCGCGCACCACAACAACAATAATAAGAAGAAAAACAATAGAAGAGCAACAACAATGATAGCAGCAACAATATGGCCAAAAGGGAGGAAAAAGGTTAAACATGGCAACGTGCAAAGGAGCAAATAAACGCAGACAGCAGACAGATAAAAGCCAAATATGCTGCACTATCAGATGCTCTGTAATTGCAATTTATATATAAATATAGTTGTCTAAGGATATTTACATTAATACATAAAAAAGTAATAAGTTATCTATTACTTAATTCGATTATAGAGCTAGATTTATGAATTTACAAAGCCAAAAACTTCATATTTAATCGCATGCCTCTTTAGAGGGTATGCGCAGAGACTGCTATACGCAAAGACAGACTCACTCACATATACATGCACTTGTACTACGGTCGTTACACCCACTAACACACACTCGCACACACACGCATACATCCGTAATGGCCACATGGCGCGATTCTAACAAAAGCCATTTTAGTTTTTGACTTTTGCCTGTCGCATTTTGTTGTTCTTCTTGTTTCGTTCGTTTCGTTCATTTCGTGTCGTTTCGTTACGGTTTCTTTCTCTCTTTTTGTAACTTGGTGTGCTATTACCCCTTTCTTTGCGCCCAAGGGGGGCGTGTCGCAGACAACGCCACGCTGTCTGGCTCGAGCTTATCGTTGGATTCTTGTCTCTTCTTTTTTTTTTTTTCCTTTTCCTTTCTTTTTTGGCATTTGGGCGGCTTATAAATTATGAACAAAATGCCGGGTTGGGCTTTGGGAGAGAACTTCTGCATTCCCTTCTCCATTCACAACATAATTGCTTGTCTGTGTATCTCTGTGTGTCAGAGTGCGTGTGTGTAACTGTAAATGTTTAATGTAAGATTTCTTTGGGTGTATAAGTGAGTGTAGGAGCCATGTGTGTGTGTGTCTGGGGGCCAAGTGCTTGTGGCATCTTTTGAGTGGCAAATACTTAATGTAATCGGACTTGAAGACATTTTCTTCTACTCATAATGTCAGTTGTCTCTGGACTGTTGCAGAGTTACTTTACATACAAACGAAAGTCATCCATCCAACTCACCTGCAATGAAATGGAAAAGAGTAAAGAGAAATCACATTAATATCAATTTTAGATTGGCAACTTTCTTAGACAATAAATTTACTTAGTTATCGATGGTGACAACTTTTTGCCGTGCGTTCGACTAAAACGAAGACAAAGACACACTGTCCAGCACAATCAGTGTCAATTGCAGCATTAGTTGTAAGACAAATACGTGGCAATCGATAGTGTGATTTTAATATTGGAAGCGTATTTGTCACTGCAAATAACTTAATTCAATTAATTATAACAGAAAGTGGCAATTTAAAGTAAAGAATTTCTATAATTTATATTTTCTTTTAACAGCTTCAATTTATGCCAAAGGGATACTACTGAAGCTTAAACTTAATATTTAAATAGAAAAAAATAAAGTTATTTTTAATAAGTTTTAAATATTAATGTTAATATTTCACTCCAATTCAGCTCTTTATTATTATTATTATTTTATATTTTATTTTTTATTTATTCAGCTCTTTATTATTATAATTTTATTTTATAATTTATTATTTCTTTTTTAGTTGCTTAGTGCATATCTACTTAATGCTCAATGTACTCAACGTTCTCAATGTGCGCCTCAAGTGTTTATCGTTAAATTCAATTTACAATTTATAAGATTTCCTGCAACAACAGAGGGTAATGCTTGTTATCAAACATACACTCACACATACGCACGTACACATACACTCTATAGTCGGTCCCACAGCTCCTATAGATAAGCTATAAATTGTGCAAGGCATTGGGCAAATGGCATCTGCGGGCATTCCATCTGAGTGCAGCACAATGCGGCAATAATACAAGCTGGGTTTTCAATGGGTTTGAGTATTGCTGGGGGGGTTTTATAACCAAGCATTGTTCATTGAATTGAAATCCAAATAGTGCATACGATATACTTGCTGTGGCCTGGTCAGATGCCAATATCGTGTCCACAAAAAAAGGTAAGTAGAAATGCAACTAGCCAAAAAAATAAAGAACAGAAAATTGAAACTAACAAGGGAAATATATTATTAGCTAATCATTGTACTTTTCCCCTGCCGAATGCAGAAATTGTTTTTTTTTTTTTCAGCTTAGTAAGTAAGTTATTTGTCATGTTAGATCCTTTGGCGATAGTTCGTTCGTATTCTTTTTTCAATTTTCTGTTGAAAATCGAAAAGAGACAGCAAAAAAAAAAAATGGAATTCCTGTCGTGATATGCAAAGCAAGCGAAAGCCAATGGCAATGCTAATGCATTCTGTTCAGTCTGTATTGTCAGGGGAACCAAACCGAATGGCAATTTGAATACCCATACGAGTACTCGTCGAATGTTCCACCAATAAAGTTACTCGTTACTCGTATCCGTCATTCGTTTTCCGTTCTTTTTTTCATTTTTTCGAATTTTCTCTTCAGTTGGTTACACTTGTTTAAGCGATTATACTCAAAGTTCTAAATATAAACTGGGAATATTATAAAATGATTACTTTAATTTCTACTAACCAAAGTACAGTAACAAAGTAAAAACTTGCACAAGCTGAAATGCGTATAAGTTTTATTATTTAGTGTTTGAGTACTTGGTTTATCTGTTGAACTGAATTATAGTTGGCTTTTTTTTGGTCGAAATAAGCTTTTTAAGGGATTATGGCATTTCACTTCATCAAATGTATAAAAGTAGTTTTAATGCTAGTTTTGTTAAATTGTATGTGAGCAAGTTCGTATCCTAATGCAGTTAGTGGGCATTATAGTGCATGCTTATGTGCTTTTACTACTTAGTTAAACAATTTGGTTGAAAGTTGAAAAACACACACACACACACAGACACATGCACGTCTGTGTCTTGTGTCTGTTGCTGGCTCATGTTGATACGTGCGTGTGCAACACAAGCAACAGTCAAATGCTTGAGAGCCGCATGATTCCCACAGCGATGGCAAAGGCACGTACGGAAAATGTGCTGTAAAATGGGCGTGGTTACCTGCTGAGAAGGTGTGTGTGTGTGTTGTTGTTGTGGCAACTTAATTGCGTCAAAAAGCCAGTTAAGCGAGCAATGGAACACAGAAAAGGAAGCAAAACGAATGTGACGCGTTGCTGAAATTAAAATTGTGCAAAGTAGCTAATTTATACCAAACACTTCCTTGACAAATACACTTGCACACACTTTTACATATATTTATTTATTAAACAACACAATGAGTTGCCAGCACAACACTAATTAGCACCGCCCACCGCCTCTTCTGTCCATATATCTTCTTTATATATAGATATATATGTACAAACGTATGTATCTATGTTGGTTGGGCGTGTCAGCATGTTGCTAATTAAGCGTGAATTTATGCATATACATGTTGCGCATACGCCTCGTTTGCCTTTAACCAGCGACAGTTGAGAGAAGCATTCAAACGCACAACTACAACTACATTCATATCTAACCATTTAAACACTCATACATACACCCATATATTATTCATTTGCCCAATTATGGAGCCTACAAATGCAGCAGAACATTGAATATTAATGCAGAAAGCACATTTCCAGCCACATTTATTGTGTTAGACTATGCTTTAAAATACTCTGCCTAAAGCTATGCTGGTTAGGGAATGTATCATTAAAAACTTATTTTAAAATAAGGTTTTAAATTGCAACCAGAGAAATTTGTGTAAGCAATATTTTTACAGGATATCTCATAGTTGCCACTGTTTATCTAATCTGCAGCAGAGCAGTTAAGCAGCTGTTTTTTTGGTCATTAAGTTATATTTATGTGCACAAACAAAGCTCCTAAGAGATAGTTAAAAAGAAAGCAGTGAAAGCAAGAGAATAGAAGATGTATTATGCTAATGTGAACATAATTGCATGCGATATGCAACCGGGCATGAAATGTCATATAATTTGTGGTGCTATTAAAAGCATCTTTAGCTACTTTAAATAAACAAATCCAATTGTTTATGCTTCAAACACATTTCTACAACACATTTGCTCTGTTTTTTATTCTTTCCCTAAATAAGCTTATTTAAGCATCAATTACTTTTGCATTTAATAAGCTATACGAACGTAATGCGAGTTTATTTATGTGTCAGAAGAGTAAACATTTCAACAAATAAATAAACAGCCACTCGACAGAGCTCTCTGCGTCTCTCGAAGAGCATAAAATGATGGCAAAAATATGAAATAAAATACCAGACAAGGCGAATTACATCATAATTGAAAGAGTATTGACAGTGAAGCAGTTTGCTTTCAAGGAGTCCTTCGAACTGTGCTACTCAATTTAATGCCTGGTCCACGTTACGAGTGACTTTAATAACGCCGACAACCGGCAATTGAGCTGTAGAATTGGCCATTTAGGAAATCTGATCTTTGGCCCATGGACCAATAAGCAATAGCTTACAACTTGAAACTTAAAACTTGAACTCTTTAAGCCATTTTCAGTGCGTTGTAGTTGAAGTTAAAGCAAAAGCCACAAGCTTATCCGGCATAAAATGTGGGAACAGCTGTTGCCAAGAGTAAGGCGACTTGTAAAACAATATAATTAATAATTCAAAAGCGCAAAAGTTCAATAAATGTTGAAGAGACCATAATCCCTATAAAAGAGGTAGAGACAGAGCGATAGAAAGAGTGTGAGCGAGCAAGAGGGTAGAGAAACTAAGCGTACTTGTAAAATTTCGGGTAATAAAATCAACTTAATTATAACAATGGCAATAAGCACAACAACAATAACAAGCTGAAGAAGCAGAAGTGCGATACAAGAGAGTAGTCGTTAATGTGTATACCCTGTATTTTGCAGCAGTTGAGTGTTTTATATTCCACTTAGCTAATTCAACTTGAACAGCTGCGTAAATTTAGTTTGTTATTTGTGTATACCATGTTATTTGGTTTTTCCTTTTTCTTTGATCCCTCTTAGTATCCTGCTACAGGGTATAACAATCAAGTGGAAGCGAAAAACTAAAACTTTTGTGTGCAGCTTTTGTTTTCCTAATGAGCTGAGGCAGCAGCCCAAAGAAACACAACAACAGCAACAGCAATAACAACAATTTCATAAACTTGCCAAAATGAATTTAGTTCAAGACGCACACAAAACCCTTACGACATAAGAGTGTCTGTGTTTTTCGGTGATGTCTTTGGTAGGTGCAGAAGGAAGGAGTAGGGAGTTGTGGTAGCTGTGAAGGGAGACGGATAAATTGTTGCGCATATGTTGCATAACGTAACGCACGTTAACGTTGTTGAGGCAACGCCAAAGTTAACTGGGTAAGCAGCTGTCACAGCAGCTGCCAGTGTTGCAACAATGCCAAAACAAATGATGTCGACGATGTCGACGCGTCGGATAACGGAAACGGAAGTTGCTTACAAGCGTTTCTACTAAAATCTAACAGACAGACAGAGCAAAAGAGCGACAGAGAGAGAGCGGCGAACAATGGCGAATTTCAAGGCGAATTGCGTTCACATCCAAATGGCATAAGCTTTAAAATCTGCTGCATACTTTATGGTGCTTTTAGTTTAAACATTTTCTGCCACATTTAAAATGCTGTGAAATTCCTCCCTCCCAAATTTTAGATTAAAGCAAATAAATGGTTTTTCTCGGTGCACAACTCACAGCCACAGCTTAAGCATAAGAAATTTTAAATTCAAGAGCAAGAGGGGAAAAAATGTTTTTAGCTCTGCACAAAAATAACTCCAAGGAAAGAAATATTAATAAAATCAGCAAATCTAGTCATTTATCATAAGAGATAAGTACGAAATCAATTAAAACAAGTCAAATTCTTATTTATCAGACAGTTTATGGATTTAAATTTTAATTGCTAGTTATATCAGTTTCAGTTTCATGCATTAAATCTTTATTTGAGAGTTTAGCAGCTTCATAACCTTTGGCTTACAGTCAATTTAAAAGTTTAAAAGCATTCAAACGAATATTTATACACATATTTATTATTATCATTGGAGTGTTGGCAGCTGATAAAAAATACAAAAAAATTAAAATGGTTATGCTATTATATATTTGCTTTTAAATCTGATTTTTTTTTTTGTTTTTGCGTGTGTCTGCATTTAATTAAGTTTTGCCAGTTTTTACTATCAGCTTCCTACTACTCACCTACACACTTGCTGGCTCTCTCCCTTTATATATATACATATATATATGTATATTTATATGCGATTATCACTGCCGCTGTCCGGGTTTCATGTGCGAGATTACGCTGATAACTTTCATTTCTTTCTGTTTTTAAATGCCCATAAAATATTTATGGTATATTCAATTGAGCGTCTGCAAAATGTTTATACTCTAACAAGAGGACATAGCAAGTAATTTAATCGATAAGTAACACCAAGTATTTTATACAAATAATTTTTGTTAAATTTCTTGAGTATGTTCGACAATTCTGTTAAATACTTTTATGTAATTTACACATTTTCATAGTTCCTAATCGATCTGTTAGCGTATTCTGTTTTCGCCATACTTATCATTTATTATTTAAGCTTTACTAAATTATTTCCCTTTAAAGCTGGCTACGTATTTGTTTTTCCATTTGTCTTTCTGTTTTGTAGAGTGTTTGTTGGCTTATGCGCAAAAAATATTGAAATATACGTTAAGCGTTTTTGTAAAAAATATTAATTGCATATGATATTTACAAAGAAATGCAATCGACTAGCAAATAAGTGACCTTTTTAAGCTTAACTAATATAAAATAACAGTGAAATAGATATAGAAGAAGCAATTTAACTTTGATAGTATTTTAAATGCCACAAAATTGAGTATTTTTCATTTGTTGGATTGAAAAGTATATCGTTAAAAATTGTAATCAGTAAAAACAAGAGCATTTAAGTAAACTTTTGGGTAATTCAAGTAAACAAAATATTTAAATATTATTCAAAATATCTTGTCATAAACCCCTACTCCAATCTACCTTCTATTTTTCTAATAAAAATGAATAATACAACGAAATTTTTGTTTCCAACGGGTGCTTTGCGCTTTATTATAAGTTGTAAGAATCATTAAAATATTTATCAGTTGCTTGCTTGTGTCAATTGATTTTAAATCTTAATGCGATTAAATATGCTAGTAGGATAATCATTATGCGATTTGTCCATAAGATATGTTGATTATATAATTTGATAAAATATATTTTTTTTTGGTGATATAGAATATTTGCTCATAGTTTGAGCTTGATTTCGTCTAGCATGCGATAGACCTTAATGAATTTCTTTTCCACTAGTTCCGTGAAGGCTTTTATCTCATTCCGCACTATGGATAGCTCAAGAGCCGAGTTTGAGTCTCCTGCACTTCCGCCCTCGCACTTGACCGTGGGCTTATTGCTCTCATACCAACAGGCAATGCCATCGACAAAGTCATCAACTAACTCGGGGGCAGTTATATCCTCCATAAAGGAAATATCGCGACGCTTTACAAACGAAGTCATTAGCAGTTGGAGAAAATCGCAATTCCAATTGTTCTGCTGAAAGTAAAAGTACTGCAATGCCTTGAGACTGTCAAAGATTGTGATCTTCAGGGAGTAGATGCCATTGCCCGATATGTCCAGCATTTGGAGTAGAGATTGCTTCTTGAAGAGACCCTCTGATAGCTCTTGAGTGTTGGTCGATGACAGATTGAGACGCAGCAGTGCTGTGAAACGTCGAAAAGGATTTCCCTGCAAGTTGCCCAAAGGATTCTGCGATAAATCCAAACTAGTCACATTGCTGGCCAATGGTATGTGCGGAATGTCCAGTAAAGAATTGTTATGGACATCTAAATCCTTGATTATTCCATAGACTGTCACACGACGCAGATCACAACTATGTGCCATAACCTGCTCCAACACTGTAAAGTTCAATGTCAACTCTGGCATAATGTTGCCAGATATGTCCAAGAGCTTTAAGTGCGGCTGCATTTTCAGTAGCTCCGACTCGAAGGTGACAAAGCGATTGTCTGCCAAATTGATGCGTGTTAAATTCAAATTCCTGTCGAATAAGCCACGTGGTAGTGCCTGAAATCGATTGCCAGCCAAATCCAAGTCCAACAGCTTTCGCAAGCCCGCAAAGACACCCAGAGGCAATTGTTCCAATTGATTTCTCGCCAATGAAAGCTCTTTGATCTCCTTCAGGGCATGAAAGCTGTGATTGTGCAGCGCTTTCAACAGATTATTCTGCAAGTGCAGTGTTGCCAGATTATCAGCACCCAGAAATATATTCTTGGGGATATCCTTTAAGCGATTGTGACCCAAAAATAGACTCATCAAGTTGCTGGCACCCTCAAACTGTGGCTTCTCGAATGTGTCCAGCGAACAGTTCTCCATGCGCAGCACCTGAAGATCCGGAAACGTGTCAAACATCAGATGCGGTATTTTGGCAATTGTTGAGTTGACAAACGTTAACATCAACTGTTTGGCAATTGGTGCCTGCGACAAGATAACATAATCGTTGCGTCCAATCTGAATTCCAGAGCAAATGCCAGCGTTGCAATGATCCTGCAACCAAATGCGACGCAACTGACCCGAACTTGGACCAACGGAGCCACCACTAGAACCACCGCCACCACCGACAACCACTGAGCACGCCACAAGCGGCAGCAGCAACTGCAGCAGTCTCTGCCACATCCCGAACCGAGGATTCTTGTATCCGATTCGAGTAGGTTTCGAGAAGGCGACAAGCGCCCAACGACGCGCACGCCACGGCGCAACTTGTTCAACTGTTTGAAACTAAAAATCCAGATCATTTTAGTGGACACAGAAATGCCAGTTTGGGATGCGGGTTCAATTACCACACCATGCATACGTATAAACGGGGGTGCAACCCCAAGCTGTGTATCGTTTCAACTATGTATCTAACCCATTGCTCATCCTACTCTTTCATCCAACTCGCTAATTCAATTCAATTAAATGCTTCTTTTTCCTCTTTTCATTTTACTTTTTGCTGTTTTGTTGTTTCAAGTATTTGACTAGTTTCGTTTGCTTTACATAGATAGTTTCAAGAAAAGTAGTACAACTATTTCATATCTGTTGAACTTTCAGTTTCATTGCCTGTCTATGCCACTATACCAACAATTTATGTATATGCATGCATTTTTGTTATTTCTATTTTGTTTTTGACACTATTTCTTTTTTATTTTATTTTATTTTTTTTGTTTTTTGCATTTTTGTGTTGTCTGCTTGATGAAAATAAATGTATTTTAAAGTAGGAAATGCCAAAATGCCAAAGAGGGGACCATTGCTGCGATTTGATGGCATAAATATTACGAAATTTCATTTGAATTTAAACGCAATAGTTATTTATATCATCCATATTCACTATGTCTTTAATTATTAAGCATTTAGCTTGGGATTTCATGTTAGTTCACGTAACTTCCGCCGAGTCCAGAACTATAGAAAATATTGTATATATTTTGCTCGTTAAAAGGTCAGTTAGTTTTAAAGAGCTCGAAATCTGTATTGGTTTTATTTGTTTCTTTTCTCCACATATATTTTAATAACATTTCAATTAATCTATCTTTATTTCTACATTTTAAATATATATTTAAAAATGCTATTGACCGCAATATTCTAGAAAATTTTAAGTATCTTTAGATGTCGTCACTCAATTGACCTTTTTTTTTATCGTTTGATCACTATCAGTACTCATTAAATATGTGTTACAAGCTTAACGAAGCTGGATGGCATTTAGTCAAATACCACTCCCGTGAATCACAAGAGAGATTAGCAAATGGATAAACATTGGAGTCATATGAAACCAGTTCGTAAGTTGTTTTCTGACCCAGTTATCAAGTGCTTAGTTAGGCAGTTAAAATTGATCAGAGGTGACTGAACTAAGACAAAACTGTTAAACTAATGATAGCATTAGAATTGCGAACCCTTTCCAAGAATCAATCACTTCATGTGATTATTATCATTAAAGGTGTTTTGCTATAAAAGCATAGAGTTGACTTACTATCAGCACAGTAAGCTAAAATGACGATGAGTGTGAAGACAATAGGTAAGATCTCTTTATAGCATCACTAGCACTGCTGTAAATCTAACATATTTTTGTACTCCTTAAATTCGTAGCCTTAATTTTGGGCCTTGTTTGCCTAACTCGAGCTAATATTTCTGGATTACGTCGGGTACAAGGTTTAGGTCGGAGTGCTAATGCAGATACGGAGGAAGGATCAAGTCCTCAATTGGTTCTCATTTCATCTGGTGAACAGCCATCGACGATCAATGAGAATGAGTCCAATATCCGTGAGTCGCAGATTGTTGAGTCCGATACCGATAAGGATGGCAGAAAGGTGCCCGACTATCTCTACTCCAATGGGATCCCCATGATAAATGACCAAAACATCAAATATCTACCGGTGGCCTATGGACAACAGATAATCGCAAAGCCAAACCGAGTCCCAAACACCAACAATATCTTACCAAATAATGTGCAGTATGTGCTGGTGCCACGTGTGCAACTGGGCTTCAATGTTCAGTCCCAAAATGGCTTCAATGTCCAGTCTCAAAATGCCATTAATTGGCCAGGACTTCAATGTATTGCCGGAAAATGCTATGTTTCAAAAGGAGGATATTCAGTCTGGTGTCATCCATGTAGCGGTTCCTGGCCCGCCGGGTCCACCAGGTCCACCTGGACCACCAGGTCGCCCAGGACCCCAGGGCCCTCGAGGATATACCGGTGCAACTGGACCTCGCGGCAAAGATGGTCCACGTGGCCCACCTGGCAATTCAAACAATGTGCCCAGTCCCCACAACATTTGGTATGCCCAAGCCAGTGGCAATAGCGACACCAACAACAACAACAACAAAACACCTCAACAATTTGAACATTTTACAAATGGTTATCACAATTGAGAACATTAAAAATAAACTTTAAATAATCACATCATAAGCTGGCTTATTTCCTGATAGTTTGCCTGAGGGTAAACTTAAGCACAAATCTCTTGTAAGGTGCAAACATATTTTTCCTTGGGCTAAGAAATAGGAACACCTTCAAAGTGTATTTAAATCAGATTTTCTCGTATATATATATAGCTAGTGACGAACTGCAATGAAATACCGTAAATAGATTATCTCATAGTAACTCATATAACTTCGCCTCGAGTTAGTAACTTTTCAGTATTACAAAGAAATGAGTAAAATTAGACTCAAAACAAAGAATTCTAATGATCATGCTTATAATGCAGACATATCGAAAAGTCAAAAAGGCAAAGTTGAATTGATATTTAACCTGTTTAAAGAGTGAGAAAAACTATTGCATTCCACTCTCCCTTTCTATCATCTTCCCATCTCTTTCTCTCAAATTCTTTCTTTCCCAATTTACACAAGAGTCGCACTACAATTCAGCAAAAGTCACACGTCTACATGCGTATGTATATAATTTTATTATAATATGGCATGATGTTCTATATGTCAGAGCATAAAGTGTTTGGTGTCATTTTATGGCACATAGATACCGGCACACACGTAGACACAGTAACATATTATGATGATTGTGTGTAATTTACATAGATTTTGATACGCGCTTGATGAAAGCATCAGTTTTCTTTTTTCTTTTTGTTGCTGTTTCATTCATTTATAGGGGCTTTTTTTTATATTCGTTTCTATTTTTTTTTGGGGTGCCCCATTGACGGCCATTCAATTGGCGACAGTTTACGGTTTACGAATGTTGTTGTTGCTACGATTGCTGTTGTTGCTAGCAGCGAGTGCCACCTGACAGCAACATTGTTGCTCACTTCTATTCGCTCGCTTTGCCTGTTTATATATCTATATTCTATATATATATATGTGAAACACACGTAAATGGTATCGCATTTACACACTATACAGCAAACACCCCCCCAAACACACCCGCACACTGAGCTGTTTCTCATGTTTCATTCGCTTGGCATTTTGGGGTCTGCGAGTGTCGCCACTTTGATGGCAACAATCTGTGGCATACATATAGAGTCTGTGATCTTATTGTTGTAGTCGTTAGTTTTTATTGCTCTTTACACACTACACACTACACATTTGAGCATTTACAATAGTTGTACTACTATGTTGCCTGGCATGTATTAGTGTCACCATTACTGTTGTTGTTGTTGTTGTACTCTTGTAGTGCTGCAGTTGTTTGCCCCGTTTTACTTAAATTGATACGCAGCACGCATTTGTTTCAATTAAATGAAAATGTTTTATCTCTGCTTTTGTGTCGTATTTACAACTGTAAAGCACAGGAAGGGCACTTTAGCAAATGTCACTGTATGTGTGTGTGTTGTCGGTCTGCCTCTGTGGGATGGGGGTGTGTATTTTCTATAGTTCCAAATTTTCATACTCGCTGAGAGTTATACAAATCTCTTGTTCGTCGAATCGAGTTTAAAAGCAACGAATTTCACCAAGTTTTCAAATTATATACAGACTTTGTAAGTTATTATACACCGAGTTCTATTAAAAACACAATTGCCAGAAAAATATGTTATTTTATTTTTTAAGTTGATGACTTTTCGGAAAGGTCTTAAGACTTAAGTTCCCTTTGATTTACCTCAAACACAAAGCTATTAATAAAGAAAAATGTAACTTCTTGGAAGTGAAACAGGTACACCAAGTGCTTTAAGAATTTTACTCAAAATATTATATTCACGCTCCTCGACATTTAAACCTACATCCACCACATAGCACATTTCTTATCAGTTAATGTGATGCAAATACAGAACTCACCACCAAGGCAGGGAAAAACGTGAAGAAAACCTTCTGAGAGGCAGAAGCATGATAAACAAAATGAAAGCAGGGCAACGTTGCGGCCAAACATTAAGAGCAAAATGTATTTAGGTTTAAATGAAAAGAGAGCAGAAAAATATAAAGAATTCTCAGAAAGGGAACATAAATAAAATGTATAAAAGTAAAGAGGATACATGTGTTTAAGATATATGAGCATTAAGTGAATTTGCAGTAATGCTTGTGTGCATTAAATGTGAATTAAAAGCCAAGAAAATGTAAATAATAAACAATGACCGAAGATCTAATACACTTGATACAATTTATTATGAGTGGCGAAATGAATGGCAAAGTTATCAAAAGAAACCATGGGTAGTTCACAGCTAAGAAAAGCCTTGGCATTAACTAATGTCTTTAGGCAAGAACAACTTAGTTTTGTTGCTGCTCTGTCAACATCAAAGTCAGCGACAGCAAATGTTGTTGTTCTTGTTCTTTTGTTGGTTGTCATTTCGTGCAGAGTGTGTGATTAAGTTAAAATGTTAATAAATATGATTAGCGTATCGTTTTTCGTGCCGTTGCCTTGTTGCCATTAACATGATTATGGTAATAAATAATAAAGTGTTGCCCTCGACTTGCCGCATGCCACATGCGGCATGCAGCAACCTCAAAAAGGCAGTGTTCCAGTTGCTTTCCACTCACCGTTTTATGGAAATTCAAGAATATCTACAAATTGTGACTGAATTACAGCCTACAACTTTGAAGTGAGTGCGTCACGTGGCGTATGCGTAATATGAAACACTTTCAAGTGTCCTTTTACTAAATGAAATAACAAGATGCCATGCCAGGCAATGTTGTATATAGAGATACCCTCTATCTATGTCTACCCATAAAAAACAAAAACTTTTCAGACGCATAACTTCATGCATGGTTAATTAAAATGACTTTTTCGAAAATGGTTTACAATTTAGCTAAAATTTGGTGATAAAATACGAAAAGACGATGGAGGAAGGACAAAAGTTGTCTGTAATTTGCTGACCAAGTCTGCGAAATGAACATTGCCCGGAACTGTGCCGTTTTGCTCGCAATGCTGGAAAAATATCACAAAAGAGGCACAAGCCAGGGAGTGAAACAAAAAGAAATTTATAAAAAATGCAGAGAAATGCTGGTGAAAGATAATAGGATAAGGAAGGCAGGCGCTTTGGACATTCCAAACCGGAAACGTCGCCATTTTCATGCCAGCTTTTCTCCCCAACTTGCATATTTCATGAGGCATTCAAACCGAGTTGGCGAGAAACATACAAAAAAGAAAAAAAAAACCAAAAAGAGCACAGCATTTGCCATCTGTCAATATTCAAGTTATACAGGACTCAATTCCCTTCGAATTCAATTCGAAATGTTGCAACTGTAGGTACATAAAGTATATTTGGCATTTAAATATTACTTATTCACAAGTCCATTCATTTTATTCATTGTACAATTCATGGCATCCATTGTAATGAGCAGAGTGCGCGTTGAGGTGCCCATTTTATTAATTTTTGATGGCCAAATGCTGTATACTATCACTTCGTAAAGCTTAAATGTTAAATGAAACTCAACAAATAAGTATGGCATACTTCTGGGCGTCTTAAAACAGGCATTTCGTTCATTAAGTTGATTTATGACTCCGAAATCGAGTTACGACACCAGTTGAATGAGTTTCCCTCAAAAGCTCTGCCTAATTTTACAACTTAACAGACTGAATACTTACAGAAAATGCTTCGAATTTGTTTATGAAACGTTGCTTACCTAAAACAAGAGAGAAAGAGATGAAAAATTAGTATAATTAAATAATATATAATTAAATGTAGTCGAGAGTATTTTATGGATTATTTAATTAACTGATATATCCAACACTTTGATTCACTAGTTCCCAACTAAAATCGTTTACACATACCTACTTCCAATTATGTTCATTTAACATGAAGCTTTCCCTTTATCTTACTAACGGATTTTTCTCTCTCTCTCTCTCACTTTCTCTATAAGCCACGTTTATTCTGCTTGGCATTTAGTTTAGCTGCAATTATGCCGCACACTAATGACTTTTAATTAACTCTCTAGATTTGTATACTGAACGCATATGCGGCATATAGAGCTAGTCCCTCTGTTCTTATCTTTAGTCTGGTGGCTCAGCCTAATACCCAGTTACCTTTATGTGAATCTATGCGTGTGTGTATTACGCGTGTGTGGTGTGTGTGTGCTGGTGGACAAGCAGACATTTTATACGTTTCATTGCACAGCGCTGGACATAAAAATAGCCCAGGGCGGCGCCTTTTCAAATGCAGCCAAAGCCAAAGGCATAATTACAATAGTCCAAACATGCACAATACACTCAAAGACACATATACACACACACACACACACACACACTCACACACTTCCTTAGTGTTTCATTGTTGTGGTCGTGATTATTCATAACTTGGCAGACAGTAGAGCTTTCATTTACACAACTGGCTCGTTGACTTTTCCTGCTTTTCCTGTTTTTCCTGCCATTTCCTGCCTTTCTTGTGCACGTTGCACGTTTTACTAATAGGTGTTAATGTGTTGAATGGCACATGTGTGCCATGCCTGCTACCAAGGCCAACAAACTAAACGCAAAAGCCACAAGACACTTTTCGTTTGGCCAAACACGAATAAATGAACTTTGTGTTAATGAAATTCTGTAGCATTGAAATCGATGTACGCATAAGTCTGGCTATGTCTGGGTGTGTTCAGGCCAATTACAACAAAACTTCTAATGATTATGATATCGATACGATTGTTAATTACAGAAATGAAATTATATTTGGCACTTGCCTTGAATTCAACTTCCCTAGAGAGAGTAATGTATCTGAGAGAATAAAACACGCATATGTTATAACGTAGAAACGTAGCGACTTTTAAAAGGGATTTATTACAAAATATTTATGACTTAAGCATGTAGGAAAATCAAAGGTTCAAATCGAGCTAAACTATTGTGTTTAGCCTTAAGTTAATTTATTAAATTTGCATCTTTTAGGGAGTAACATAAATTGTCTGTAAAGTCTCATATTGAAAAATAAAAGTATTAGATTCTCAAATATATACGATAAATTTTATGCACTACCTAAAAAGCATTTTGCTGCACTTTTCACTCAGTTTGTAATCTTAAATTTATATATTCAATATACATGTGTGTGCGTGTGTGTGTGTGTGTGTGTGTGGTTACTTGTGTATTAGCTGTTGCCGTCCAAGTTGTGAAATATAAAACTGCAGACAAGTGTCAGTTGTCGCACACACTAAAACTAAACAAGTGCTAGCTCTCTTCATATATTTATTTTTTTTTTATTTTTCTTTCCCATATGCTGCTCTCTTCTGCATATTCCTCTCTCTCTATCTAGCTTTATGCATGTGCTTGTGCTTGTGGCAGCAAATGCTTTCATTATAGTTCAAGTGCAACACCGAGTGTGCCACTTGATGTTGACGTTGAACGCCTGACTTTGCTCCGCTCGCTTTGGCCATGAACGAGATGCACACGAGATGCAGCAAATGCTGCAGCCTAAAAATATGCAACACATTTGGATACCCGTTACTTGCAGCGAATTGAGGAATGTGATACATATGAGAGAAGAGTAAACTTATGACAAAAGTTGTATAAAGAATTGGCAAAGAAGTTGTTTTTAACTCAACACAGATCACGTTTGCCTTCATTTTCAAAATGCATTTTATCATAAATTATAAAACTTGAACGAACTGCTTCTACATATATGTACATTTGTAAGAAAATTAATTCTTGAGCAATGCGAGCATCTAAAAGTATGCAATGGTTTTTATATCTTTTCAATCGAAGTTTATACATACAATGAAGATCTGCTTTTCATTCCCTTGATAAACCCTAACATAAATTTAGACTCAGATATGCCTTTGATACACTGTCCCACAAAATATTTAAGCTATTAAGTTAACTATTAAATTAAAACTTAAATAGTAAATCAAATATCACTTTCTTTTTGTACAGCTTTTCCACATAAATATGCCTAGATTTAGCTATAAATATGCTAAAATGTAGAAACTGTCATTTAAAAGTCAATTCACCTAATTTTAAACTATGCAACGGGTATACCATAGTCAGGATCATAACTAATTTGTTGTATACTTTTGCTTCTTATTTCTCCTGTAGTGCCACTAACAAGTAAATGACAAAATGGCTAAGTGTGTGTGTCTGCCTGCGAGCGTGTGTGTGTGTGTGTGTGTCTGTGAAAGCAGGCTAAGGTCAACGGCTAAGTTCAATATATACACTCGCACATATACACAGAGAGTGTAACTAACACACACAGACACACATAATTCCAACTGTGATTGGCATCCGTGTTATGTGCGTCCCTTTTAGCAGCTTTTCAGCTGGCAGCCAACTTTTCAATGCCATGCAAACGAAACGAAACGAAACAAAACGAAAAGAGCGAAAAGCTTTTTTTGTCTCGTCAACTATTTTTTGAATGCCTGCCAAATCCCCAAAACATGGCTTTTAGTGTGTCAAAAGCATTGCAATAATTTGTAGCTAAATTTATAGACAGCTCTGCCACTGCGCTTTCATCGTGTTGATTAAAAATTAAAAGCTGATTTTTGTAACCTAGATTAAAAAGCATTTGAATATTTCGAAAGTTATAGAATGCATCTCAAAACGTCTATTTCAATTACATATCTTAAGCTCCCTTTTATTTTTTTATTTTTTGCATATCAAACTGATGGGACAACTGAAAAACCCATAAATCAGTTTTATTACTTTGAATGCAATTGATGTTATTTCAATGTAATTGGAAAAGTAACACAAAAGAATGTTGCAGCCCTGCAGATATAGAAGCACATAGCTGCTGCAATTTGTGAATGCGTTGAGCAAGGCACAAGCCCAAGGATAATGCATATCAATCCGAAATCAGATTACAATTCAATGCTCTGGGGTGGCAAAAAGAGTGCATAGTACAATAGATAAAATGATTTATTGCTCTTCTTGTTCTTGCCGAGCAGAGTGTACACAATGAATTCTGTTGCATATTGCTTGTGGCGCTCGATTTGATTTACTATATATACTCGCTATAGCATCTATTTAAATCAAACTTTATTTATGTACATGTAAATTTAGTCATTGATTTAATTGTAGTCACTCGAATCACTTTAATAACTGTAGTGTTTGTGTAATAAACAAAATATATAGTACGTATATGTGCTTTAGTGAGTGTTCAAATGCACTCACTCTGCTCGTACTCAATTCACACACTTTGCAGTTCAATTTCCAGCGGGAATTCCAATTGCAGAGGCAATTAAAATGCCAATCTATTCCGCAAAAAGCCATGATATATGAATGTGAGGTCTAATAACTCAGTCAAATATTCAAACATCTCCCTCGTTCTCTCTCCCTCTCTCCCTCTCTTCCTCTCACTATCTCTTCTTCTCTATAGATTTTTCACTCTTTGCCAGAGGTACTCATTGATTTATTGCCACATTCTGCTTGCCTGGCATCTCATCGTCAAACAGAATTCCAACAATAAAAGAACATATTCTGACGATGTTCCTTCAGTTTGCTATGCTAACCAAGAAACACACATTTCAAAAGGAAAATCAGAATTGCAGTTGCAGCTGCTGATAAAGTTGCGGCACATTAATTGCACTTTAATTGCAAAAGAGTCAACAAGAAAGCAAAAACCTTAAACGGTCATGGCCACATAATGATGATACAACATTTCGTACTTCACCTCGTATGTACATTAATATCGATCCAATGTCAAGTATACGCAGCGTGTCTCAATATCAACTACTTTACTTTACTTCTACTGATTTTAATTCTATAACCATGATATAAATAAATTTTTGCACCAGTTTCCTTTTAACAATAAAATTATGAAAATTTCACTGCATTTTATGATTAATTTAATTTGATTAATTGACCATTATTGGTTCATCAACTTTAATTGCTTCACACACATTTTATTGCACAAATTTCTGTGCGAATTTCGACAATTATTATACATAATTGTTAACGGTAGCTTGTGGCAAACATTACATTCCGTTAATCAAGCGTAAACCGATGATTTGATTGCCCAATCATCGTTTCTGACTCATGCCCCCTTGCCACAAATGGGAATAGTGCAATTGCTAACGATTTGTTTGACTAAGCACTGAAAAAACGAAACAATAATAAAATGGCGAGCAAATATTCCACTGTATGCTCAATATGAAAATACCCAATATAAGGCACTAAAGATTTACTTAATATGGCATACTATTCGCTTTGCATACCCATTACACACTGGGTATCGAAATATGTCCAGTGACAAGAAAATGGCTAATATTTATGCAGTCCAAATATTTGCCACAAATTTCCAATTTTCACTTTGGCTTGGTGTTGTGTGCAATAAAGCTGTCACGCTTGATTGCGCACTGCATAAATTTCCCCATTCAACTTGATTTTTCTTTTTTGTCGTTTGTATTTCCTCCTGTTGGCTTCATTTTTTAATTTTTTTTTGTGTGTCGTTTGGGTGGCAAATAAAACGGCCCTAAAATCAACTCAACTTTGACTTTGCCAAATGGTGCGATATTTTGTGCACTCACTGTAACTGTACGGTCGTCGCATTGGTCTATGGAGCCTTTTAATTAAAATCACAGCACGGCAATTTAGTGACGCGCAGCCACTGTCACAAAAGGTTGCGGAGTGTTGCCGGAAAATTTCCACGGATTGGCAACGCTTTGTGCCTGTTGACCATTAGCAATTTTTCACTTGAATAAAGCCAACAGCGAATGGGTGGAGATTTTCAAAGCGCCTTCAGCAGCAATGGGCGTGCCCCAAAGAAGAAGCAGATGAAGACAACGTAGCAGATGAGAAATACAACAAAAAAAGGAAAACAAAACAAAGAAGCCTAAAGTTGTGTCTAAATTAAGTAAGCCAAGTATGCAACAAAATGTAAAAATAATCTTTGGACGTATCTCAGTTAGACGCCCATTTGTTTGGCTTAGACTTTGGGGCGTGTCTAACGCACAACATTTTATTATTTTCCCATTTTCCATGCAACGGCCGGTAGACGAAGCATTTGAAAGCGTATTAAATAGCAAGAAAGTAAAGTCTGGCAGAGAACAGCAGAGAACAAAACAAGATTGAGCTGGCAGGAGGCACGACTACAGTCGAGTAAGCCGACTTTTAAAGACAATGTACTTATTCAAGAGCATAGTGAACTTTCAAAAACACAAAAAAGTAATCGGTCTAGCAAGAAGCCAAGATAAAGTAGAAGGTTACTAACAACAAGAACAAAAAACTAGTAGAAAAGGCTACGCCACAGATTTTATACTCTTTATCATACCCATTAATAGTTTTCGACTGATGGTTTCTATCATGAGTCTGTAGTTAACCGCTTAAAATTGATAAGAATGCTCTTTAAACTTATCGACAGTGAAGAATAAACTTATCATAACCGTAAGAAAAGGACAACTAATGAATACATCAATTTGCCTGTGCGTCCATCGATCATGATCTTCTGCAACGTAATTGGCTGATGATGATGTCCGCCATCAAATAACAATAATGGAAACGATGTCATCATGCTGTGAAAATTAATTTCATCGCATTTAAAGGAAATTGTTGGTGGACGGAAACGTGGGCCAACAAATAAGACTTGGCCAAGTTAATTGAGCACTTTGGGCCTTTTTGGTTACAACGGTTTTTGATTTTTGTTCGCCAAACAATTTCAAGTCAAAGTTGAAATGAATTTTTGAAATATTTATTAGACAACTGCAACTTTTTTGGCAATTGGGCATGTAAAAAGTTAACACACACACACACACACACACACAGATGCACTGCAGTCTTCTTAATAAATTCAAATTGCCTGAGGGTACATTCGCCCAATGATTCACTCATTCATTTGGACCCCTAAAAGTAGTAAACTTAATTTTGTGCCAAAGTAAAAAATTTCTTAGCTCTTCGATTGAATTTCTGTTGTGCCAAAACTTTTGCCTTCTACAAAAATTCAGTTGCTTCAGACTTTTCTATTGTGTGTGTTCTTGTGTGTGTTTGTGTGTGTGTGTGATGGGTGTGTGTGTGTATGAGTTACTCATTTCACACTCAATCGCATTCCGGGTTTACATATTCAATTAGGTACGGGAACCAATAGCAACTGAATTTGGCAGCAAATTGCAGTGTAAAACTTTTACATTTACAACCAAGCCATGGATCAATGACAGAAAGTATATGGAAACTTGTGATATTTCTCTTCATGTCATGTGATTAAAGTTTTGCTTTGCCCCCATCTCCGCTTACCTCTCTGCACTGTTCCGTCTCTCAGCCTATCATCAGTCGCATTGCTTTTGCATAAAACGCAAAATAAGCAAAAATCCTTTCTACTATTTGCATAAGCGAAGGATCCAAGTTTCCTGACAACTCTCAATGCCAGTTCACAGAGCACACACAAAAGCATCTTCTCTATAGCTCTATATCTAGCTCAATGTTGGAACGTCTGAATGTTTGTGTCTCAGTGGGTGTGTGTATAAGTGTCTGCGTGAAGCGCGTGTTGCTTTGTTACTAAACAAAAGTTAAGTCATAAATATTTTCCGAGTTTTTGACTTGAAATTTATCAACGATATCCGCCATGAGCCACACACACACACACACATACACACACACACATGCAGTCCTTAAGCCGACACGCAAACTCTCTGCTACGCAACTAAAGCTACTAATGTATCCACATTCGACACACACATTTGTATCTATACTCTCACAACTTTTGTAAAACTTCTTCGTATGTGAACAAAAAAAAAAACAACAGAAAAAGAAAGAAAATAAAAACTGATATGAAAATTGTCGCAATTTGTCGGTTTTTGCATGTGACACAAGGTAGTAAAAGTATATAATTTATTGCCAAGTTCGCAACTCGTTTTAATAATAAGACTAAAAAATTTCAATTGAAATTCCATACAAAATCGAAATGAGCAAAAATATAGTAAAAGAGTGCTAAATATATAAGATAGCTAGATACATATGTGGGCTCTTAAAGAAATTAAATTATATATAATTCGATGATTTTCTTTAAAATTTTGAAAGCTCAAAAATCAACTTCTCTTCGAAATGTACATGAAAGAACATTGACAATGATTGTCAAACTGTAAGACATAAGTACTATACCAAGGTACTTTCCACATTTACCTAGCTCAATCCAAAATGATTATAAAAGGTAGCTGACTTTTCTGGTGTTGCTTAAGATGTTTCACTGTTACTGCTTTTCTCTTTAATGAGCTGTTGACCTTTGTCAACTGGCTAAAGAAGAAGTCAAACCTTTTGTCGGCCAAAGAAAAAAATGTAATTTATCAGAGAAATGAGAAGGGATGTTGAGATTGAAGTCGGTTTCTGCTTAACACATCATTGACTGTGATTTTAATTATGTGAAATGCAATAAAGCTGACCAAAAAGGAGGCAATAACAGGCAATGTTGCAGTTCTGTGCAGTGAAAGGCAAAAACCCATCAAGAGCGATCAATAATCGAAGAAGCGGCAAAGTTAACCCGACGATAAGTTTTAATAACCAACAAAGGAAACAAAAAAGAATCAAAAAAAATATAAAATAAAAACGAGGAAAATTAATTAAAAATCGAAAGAAAAAATGAAGAAGGAAGCCAAAAGGCAAATAACAAAGTGAAAGCATTCGACGAGTCCAAGAGGCTTTTCAATTAACTTGATGAGTTGAGTTGAGTGGAGCCAAAAGGCAGACTGGATCCTGCCAGGCATACAATGATAACATTTATCACAACACGAACAATAGACACGAGAGGCACGAGCATGGAATTGGAATGAAGCAAAGAAATGGCGGCTGTGTTATGTAAATACACGTCTATATACAAAAGCCACGTCCAAACCATACACTCACAAACACACAGACACAAACACACTACACAATGGCCTAAAGGAAGTTGCCGGCTTGCAGAAACTGATAAGCAATGACAAACAGCAGCTGCCAGGCTAAAGCTGGCGCTGAGTCAGAAGCGGGAGTGGGACTCATCGCTGCAACTGACAGCAGCAGCAAGGATATATCCTTAAGACAAGGACAGGGACAGGGACATTGGACTGGCAAGGTGTAGACACTCTCTTAGTTCCTCTTGTTGCCTGTGGGGCAAATTAATGCAGCGCATAAATTGCCATTCTCTTATCTTATCTTTTTCTGTAACTTGTGCGCCAAAAATGCATTTGTCAGAAGTTAGTTAAAAGCGCGACCCTCTTTCCTCTTCTTACTCTCTGTAGAGAAAGAGTTTGTGTCTAATTGGCAAC
This sequence comes from Drosophila tripunctata, assembly GCA_035047385.1. Lineage (NCBI taxonomy): Eukaryota > Metazoa > Arthropoda > Insecta > Diptera > Drosophilidae > Drosophila > Drosophila tripunctata. The sequence goes on from JAWNPS010000325.1 coordinate 341,046, forward strand.
TCGAATAATGACTCAATGACACTGGCTGAATGCGGCAGTAGATTAATATTACTGTAGTAGAGCAAAAAAGGAGTATTTAGCTTAAACAAAATGAATTTACAGCAATTAATACCAACTAAAGTTGGCTTTTCAAGTGGGGAGAATCATTAAGAAACGCAGTGTTGCAAAGCGTTTAGCGGCGAATGTTGGAAAACGGTGAAAGCCTAATGTAAATAACATGCTTCTACTATATTCAAACTAATATTTCACTTGATTTATTGCCTATCAATGTTATCATTTTGAACTATCAATTATGAAAACAAAACATTATGCGTAAAATGTGTTTCTATGCAGCACTGAAAATACACAAATACTGATATACAAATGTTATTTTAGCAGTGAATATTTGCTTAGTGAAAGTGGCTATTACTAAATGGACATAAGTAAGTATATGGCACTCTTCACTTAGTTGTTGTGTTTAAAAACTTTTGATGTTTTGTATGTGTTATCATCATAAAGACAGCGTCAAAAGTTTATACACAATGCAACATAAATAAGCACTCTGTAGTTTTCATTAAAACTTCAGATGACAGCGCCGTGTGTTTGACAGCAATGGATGTGTGTGGGTGTGTAGTGTTGCAAAACATCGTAAGTTTTGAGTCTTATGGCACGCCCAGTGCTAAATAAGTACAACTAAAACAGAAAACAAAAACAAACAACTGAAATATTCGCAACGGGGAATCGCAATTCGCAGTAAAAGGCTAAAAGTCGCTCTTCTAGCATGTTTATTAATTTGTTTTGTTGTTGTCGCAGCTTGTTACTGTTTTTTTGTTTGTTGTTGCTGTTTCTGTTGCTGTAAGCTACTACTAGTTTTTCACTTGTAACTTGTTTGCACAGTTAGTTGGGTTTAGTTTTGCACAGTTTGTCAAAAGGAATTTGCAGCAAAAAGAAACTCAACAATTGAAACAGAAAGAGTAGAAATATTAGCAGCACTTTTACTATTTTATACTTCGTTTTTCCATTTTCCTTTTACAATTTCCATATTACAATTGTTGAATGAAAAAATGCGAGAGTGAACTTGAAGTTTTAATCGAGTTTCTTTCTTCGTATTTCGACAGATTGCATTTTGAAATTTGGCAGCTGCACAAATTTTACTTCAACTACAGAAAATTAACAGACGTTTCAGATCACATTTATAATTGTTTGAAGTGCTTTTGTCACAGAGCATAAAATTAAAGTTCTTCCACTTATGCACATGCTAGAATATGAACATATTTAGTACTCTCATAATGAAAACTGCAACACTTTAGCTTTAATCTAATGCAATTAGTGTTAAAAAGGCAAAGAGTGAGTGCAACAGTAAACTCATTTAGAATTGAGGTCAAGTGGTAATATTAATATCTGGTTAAAATGTCGCACTTTAGCTCTAGTTTCCGCACTCCGGACAAATCGTTACAATTTTACAGTCATTTGACGTTGTCTAATTATGTAAATGTGCCATTTATTTGAAAACCAGCCATGAAAAGCGTTCGGGCAAACGCAGGTATACCCTTGAACAATGGCATTTAAAATTAATTTTCAATTAATTTGCTGCCAGCTCAGTTGCTACAAACGAGAAATGGAACTTCAATAGTAATACCGGTGTCCAAAGTAAAAGATGCTAAATGAGTTTGGCCAACACAGAACGAGAAAAGCCATAGAGAAGAGAGAGACAGGAATAGAAAAGTTTGACACGAGCGCACAATAAATTAAGTTTTTTTTTTGGGGGGACTTAAGGTATCCAGACAATTAATACAATTGGAATACTTCAATGGGCCTATTGTGAATGATACTAATTTCATTTTCAGTGCACAACTTAAGTAAGTTCCGCAAACAATAGATTTCGTGACAATTTCGCCAAACAAGCGCTCGAATTTCAATTGAAAACTCAAATGACAAATAGCAAATTCCTCAAGTTAAAACACAATAGTAACTGTCACCTGTTTCTTTGTATCTTTTATATTTTGATCTGTATATAGCTCTTGATAGGTCTTTATTATAGACGGTTTATTCTAGACAATTGAGTCTCTATGAAGTGCCTTTTGGGTTGACTTAAATCAGATTATAGTTAATCCCAGCAGTTCCAGCACCTGCGGTTTTCAACACAGTTTAATCTTTTCTAAGTATACATATAAGCTACAGTTATACATAAAACTAAAAAAGGGTTAAACTTATAGTTATCCTCTAATAGGAACAGCAATATACTTGTTACTCGTTTAATTTTCAAATTGATTACATAACAGTTATACAGTTTGGAATAACATACCTCATTTATTTAAATTATTGCACACGTTTGTAAAAGTTTATATTACTTTACTTTAACATTTACAGCGTATTTCGAAATCAAACTTTGTTCAGAATACACACAAAAACTCTTGCACTCTTGGGTGCATATACTATACATATTCCCATAACGTGAAAGTTACTCAAAATGTGCTTTGAATAGATATCCATTTGTGTGTGTGTGGGTGTGTGTGAGTATATGTAAGCGTGTCTGCGACAAAGTTTTAATAGTCTCACATTCGAGTGTCCTAATGATATGCTAAACTGCCAAACGAGAGGTTCTGGCCCCAGCACTTTTCCATTTTTCCACTTTTCCGTACCTCAACGCACATGTGGGCCAAATTGTTGCGTTTTCAAAAGTTTCCCATCATCCAAAGCCGGATTGCATCCGGAACTTTAACTAGAGTGGTTTTGAGTGCTAGCAAACGAGCACATGTACATTTATCTTATCAACTAAAACTGAAATGCCTTCAGGTCAAAGGACTGAAAAGTGCTTCATTTTACAACATCTAGGTGTTTAATCTATCAAAAGAATCTCCATTTAAGATACCTTACATGAGCTGTAATTTAGTTTGAAACGGACTTGCGACACATTAACAGGTAACACTAAATTTCTGTAATTCACTTTTTAAATTCAGCTTTTTAAAAATATGAGAAATACAGCTGTCATTACAAAAATGTATACTGAAAAATCTTAATTTAAATAGTTCAATAAAACTTAATTTTATATTGGATAATGAAAGATTTCCCAAGTGAAAACTTCTTTAAACATTCAAATATTATGTGTGTATTTTAAATCAATACACTTGATTTAAAACTAAATTCAAAAACCCTTTGTTTCTAAAAAATTGCGAACCAACAATAATTTTGTAAAAACAACAAAACTCATATTTGAATATTTGTTAATCTAATTCAAAATTAAGTAATGCATTTTAAGTGTGTTTACGATGCAAATTTTCAAGTTTATGTTTTCAAGAACTCACCTTGCCCAAATTGACGAAACCGTGTTCCTTGGCAACGGCATCGGCGATGCCATTGTTATCACCGTTCGGTATGTGGACCGCCCAGGTGTGCGTATAATGGCCAGAATCTCCGCTGGCTCCGGATGAGCGACCGCTGTTGCTGTTGCTGCTGCTACCGCTGCCGGTGCCACTGGGCTTTTCATAGTCCAGGACATAGGGCGGCAACAGTGGCGACTGGGCGTGGCCGGTTTCTACTTTGGGGGCAGCACTGGCAGACGCGAAACCGACATTAAAATTACATAAAAAAACTACAATACTTAATTGCAAAATAAGCAGCAATGCAGTTAACGCAGACTTTGACTTTGACCTTGACATCGACGTTGCAGTCGCAGTCGCAGTTGCAGTCGACGTCGTCGTCGACGTATTAGAATGTCTGCTGGTATTGCATTTCGTTTTGTTTTGTTGCGTTAGAAAACTAGTTTGAAATAAATTGCAATCGAAATTGAAATTTTTTGTTATATCACATTCAATGATTGTTTGTTGTTGTTGTTGCTGTTGCTGTTGCCACATTGTTGCTGCAACATTTGCAATTGTTGCTTTTGGCTGACAAGTTCTTTTACTAGCAACATGTTGCCTCAATTGTGCGTTACGCTCTTGTCGACTGTGTATCGTGTTGCGTTTGTTGTTGCTACAGTTGATATTGCTGTTGTTGTTTCTGTTTGGCTGCCTGCTCCATCGCACGACGTCGTTTTTCATTGTGCGTTCGATTTGTGTATTATTATAGTATTGAGGGCGTGGCAGTGCTGTCTGTGTTGTGTCTGTTCGAATGTGCGTGTTTGTGTATGTGTGTGTGTATAAACTCCTTAGTGCTGCCGTTTGCAACTTTGATCCAGACGTTGAGTAGCTGCTGTAATCGCTTTAGTGTCGCATTGGAGCTGCAAATAGGATACATGATTGAAATTTACATTAGCATTTCACGTAATTGATTCAATGTTAGATACTTAACAAATAAATAATGTATAAAATGGCAGGAAATATTTAAATTTCCATGCCAACAAATTGCAGTTGTTAGGGCGTTATATGCAAGAAACATGCAAAACGATCTTAATGGCAGTGCCTAAAAGTATGCAATACATTTATAGACTTTAGTTAATTTCCCTCTTACAAATATTAATTTACAAAAGACAAGCAAGTAATGTGAAGTAGTAATATTAGAAATGCAGAAATGTTTAGTATAGCATTTTCATATATGATTTTGTGTGGTAGAAGTTGTGGCTGCAAAGTTAAGTAGTAGATGTAGAAAAACTACAAATCTTTAAGTAGTTGAACTTGTAACAGTATTATACATTTGGAATAGTTGCGTAAGCATTAATCTATATCTAGTGTACTAACCAAAATTTAGATAAAAGTAATACCTATTAAACTATTTTAATAAAAAATCAGTGCCATACATGAACTTATTATACATAAATATACTCATTTCAACACACTTATGCACACAGAGTATACAAACTTAATTGCCTGCAAATGACACATTCAATTTGTTAGCGAAAAAAAAAAGAAGGAAAGTCAACGTCAAACGAAATAGAACAGGAAAGCAGTTTCAACAAAACTCAGCTCATTAGCAGCCAAGAAAGCAATAAGAGAAAGGCAACAAAAAAGAAGCAAACAAATTTAGTATAAACAGCCTTGGTAGTGATGACAATTTCTGATGGTTCAAGGTTTGGGGGTATAAAAGTGATGGCAAGTCAAATGTTGTCAGGCAATTCCGACAGATTTTTGGCATTGGCAAGCGTTTAGCTGCCGGGCACAAAATCGCATTGATTATCGCCCGAGCAAACAAGTTGGCATTGCAAATGAGGCTTAGAGACTGGTCAACTGACATTTGACTAATGCCATTGTCAAAATATGCCCATGACTGATGATCGCCAGGGGCCAACAACAGCAACTGCAACAACAATAACAACAGCAACAACAACAAAAAGCAGTGACAATCATATTTCGTAGCTATGGATTGAGCATTTCAGGCTTTGCAGTAGGCGCGTAATTAATGCCAAATGGGAGATTGCGGAAATGCCGAGCAAAAGCAGTAGCAGTAGCAGTAGTGGCAGTAGTGACATCAAGGGCCAAACAAAACGGATGTTCTGACTGACAGTGTGCGGGATGCTGGGACATGGTAATCAATAGCCAAGTGGATAGGAAATTGAATTTTCATACAACAATAACACCATGCTGAGCTTAATAGCATGCACTGACAATCAGACCATATTTCTGCCCTCAACAATTTGCTGACTTTAAACCCGGATAACATGTCCAACGCTTTTGAAATCAAATTTGTAAAAAAAAGTATTTGTATGATAGATTCAATTTTTTAATGATTCTACTAGGCGTAACGAAGGTATTACTTTGTTTGTATATTTAGAGCAAGTTTAGTATATATTGAAATTTAAAGAGCTTCAATTAGAAATACGAACTTTATAAACGATCGCATCAGATGAATGTTTGGAAACAAACGTAGATTTAACTAACAAATATGGTTGGATAGTAGTATGTAAATAGAGATAACTATTTTAATTGATGCACTCCATTTCCAATTAAACAATTCCTGAAGTTTGTGCGACAAATTACACAAAAATTGTGATGTGGTCATGTTGGCAATAAAGAAAGTTTATCCCCTTAAAGAAGTCATTAAAAACTTGAATGAAAAGTTTGTGTGAGTTGTTCTTTTTTTAGCTTTTTGGGAGCCAACTAAAAGCCCAATTTCCAATGCTTTCCTCTTATCAGCTGTAATGCACATGAATGCACACACTCACACACTTTGCTGTTACAGAAAAGGGATCTATCGTGTTTTACGTGCAGATTGCAACATGTGCGACGTTTTGTGAGCGACTTCCGCATTTGGAGAAAAAGAAAACTTGTCGTCATGGGCAACAGAAAGAGCATCCCTCGTAGAATACAAGTTCCTGCTCTTGCTGACGACTGACACGACTTTTACTTCCATCTACCATCTGCAGCTGGTAAACTTTCGACTTTGACTGACGGCATTTGTCAGTAGCAGACATAAAGTAATCATTACTTGGCGAGCGCATTACGTCTGCACTTCACATCTACTTCTACTGCTCACTCCCACTGCCACTGCCATTGCTACTGCCACACTGCACGGGCCAACTAAGCGTATACTTAATAATAAGAAAATAAGTGCCTGTCAAAGCGGGTGGCGCCCAACGTTGGCATGATAGTGATGAAACAAGTTGTCTTCCCCATTCAACACCATTCACCACTGTTCCACCCTCTCACATGCCAACGAAAGTGCAAAACGGTGTCAAAGTCAACGACAACAACAGCAAGTCGATGGAACTGCATAAAGGGAAATGAGGGAAAACTGGCGATGACGTCGTCGTCCCGTCTGCAACACTCCAAGTGTAAAGTGTTGCAACGTTAACTTGACAACTTGAGACAAATTGAGACGTTGTTTTCCTTTCACTTTTTTTTTTTATACGACAAGGACGCAAACTAAATTGATGCGGTTTTCCTATGCCACTTTTAGGGGGAACTTATAAATTGCAAAATTTCCTACCTAGTTGTTTCCAATAACTAATTGTTGAGGTTATAAATTTTAAAATAAACTAAATTAAATCAGATTTTAAATTAGAAAAGTACCTGCAAAACTACTAGACATAAAAACAGGTATTCAATATAGATAATAATATACAAGGTTTAAAATATTTAAATTTAAAAAAAAATTTAAGTTTTAAACCAAAATTCTGCACCAAAAATATATTTTTTCTCTCTAAATTCGAATGCCAATTATGATTAGAGCATGCCTCATAAACGTACGAGCAATACAAAAGCCAGTTAAAAGGCAAATAAAAACAGCAAAGGTGCTGACAAGCAAAAGGACGAAGAGAACGATGACGGCAGTACAAAGGGGAAAGACAAAAACTGATGATCACAAGTTGAACTGGTAAGAACTGCAGGCGGTTTTTGGTGAACACAATCTGACACTTGGTTGCCTTTTGTGGTGTGTGGCAAAGTCTGTGATGTCAAATACAGAATGTAAAGACTCGTCTAAGTCCCGGAGAAACTGCACTTTGAAAACCGATGCCAAAACACATTAAGCTTATGCCTTTTGAAAACGCCTCCAGCGGCAGTTAGCAGCTTAAAAAGGCAACAAGAGTCAAAAGCCAGCAGCTAACAGAAAAACCCGAGTGAAACAAAAGGAGAAAATGGGACAGGAGAGAATGGCAGGGCCTTATGTTGTGTTTTTCTTAGCATAGCTTCATTTTTTTACTTTTTTTCAGTTTACATGATGCTCTTAGCCATCAGCATACTCGTGTGGTCGTTTTACTTGTTTAATGATAGTTTCCACAAAGCCAAATATGCAGTTTTCTAACGCAAGAGGCTGCCATTTTACTACTCTACTCTTTTTCCTTTTCCATTTTCATTTTTTGTTTTTTGGTTTGAGCCAAGCCGCAATCGCGGCTGCTGCAACTGGAGCACAAAGTCAACAACAAACAAGCCCGGTTAACGCCCGCAGAAAAGCGGCAGTCTCTTTCTATATCACTCTTTTAACCCGCTCTTTCTCTCTCGCTCTCGTTCTATTGCATTCCTTACTTTACTGAATAGGCAGGGAAAAACATTAAGAAGAAAAGTGCAGCTGAGGTTCGAGGGTCAGCGGGGAAAGCAACGCCATTCACGCAAAGTGTCAGCATAGCAACATGAAGAGATGCAAAGACTCTAAACAAAACGACAATTCCTCGTATACCCTGGACTACTGCACATGACTTAGGGTATGAACATGTTATTTATGCATCTAAAGACAGCTGCAAACACTTGCTTCTGTAAGTGATTGAGGGTATTTCATAGTCATAGTCAGTGCGGAATGTTTACTGCTGCTGGAGTATTTGCATACAAACGAGAAACAAAGACTGCTGCATACTTTTGTGCGTGACTGTAAAGAGACTATACATTGCAAAATGGCTTAGCAAATCAGCTAATGGTTTGGCTAAAAGCTAGCATGATTTATTGTTGTTTCTTGTCGGTATAAACTTAAATTTAATACATTCAACTTTCCATTAAAGAAACATTCTCAAGTGTAATTGTGAATATAAAAATGCATTCTTATTAACATTTTCTTGAAATGAAAATTGTCCTTGTGAATAAATAACATGTACAATCATTTTCTTAAAATACTCATTTAGTATGCTGAGAATGCATTCCTTAAACTTTCCTTAAGTAAATTGTATTAATATTGTCATCATTTCAATCAATTCAATGTCATTTTTACGCCCTTTCAATAATTGGCATGTGTTAATGAATCCTGCAATGTGAAAGTGAATTAAGCATTTCACCGTTCTTATTCAAATGACCAGACCAACAGAAATGTAATTATTTGGCCACAATCTCCTTTCTTTACGTAACTGGAATTAACCGAGCTGAGTGCATATACATATATTCCGATTATTTTTTAAGGCATCACGTGTAATTTCATTAAAATTAATATTTTTATTCTCTGCGAATTTCCCATTTTGTGCGAAAACGGCAATGTGCATTAAGTGATATCCAAAAAAAGGAAAAAATATTATAGTAGTAAAATAACAATGGAAAAGAAATAAGAAAGAGAAACAGAAATACATATATGCAATACAATTTTCGTTACACGCAAAAGAGTATAATTGATTTTCCATGGTAGGGCATAAATTGCAACAAAATCATCGTGCAATGTTTTACATGCGTCAGTGCAACCGAAAAAGAGTTCGACTGGAAGGGAACGAAAGAGTGAATATCTGCTTTCATTTGAGAAATTAACTCTTAAGATTGTCGACTCTTTCATTCAGCGTGCTGAATAAAGCTTAATGCATAAAAGTCTTTGCAAGCCTTTACAAAATGTCCTTATATACAAAAATAAAAAGCCTCCCAACGGCATTAACAATATGAACAACAACAACAATTGCACCTCTTTGCCTCAAGTGCTAGCTGTAAAAAGCCTTTCAGCCATCCATAACTCAACTTAACTTCAACTCGCTGCTCACATATAACAACAGCAGCATAATTATTACTTGAGCCTCTTTTTTTCCAACAATTTAACGCTAAAAGCCTAGTATAGAAAGTCTCTCGGAGTTGTGCAAACACTGGCAGAAATACTCTAGCCAAAAATATGTATTATGATCTAATATTGTACGCAGAGAAATGTTAAGCTAGCAGCTAAGAATATGTTTTTAATGGAAATACTTGCTTGTAACCATGAATTTTATTTTTAAATAATTTTTAAATAAATTTTATAGTTGAATTTTTTTTTTGTTTTTTAATGGTTATTATGTACGTTAAGTAAAATTAATTAATACAAAAAATATAACATTAAATTGAAGAATCGATCCATTTTTCATCTTTTTTTTAGAACTTTTTTTTTTAAATGTCGGTCAATTGAACAAGAAACAATAACGATCCTTAATTAACGAAATTATGTAAATGCAAAAGCTGCCTGCGATAGTTAAAATGCCTTTGCTTACAGAACAAAACTGTCCAACACTGGAAAAGTTCACCTTGCGAGTTTCATGAAGCCTTAAGTGAAAAGACAGGATGAAGTCACATACTTTAACTTGCCATCTTTCAAACTCATGACACTTTTGACGCAAGATCATGACTTTAATTTAACTTTAATGAGCGGAATACAAAAAGGGTAAACAAAATAATAAATATTTACAATTTAAGTAGCAACAATTAAGATTGCTGTACATACATAAGCTAAACTAAATATACACTGTTGCGCTAATTTTACGCTTCATGCAGCACAAATCACAGCACTTGTGGCATTATTGTATTTATTTTTTATGAACAAAATGTAAATCAACAAATCAACAACTTAATATGCGCACAAGTTTGTGCCAAAACGAACCTCCAACAGCAGCAGTAGCATCGGTTACCAAAGCAAAAAGCAAAATAGCAAAATGCACAAATATGGGTCGACTAAAAAATATCCTGTTAACGACAATTAATGTCAAACTTTGTGTAAATTTCCATAGCACACTTTTGCATAAAAAAGCTAAAAGATAAGACAAATCTACAAAGTGAGATTTTCCAGGGTATATGGCATTTGGCGCAAAGCGCTGAAAAAGTGGCGTAGCTATTAGTATGCACAGCATGCAGCATACTACAATTTTCGGTGGCATAGGGCAGGGGGCATGTGGGATGCGGTATAGGGTGCCACGAGGAGTTGTTTGTTGAAATTTATGCGTGTCTATTCATTGCTTGCTCTAGCTGCTAGTCTATCACTATCTCACTCTCTCCCTCTCTTTTTTTCATCTTGTTTCACATCTTTTTTTCTCTGCTGTTCTGTTTTTTCTGTGGCAATTTACACCTCGCACAGTTTTTGTGGCGTCGCCTGTCGTCCTTTCAATTAAACTTGGCGCCCAAATGTATGCAACGATTTTTGCCTCTCTTTTTTGCAACACTTGCCAACACTGTTCTGATATTTTAGCGATTAATTGTAGTAGCTAGCGGAAAATACGTTGTTTAAAGTTTTGTAAAGCGTGAGTGACTGTGAAATACCCGTGTCCTAAAATTCAATTAAATATATTATAGTAAAATAAAAAACATATACAAAATTAAAATTAACTTTAAGTATTTATTTACGATCTTGTTGCGCTTTTGTTGATAATCAATTGAAGATATTTTCATGATTTCCAGGTTTAAAAGGCTCATTTTGAAACCAATTTGATGCCCTTCAAAATAATTCTTATTAAAGTATATTACTATTATAATTTCAAGGAGTTTATACCGACACATAGGGGCTTACTTATAATGGTTATCACAAAACATTCTTTAAATTAACAGTATACACAAAATCTATTCGCCAATCATTAAAATACATTCTTACTATTCAAATTATTTCGATTTAAGCTGACTGAGCCAATTTGCCAACTTACATTCCGAAAAAGGTAACATTTCTTTTTTATTTCATTGTAGCTATTTTATTTTCAAAAAGTAGCTAAAAAGTTTTGATTGGTTTGGCAGTTTTTTTTAGCTTTTATTTTAGGTATCCAAAATGTCACAATTAAATTGACAAAAAGTTTAGAGGGTTAGTTTATCGAGTTTGTAACGTATATAAAAATTCATACGTAAAGCCAAAAAGCCTCGTGTCAGGTTGTGCCACAACAAGCACACACACACACACTCACATATTACCTAGGTGTACACCTGTGTGTGTGTGTGTATGATTTAAACAATTAGAAAGTTGGCGCTTGGTTTGTTATATGCTTCATAGTTCAGAATATGTTGCACAAACTTTTCGTGTTGCTTGCTGTTATATTTGCATGACAAATTTTGTGTTGCACTCTTTGTGTTGTTGCAACTGTGGCAACCTGTTTAGCGTTGCCAACAACTATTGAGAAAGTTACTCTTGTTGACATTTTGACAACGAAGTCGGTTGTTGCATTTAGTCAGTGTGTGTGTGCGGAGCAATGTTTAGCTGTTAATGAGTTGCACGCCACACTGCCACACTGTGCACCCTCTTGGCCCACACTGCATTCAAACTCTCTGCTCATTCAGTTTCACTTCAGTCACATATTTGCACAAAGCTTCATAAGCAGCAGCATCCTGCTCTACTGCTGATGCAGCACAATGTAGAACTCTACCCTCAGCCTTTTCTATACTCTCCTTCTCATCGTTTCGCCCCGCCTTTAGCCCCGTTTTGCCTTGGTCCTTAACCCTTAAGCCCGTTCGAGTGCACAGCTTAGCGTCGCCATGTTGCATGCATCTCTGCTCGCCCTGCCACTTACAGTTAGCGTTGCCAGCAATCTGACATGTCCTGTTTTGTGTACAGTGGAGCCTCATGCATATGCAAAAACCTACACAACCTACAATTCTCGTTTTGCTCACTTCAAGTGACAAAAATTGCACTAGTCAACAAAACATGAGCACATTTTAGCCAAACACAAAACATATATGTTTTTAGACACTTCAAATTTATAATAATTTCACCGAACTTTCAGTGTATGCTTTTTCCTCTTTTCTTTTAATCAAACTCCATTTTTTACGGGATATCTGCACTTCGACCACTGTGGCTGCTTTTTCTCTTCCCCCGCTTTAATTTTTCGTTTTAATTTCCATTTTTTTCACGCTTTTCCCATTGGATTTTTCGTTGTTGTGCAATTTGGAAATCCCGCTGACAGCAGGAAATACTAATTTTCAGTTATTAGCGAAATGTCATAACAAATGACAGCCAGACTTTTCCAATTTTACGTTTTCTATATGCATTTGCAGAGTGCATTTAAAAGTATTGGTTTATTCACAACAAACAAAAATACTCACATCCGTTTTCATTAAAAAAATAAAAACACAATTTCCATTTATATGTTCTAGATTTAAATGTAGCAAACAAATTTAAATAATAAAATATTAAACAAGCAGACTTAAGTTATTGAAAGCTGTAGTTTTTTGTATGTTTATATATTCCAAAGTATTAAAAACATATTCATACAAATTCTGTACGAAAACATTGAAAACCAGTACCTAAAATATCTGTAATCTAGATAATATTTATAATTTATGGTAATGCCATAAATTCTATAAATCCACGCAAATTCTAGATACCATATCTTGCGCCTTTATTCGCCATTTATCATCACGTTAAGCACACAAACAACATGATAGAACAAAAAATATTAACAACCAATAAACAAGTCAGCAAAATATCCGAAATATCAAATGAACAAAAAAAAAAAAACAAGAACCATCGGAGATGTCTGTTAGCTCGCGTACAATGCGACAAGACGTACGATAACAAAAAAGAAATAACAGTGCAAATTACACACAATCCACAAAGCACTCAGCGCTCCAAAAAGTATGCAACGACAGTTGAAAGGAGCTGCAAATGCAGCGCAGCTTTAAATGAAACGAATGAAACAAATTGATATGCAAATGTGTACGCAGCGAATGGTGCACAAAAAAAGGACAAGTTTGAATGTCATAGTAGAGACTGATCGACTATGAAATATCCGTTGCTCTATTTAATTGTAGATCTCATGGAATTCCGAAGTAAAATTTTTGAGAATGTGTTTCAAAATAATAAATTTAATAATAATTTTTTAAACAACGAATCTCATTTAATCTCTAAAATTTAGATGTCTATCTATAAATATAATTAGTGGAGAATAATATAGAGTAGAATTTAGGTACTGAAAACTTGGATATTTGTAAAAAAAAACCTTTAGGTTGCACAGACTTTACGGCGCATACAACATGCTCACCCTCCACATGTAACGGGTGTAAGAAGATAACGTTATAATAAAATACACTAAGCGATGGCAAGCTAAAACCAGGCGGCGATAGAGAAAGCTGCTTGGATAAGCGACTTCCACTTCCGTTAGCTATTGTGTGCGTCTCTTGCCATTCAACCTCTAACACCCTCCCTCAATCTCCCCCCGAACCTTGGCAGACCGTCAGCTGCAACTGGCAGACAGCAGGCAGTAGTCAGGCAACAGTCGGCTGCAAATCAGGTTCATAATGTTTCCGGTACAGTTGCTACAACAAAATATTACGTATACGCCTACGACGCGCTATCAATAATTTTACAGCAGTTTATGGATATGCTCAATAAAACCAAAATTCAATTTCAACATGCTAAGAAGGGCTCAGAGAACACTGCTCCACTAGCAGATAACCCAGACCAAATATTACGTATACGTACAAGAATATCAGCGACTGTCCTCGTAATGCTTACAGGGTATAAGCACGCGAAGACATTGGAAGGCGAAACGAATACAAAAATGTTCTGGCCAGAACAAAAAGTGTAAAACTTTTGCACGGAATTCAATTTGCCGTAACTTTCTCGCTCGCCTTTTTCCATCATCATCATCATCTGGCGGACTTTTTAGTATGCGGCCAAAAGTTTTCACATTGATTGAAATGTGACGGCAGCATACAAACACATTCACACTATACCTAAGTATATATGTATATTTATCTAAAATACTGTTGGTGTGCAAATTCAGTTGTTGAACTAATGAGCAGCAGTTGCCCTCGGATTCAAAACGGTGGAAAAAATGTTTGTTGGTCGTCGCGCAGAAAAGTCGTGACGGCCATAAAGAAAACTTTAAATGATTTTCCGGGGTCTTCCACATTGCCAAATGCTGTGAAAGTTTTCACAAAAGCATTTGAACTCAACTTAAACTGACCCGTCGTCCAAGCCGGGCATAAAATGTGCATAATGAGCCGTGTCAAATATTTTTTGCAAATATCAGACAGTCCAGGGAATAACGTACAGAAATGATTTCAAATAATGACAATCTATGTTATTTTCTTGGACACGAAACGTCTAGGCATTAATTTTTGTACGAAATGATCTGTGATTTATAAACTTCTTGGCACTTTGATGATTGCGACTCCAAAAAAACAAACCGACACCAATGAGGCGTAAATGCGAAAAAATTGAGCTCAAAACGTTTTTCAACACTCAAAAATGCACAAAAGCCTTCAATGAACAAGGAAGAAACGAAGAATGATAAACAACACAATAAACAACAAGCAGCAAAATGCCCAGAAAAAAATATATCGACAGCTACCATAACAATGACGATGATGATAATGATGATGACGTTAATGATGATGCTTGAGATATGACTGTGTGTGAGGGATCAAGCATTGAATGGTTTTTGTTCTTCGCTCTTTTGGAATGGTCTGCCATTCAACATCATGACTTAATAAATACGTGGCCAGGACTGCGACAGGCAGTTTGTTGGCCAGGCAGGTGTTAGCCGCCTGAACTTTTGGCTGAAACACAAGCATTTACAGTTGATTGCTCACGGAATCGACAAAAATGAAGTTGAAAATCCGTCGAAGCCGTTTTGTGTGCTCTCCGCATGCAAAACTGATTGATGCTTCTGATTGAATGAAACTCTCGAGTCGAGCACAGACAAAAGACCCCCCAAAAAGCGTGCTCACAGCTGAGCCCGACTGCCAATAATCTTTTCTTTTCTCCGATAAATAAATATACACAGCTGTGTATACAACACGCGCAGCACATTCACAATAAAAGGCATTTCCAATTTCCACCCCTTGTCTGACAATTTCCGGTGTCTGTCTGTGGCTTATATTCCCTTCATTTTAAACAGTTTGGTCGCATGCACAAACATGTCTGCGCCGCCGCCATTTTTATTTGCCGTTAAAACATGTCTGCCACACCGCTGTGGCAACAATGGCAAAATATGTTTCTAATTGCCATGGCATTCAACAAAAAAAAAGAGAAAAGAAACTCTTTCACATTTACATTTTTTTTTACTTTCCAAAAAGACGTGCTATGATTGCAAGTGCCTGTGTTTTCCACTTTTTCAAATGGGCAAACAAAAAATGAGTGTAATCACATTTAGCTGTATCTTATGCTATGCATATTGATCAGCTCTTGTCCGACAGATGTTGAAATTGATATGTACATAAGGGAAATTATATCAGTTGTGTTGAGGTTTAGATTTTACCTGGATTTATTATTATTATTTTATTATTGTAATACCAACGGATGCTTACCTAAAAAGAGAAAAATAAATATATAAATATAAATACTTTCAATACAATGTAATCTATTGCTAAAAATGAAAGAAAAAAATATATTGTATACTGAAAAAATACAAACTGAAGTTGGAAAATAAAAATTACAGATGCAAAATCAAGTTGAGAGTTTATGGTATAATATTTGCATAGCAAACGACAAACAGGAAGGGAGAAAAACATAAAATTAAACAAATAAACCAATAAAAGAGCGGCATAAATAAAGCAACTGTCAATAGATTTGCATTTTGCATTTGGAAAGGCTTACAACTGACTATGCTAAATAGTAAAGTAGTTCAAATGCCAAAGTACGTATACGCTATGTTGTCTACATTCAATTACCAGTTAGCTTTTACAGCTCAGCACGCCCCCACAAAAGAAACGCAAAACAATGCGAATGAGAATCCACCTAAGAATAAGAATGAGAATCCGAATCGGAATGAGTATGAGTAGTAAGAGAGGCATTGAGAACGCCTCTGGCATTAAGAGGCGCAACTTTTGGCGCTCAAAACGATAAGTATTGATTTAGTCAGGGTTTTTGTTGTGCGCCTTGTCGAAGGATTTCTTAGCTAATGCTTTGTCATTGCATTGGATTTTGGCCAGTCTTCGGTTATTGAAATGTCAAATGTCACTACGTCTTTTATTTTAAGTATTTTTTTGCAGTATTGTCATATCATCTACATTTAGATAATATAGAAACTCGCATGCCAAAACTCGTTTGCATCACAAAGTGCTGAGCTGTCAAGCTCGAAGTCTTAAAGTCCTTTCATCTCCGTTTTTTTTTTCGCTTTAAATACCCTATGTGAAGACCAAGTAATTGAAGGTTTGTTTGTTTAAGCAGCTAGAGTTTTTGGGAGAGTTTTTTTAAAATTCTTTTCTAAATTGTAAGAAATATGTTTCACTTTGTTAAATGAATAATATTTGTGTTTTCTGTAAAAGTGATAAGTTATAAAAGTACAGGGTATGAGCTCGTTGTACACTCTCAAGTGAATCAGTCTTTTTTTTCAGCTTTTGTCTTTGCTTTGCTCTGCCCGGGGGTCTTTGTTTGAGTTGAGTTTGGCCGCCATTTCGTCTTTCTCATCTCCATTTTCTTTTACTTACTTAGTCTCCCTATCTTAGTTTCCTTCTCTCTGTCTATGCTCTGTTTTCGCATTGATGTTTGTCTTTTGCCGTTTGCCACTAATTCAACTGAACTTGTGTGTCTTTCCACTCCATTAATTAAATGTCTAACAATTCGTTTGAGTTTTGCTTTTCCGACATATTGCGAGTTGAGGCCGAGTTTTAATTATGTATGTGTGTGTGTTTGGGTCTTTTTTAAACTCTTGCGGCATTTCTGGTTTGATTTCTTTGTTCATTTGGCAAATTGCAAATTTATTAATAATTTCACACATTTTGCAAGAGTCTGAAGCATGCGGCTTCTCTTATAAATATCCCACTTAATTGAGCTGAAAAATTAACCACAACCGCAAAATGATTAACTGATGCAATTCCGCCCGCACCCGGTACACAGCCCCAGTACTGCAATATGACAGAGACATGCTGGATATCTCATGCTTCCGCTGGAAAAGGCAATAAATGAAAATAATTTCCTGGGTGGTAAAGCGAAAATCATTTTAAATAAGGCATGAAAATGCATTAAAGCCGACACCTTTTGCCCCAAAACAGACAATAAAAAACAATCAACTTTGCTATACACACACATCCCTAGGGTGTAGCATTTTCCACAGCGTCTGTAAAACAATAATGTCACCTCGCATTATATACTTTGTGCACATAAAATACCACTTGTTTGTTTTATGTCTGAGACAAAAATTATGCAATAAAAAAGAAATTTTCATTCGCATAAAGCACAGACAAAACCTTTACGAATGTAGCATAAAGCAAAACTGCGAAAAAAAACCCTCACACAAACTACGCTGCTAATCGGACTCAGTCCATGGTTAACCTGCTTAATTATATGTCGAATTTGTGGCGAAAACGTAATGCGGAACATTGGCAAATTGGTTGTCGCACAAAGTGCTACAACAGCAGTCACACACAAGACCCAATTTAACACCATACACACACACACACACAGAGACACACAGGCATGTATATAAAGTGATAAGCAGCCACAGGGCGGACGGCAATGTCGCTGTCTGTCTGGCATGCAAATAAAATTGCGTATACGCCATGTGTGTTTTCTCGACGTTTTCTGTGCGTATGTATGGATGTTTATGTTGTTTGTGTTTGCATACTTTTTTTGGCGATAATACACAAGAAATTGTATCTGGTGAAATTGTTTTTTAAAATGTTGCGTGCCTGGCGGCGACTCAAATAAAACAAAAAACCTAAAAAACAACAAAAACCTAAAGAAAATTTATACGCGTAGGTAATAAAAATGCAATATAATTCCAATATAAACGTTTCAACTTCTCAAACGGAGCATTTCATTTTTTCCGGGTAGAAACGCAGAGAGGATAATCTGAAAGTTTGGATTGCAGCAAATTGTGCCGCAAGGTTTTCTTTTAGCTTAGAATCAGTAACAAATTTTCAAAGCGAATTTTATTTTAGCAAAGCAAAGGGTAAATTTCTTGTGCAAATAAAAACAATTTGAGGTTGACAAACAGACAAATTGAAATAGCTAAATCTTGATTTTTATTGATATTGTTATTGATGGAATCAAATAAATAAATTACTTTACGTGACATCAAAGTAATCTAGATTAAAGAAATTTAATCTCTCGACCCAACCAACCAATGCACCCTCATCCAACAACCCCTCTCTCTCTCTCTCTCTCTCTGATGCCTATAAACATTTATGAGTCAAGCTGCATATGCTTGAAGCTGATAAACTTGAACGACCTCTGAAGTTTCTACATGCTTCTCATATTTTGTGCTATTAAAAAAAACAACGCAAAACTTTGCATCGACATCGTTAAAATATTTGCGTTAAGAATATTAACTCACTGAAGCGCACAATAACTGTGCGTGAGTGTGTGTGTGTGTGTGTGTGATGACAAGCTGTTATTAATATATTTTTATGCTTAATAATTCGAGCTCAACGCATTGAAGTGGCGCCAATGTGATAACCATTACATTATCATAAAGTTTTACATTTTAGCAACATTAAGATATTTAAAAGCTACAAATTCCATTTAGCTCTTAAACTTTAATCAATTTTGGTTTCAATATAATTAGTATATATATAATTCCAACAATTAAAGCAACGTGGTTACCACCGAGTGCCCAAAAGATGTTGAGGTTAAGGGATTAATTGAACACGTACCATATCGTGTTTACCCGCACACTCACACACACAACGTATACACGAATTGTGGTTGTTTAATTAATAGCAGCCTGATTAATTAGTGTTTGTGGCAAAAAAAAAGTCCAATATCGAATGCTCCGTTTAAAATGCTCAGCAATCCATTAAATTTAATCAATTTTCACAGCACAAAAGATTCGTTTTACAAATTGCTATTAATTGAATCAGGACCCAAAGACTCTGACGCTAATTTACAAAACTTAAAACCACACGAGTAACAATTTCAACATGTATTCAATTCGCTAATGGTAATACAAAGGGATTCAGTATGGGAGTCACAGTGGATAGTGATAGTAGTATATGTTCAACTAACGCAGCATAATTTTAAAAACTACTTATATCTGACTGATAACTCAGTTACAGTTAAAGACAATTTTTTCATAAAAAAAAAACTTACAAAAAAGCACTGGCAACGTGAATTTAAACCAGCTTGACTTAAACAGTTTGCAAATGCACTTTTAAAACGTAGTAAAAGGAAAAGCCTCAAAGGGATTTTCTCACTTTATCGGCTAATGAGCTGCTTCATTAAAAGGCCTCATTCATCTGCTCACATACTGCAGTGCCGTATCTTTAATTACAAAATGTTAAGAGACTACACTGAGCTCTTACAACAAAATCTTGCACACTTTAATTAAGTAATTATGTCATAGTATAGTGTAGCATAGCATAGCATGTATTTAACAAACATTCCCATTCTATCCAATGTACAGATTTAAGCTGAATATTAGTTTGTACGAGCGAGCTTGGAGGTACAGTAAAGTAATTCCAAAGTAAACAAAATTCTCATTTATTTTAATTAATTTAACACTGTCGAACACATAAAATCAATAAATGGACACAAGAAATGGTCGAAAAACAAACCCAACTTCCACTCCCACTCACTCGCTAACCTAATTGATGCCTTTCCCTTACTGCTTTTCCTTTTGCAAATATCATAACTGCGATACTATCGATGCCATCACTTAATTAGACTGATACGAAGCGAAGGAGTTGCTTTGAATCTAAAAATATTTGTCAGTAACTGTCTGGCATTCCGAAATGCCAAGCTAAAACAAGGTGGTGTTCTGTAGCTCCGAAAATAAATGTACTTAAGATACCCTGTGCTAACAACATTTTCTATGAGTTTTCAGATAAACTGTAAATGAGAATGCTAGGTAGGTTATTTAGAAAATAATATATTGATCTAGAATATATATTCTCTTTGGCTTTCTCCGCACGCCTTTTTCAATGCATTGCAAACATCGTATCGGAAACATAATACCCTCTTGAATGTTTGAGCCCAGTTGGCATGTGTGGACCAAAAGGGTTAAAAAATAATAGCAATTTCATTCATTCTGTGTGTACTCATAGCCATATTTGTGAGGTACACTCTTGTGGAAATTGTTGGGCAACAAAAGGAACCCTCTCCACCCACATCCACTTTTTGAAATTTACCAAAAAATGTCAACGTTGCAAATTGGAAAATCGTAGGGTAACCTTTTGAGCAAAACATTTATACTTGCATATGTGTGTGCGTATGTGTGGGTTTGTATATCGGGCGAAAGGGGAATGCTGAATGTGAATAAATGCAAATGAAATGTGAAACTGATAAATTTTCAATTAAATTGCTGCTTGTTCCACAAGAGCCAAGTCAAGTGGCAAGTCCGGAAGGACAGGATGTTGGGTCAAAACACTGTTTCATCTGATCATTCAATTACGAAATTAAATTTTTCAAGTGCCACATTCAATGAAATTATTCTAAAAGCCAAAACTTGATAAACATCTGAATCATGCGAATAAGCATACACTTTATATGCATATCTAAATGCATTCAATTCAATTTTAATAAAAATGTATTAAGAATTTTGTATAAAGAATTGGAGCAAACAAACAAGACTTCAATTGGTACTCCAGTGCATAATAAATGGAAAAAAAAAACTTTATCAAAAACTAGAGAAATTTAAAAATAGTACATTTTAAATATAAAATATCTGATATGTATATTTTATAAAGCAACGTTGAGCTAAAATGATGAAAAACAACAAAAATATGGTTATTTATATAATCAGCCTAAAAGTATGCTCCACACAATCGTTTTAGTCTAATGGAATATATTTATTTGAAAATTAAATGAAAATTGCCCACCCGTCATGATTTCTAATTTATCGCACGGTTGACAGATTTTAATTAGCAATTTGCCTGATTTTTCTCTTCCCTCCTCCCCGATTCGCCATCTTCTCCCCCAGACAAGCTATCCCGCTGGCACTCAATTTTGATTGGAAACTATAAAACGCATCAATTTGAAAAGTCAACTAGGCATTGAATTCGAAGTCGATAGAGTTGAAGTGGGCGGAAAGAGAGTGAAATAAATACAAAAACTAATTTATTATAAAAGGTCGAAATTCAGTTACCTTTTCAGCTGTTTCCCAACACTGGCTATCCTTTCTCACTCTTTCCACGGTCACGCTCAATTGCGCGTAAAAATTATAAAATTTAATCAACGCATGGAAATTGAACCGCAAAAAAGGGGTTGTGGCAGCAGCAACAAGTTGCAAGATGAACATGGGGTTCAACCGAGTTACAACCCGTCATTGAGTTACCTTTTATGCAAATTGAATCACAGCACCTTCAAAAGTGCTAGCATTCCCGTTTATATTCACAGAGGGAGAAAGAGAGAGAGGGAGAGAAAGGGAGTATTTTGTGGTAACGTATCTGCAAAGTGGCAACAATATAATTGACAATTGTGACCAGTGCTTAAATGCGTATACATTCAAAACGCACCCTTCACACATCACTCACACATCCCCTCAAATAAAGTCCATATCCGTCCAAAGCAGCTCATCAATTTATGGGTGGTTGTGTCCAAGTTTTGACTGTGGGTTTACAATCAATAGCAGGGGGAGACATGGAACATATTGCGACTGTTTACATAGAGGAAAAACAATGCATACATCATTAAAATCAATTGAATTAGCAGTACAGCATGTCTAAGTCGATCAAACGCAACATTAAGTAGCTAAATTAATTAAATTACAGCTGCAGGTAACAACAGTAATATAAGTATGGACTACAAGATAAGTATTAAGTGTTCATATCCGATGTGATGCAAGACTGACAGGTTTCCACAGCAAATATTTGATAATTTAAAGCATATACAATTAAAGAGAGTTAAGAAAACAACTCTATAAGTTAATTAAGTTAAACTTGCATAAAAATTCAACGTGTATTCGCTTTTCTTAGCCTTGGCAAACTTTTGAATTACTGCTAAAGTAGCACATTCTAGGCAACTCTTGATTAACCTTTTCCAACACTGGCTGTTAGTTAGGCTTAATATAGGTTCTTTGACCAATGCACTGCTGCAGCATTTGCAATCAAGCAATGTGAATCAGCAAAGAAAAAAGCGAATTTTCCTTTTCATGTTTTTGTTGTTCTTGTTCATGTTCATGTTCTAATCGAATAAGCAAATGCCAAAACGTTGCACTTGCAACTCGGAATTTTCCAATGCAGGCCACACACACACACACACACACACACTAACACACTCACACGCACGTACAAGAACGCAATCAAAGATACACTCACACGCACATACACATACACACACAAACAAGTCTAGAAAGAAGTACATATAGGTTGATGTTATCGCGCTCACAAACGCATTAATTACTTGCTTGAATGCGAAACACAAACTGCAGCTGTGCCAAGCACTTTAAGTGTATGTGTATTTATCTACATGTGTGTGTGTGTGTGTGTTTTTGTATGTAAATGTGCTAGTATGTAAGTGTGCATGTGCGTGTAAGAGTTGTTCGTTGGCTGCAGTAAACAAGCAAAGTGGGCGGCAAGGTAAAAGAGAATTAACGTTCGTAGAGCTGCCACTTGCAACGCAGTTGGTGGCAAACAAGTGCCACAGATATCGAGTGTCGTTTCCTTTCACCTGCTGCCATCGTTTGGCACACATACACACCTCTTATCCTCCCTGCCTCCTCTATACTTTCACCTTCCTACCTTCCGCCATCAACACATTTCCTCCCTTGCACATTGGGGCATTTTCCCATTTTTTTGGAATTAAGTATTTTTTTCAAGTTGGTTAAATTAACATTCTGATAATGCCAATGCATCATGAAAACTTCAATTATGTAAGTTGCATACCCAGAATGTTAAGTTAACAGTGCTCTGTTAAACTGAGAGCTCTTTAACAGAGTTGTTATAGACTACAAGCACATGTTAGCAATTTGAGCAATATTTTCTCCAAGTTTAACAATCATTTAAATTAAATACAAAGCCTTTTAGATTTTCAATTGCAATGTATAATATTCAGTGTGGTTTGTACTCTGTGTTAATGCATGATTTTCTTCACAAGTTCATGTATTTTGTATTCTTTTGTGTGTTTTAGCAACCGTCCCCAAAAAAAAATTTTGTGATGAAAATTTATCTTTGGAAGACCACAACTTTTTTAAATCACGCTTAATCACAAAATGAGTACATACGTTTTGTAAAGCAATTAATTATGAATCGAAACTATTAAGCACAAAGTGCACTTATGTGCACTTTTCGCGCAATTTCAATTTTTAGTACGTAACCTTAAAATTTTCAGAGCAAATTCCTTTGAAATGTAAACAAATCAAAATAAGAATACGATTACTTTAAGTGTTATTTAAACTATTGGAGATGACTAAATAGTGTTAATTTACCATAAAAATCCTATCTATATGCACATTTTTATTACTTTAGCCAATATTTTTGCATTTATTTCAATATAGATATTACTTTTTCATACCAAAATTAAGGTTGTAAGCGATTATTCCTATTGGATATTTTTGATATAGTTTTGATTTGATATCTATTAAGGACAATGTCAGAGCGAAATAACACTCACTTTGACTATATAAGCTGACAATATTAAAAACTACGACAGTTTTATCAAAAAGTGATTTTTACAAATTCATCATATAAAAACTATATGATATAGTCAACCGATCTTGATGATTTTTGGACAGGCCATTTCAGGTATGATCACCCAGAAACCTGAAAGTTTGGTACAATATTTTAAAACAAAAAAGTAAGAATTTTATTCTTAAGAAGGGGGCGGTGCACGCCCACTTTTTCAGAATAATGGATATTGATATCATAAGTCGAATGCAAAAAACTAGAGAGTGATATCTTGCACGGTTCTTGAGTTATTAATATATTCCATAAAAATGGGAAAATGCCCCATAGTGCCTTGCATAATTGGCACCCAACAAAGGTGGATTTTGATGCGGCCCGCAAAAGTATGCAATGAAATATGCGCGTTAGGCAATTCAGCTGCGTTCGGTTAAGTCCCACCTTCCTTTATAAATAACCCTTACCCTCTCTCAACCTCTGTTCCTATCCCTGCGGCAACATATATTTTTTGCTGTATATCTACTTAATTGAGCTATGACCAGCTTTTAGAGCAGTTAATTAAGCTGTGCTTTTATGATCTATTCTGATTCTGTCACCTCGCAAAAAGCAACAAAATGCAGTCTATCGATTTTGTCATAAAAACCGCTAGCGATGCCATAAATTCAATCAAAACTTGTCTCTCAACGATTTGTGGTGCTTAATCAACGAGCAGGCAAATAAAATGCGCTTCAAAGTTAAACAGAAAACGTTGAATTTATGCTATAAAATACCCTCTGTAAAGTGCATTAAAACTACTTTTAACCCAATAGAAGTTAAGCAAATAAAAACTAATTTTAATAGTTATAATAATAAGTTACTAAGAAATTAACTGTAACTCATTTATGTAATTTAAAAACTTGATCATCAAATGACTTTTCAAATGTATAACTCCCTTTTGTACTTAGAGAATTGTAGGTATAGAAAATTGCTTGCCAACGTGACAGCGAAATGTTTGAAAATACATTTGCGCTGCGCTTACTTTGCCAGCAAATGGTGGCAAGGTTAGGCGTGTGGCATGCTTCATTGGGCAGACAAATTTAATGACAGGCAGCTGCAATTAGACGGCAAAGCGTTGCATATTTGGTGGCGTTAAATTTCATGTGTAATTAAAATGGGCCAAGATATAATTCGTGCTAGTTTTTAGCGCTTCGCTTTGGGAAAGAAAGAGACAGAGGGACTAAAAGAGTGAACAAGCCAGTTGTTAGACACGTTAATGAGTTGGTGGCTTAATGCGGCAACACTTAATGGCACAAAAGTTTTTGTGTAAAATTTGCCAAAGTTGTGCATGAAAATCTCTTTGACCTTTAAATCATAACTTTTTATGATACTTTTAAGCTTTGCTGAAATAATAAATATTTTTATATAAAGAAATTTTATAATTTTTTGTCACAAAAAAATTTAAAAAATTATATAATTTATGTAATTAATTAATTACAAAATTAACTTCACTTACCTATAACAATTTCAATGAATTGGCTCTGCAATGTAGAAAGAAAAGAGGAAACTTCATTAAAAATGTACTCATCATATTAAAAATGCATAAGAAAAACTCTCCCATACCCAAAAAAAAACATATTTGACTCAGTCATTAAATTGTTTCAGTCGTCCCCCGTCTCCTCCTTCTGTTCCTATATATTACATTCTCCATTTCAGATTCCCCAACAGAGTGGAAAACAACTTAACATTTTAAGTACAATTTTTTTATGCATTTTTTAAGAGCATAATTACGAAACTGTTTTGCAGGGAAACCAAAACCAAAGACACAGCGACAAACGTACAGACAGGCCAAATTGCAAATGGCCACCCCAAATATGGCCCAACCATTTTACGGCTAATGATAGTCAGAATGGCACGTAAAACGGGAAAGAACAGTACGGAACGAAAGCCATATATCTTCACCACTCCCACCACCACGTCCCATTGAAGTACATAAATATATCTCCAAATATGCCGCACAAAGTCACAAAAAGTATCTCAATAGCCGCGTATCTATGGCAAATGGCGTGCATATTAAAAATGACAACGAGACAAAGCCAAAGGACACGGGCAGTAAAAAAATGAATGATATTTATTGTATGTGCGGAAACGAATGCTTAATATCCTTTAAATATAAATTAAATGGAACAAAGCAAACTGTTATTAGCAAGAAGATATAATACAATATATACATCAGAAATTCTATAGATAAAAGCTTGAAATATTTCTTACAAACAAATATATGAAAATAAAAAAGAAATAAAATATTTATTGTATTGAAATTAAACCATATATACTGCACAAACAAAACGTTAACTTTTATGCAAATCTTAACTATATCTAATACGTAAATAAACCCTTCTATCTTAGTCGCTTTGGATCAACGATACCTTCTTTTAGGGTATTCAAGTGGGATACTCGACAAAAAAAAAAACGCTGACAATCAAAGCGAAATTCATCAATGCCAACGTGAAGGATGCAATGTTGATCTGCCATGTTTTTTACCTCACACTCAGGTGAGCGAATGATATCGATGTTTTCAGCAAAAAATGGGTAGATAAAAAAACGAAAGTGTCGCTACCTTCAATTTTATTGACAACTTATCCATTAACTTTTCCATTTTGGATGTGAGTAGTCAGAAAAATGCGGATGATATGGCAGATGCCATAATGGGTGCTATTCATAGTCAGTTTCAGGTAATTTTTTGTATCTACATAATTGATTATCCACAAATTTTATGGAACAATTTTGATGCAATCACCGACTTTTACAACACTGTTTAAATTTGTATTTTAAATATAATAAAGTAACAATAATTCGAAAAAATAAAATTAAGTATATTGAATAAATTTTAAAGCTGATTTGATTCATGTTTGAGTATATTATATAATTAATATGTATTTAAACTGCATTTAAAGCACAATTCTGCGAGCAAGCATTTAAGTAATGACTTATGTAATTCATTAGAGATCTAATCAATTTAAATATTTACAAACAGACAATAGATAATTCGATTAAATTGAATTACAAGTATTGCATTGTTTTCAGCTAACTTGGTCAAGTGCAAGCAGTTTAATCTGGACTACTTATAAGCAAAGTAAGAGAGAGAGAGAGAGAGAGAGAGTAAAGTCACTTTTTGGCATGCTTAAGAAACAAGCCTTAAATTGCTTTTGGCTAATTAAAATCAACAGAGTTGAATTCAAAGTAAATAAATTAGGCTAATGAAATGGTTTTCATAATTTAACCACAGAACATGGGTAAAATGATCAGTAAACTTTAGTATCAAAGTGTTGCCAAACTGTTACATAACTTTGATAAGCAGAAATAGAAGTAACCATTTATCATCCAATAATATTCGTGTTTCTTGCTCATATTTCAATACTTAATGCTTTTAATTTAAATACTCATTTGATTAAAAAAAAAAAGGTAAGCCAATCAAGTCTCATGTGTTTTCTTGAGATAAGCCAGTCTTTCAATTGCCCTATTTATATTCCAACTTCCCGCCCTCAATTCAATTGCCTTAATTTCATATTAAGCATTTCACTTCCTCATTCCTGTAGCACCGCCCATTGGGATAAGTAATTTACCCCGATGTTTTTGTTAATGTCACACATGCATCATAACCGCGGGGTGTATGTCATTTACCACAACTCCACCCATGGGGATAAACATAGAGAGAAATAGAAAAGGAGAAGGAGAGTCAGATGGAGAGAGGGTAGACGTGTGCAGGTCGTTTAAGCCCCGGCTAATTATGCATGCAAATTCATTTAAATGCCATTGTTAAAATGATATTTGCCTTGAGGTTTTGTCCTGCTGATAGCACACATACACCTTGAAACAGGTGATAGAAAGAAAGTGCGGAATAGGGTTAAAAAAAGATAAAAAAGGGGAATGCATATGTTATATGTATACCGAGTACCTGTGGTTTGTTTCCACAGTGTGTTTTGATAGCTGCAAGGCAGCAGATACACTGGAAATTAGTTAAATATTATATATCATTTTAACTAATTAAAGTTCTTTATCTTTCTAAAAATAATCTTTAGGCATCCCACCATTTGAACTAAAGAAGCAGCTTTATTTTTCTTTTATCTTCATTTCTTTTCAAGAATATAAATTAAAAAAAGGTTTCATTATAAAACACTTATGTATTGTCTATATCTTTTGTGCAGCTTCACTGCTTATTAATAAATTTTCCAGAAACAAAATACAAAATGAAAAGGTATTCGTGCAATAAATCTTCTAGTTAGTGTTTCATGTTCGGCTTTCAGCAAAAATCCTTGACAATAAAAAGCACAGTTTAGGGGCCAAAAGAAAAGAAGCTCAAATTTCTTTCGTATGCCTTATTTTTGAGCACACTTTAAACTTGTTCCTCAAGTGCTTGGCCACTTAAAAATGTTTCAACATTTTGCTCCAAAAAAGGTAACGAAGCATTAAATTGAAACCTCTAAAGCCTACTCCCCTCTACTCTACGAAGGTTCTCCCCCTGTTTTCAACAACAGAAAGTTACCTTTGCTTAAGCTTCACTTATTTTTGCTGTATTATTTGCTTAAACTTTTGCTAAAGCATTATTACTATTATTATTTTTATTATTTTTTACGCAAATGTGGTACAGGTAAAAATGCTGAAAGCAACGTCAACAAAAGCACGAAACAAAAGAAATTAACGACGGCCCTAAGATACTCATTAGTCAGCTGTAGAGTATGCTGCAAGTTATTAATAGTAGTAAACCATTTATTATTGTATCAGACCCTTTCAGCGCACTGAGTATATAACAGGGTATACAATGTAACAGAAAAAGAAAAAGTTAAAATGAGGCAAAGTTAAGACTTGATTTCAATTCAGTCACAAAACTTCTGTCAACTAGGGGTAATATTTTCGAAAACCTTGTTGACAATTTTGTCAGAGTCTCTTTCAAATACCTAAACTTTAAATAAATATGTATGTTTTAATTGACACACACACACACACATATACATAAGGCCCGAGGCAACTGTCAGCGTCTGAAATGCAAAATTGACAATGGCAAGCCGCAGGCAATTATGCTGGTATTTCTCGAATTGCTCGACCAGCACAAAATTCTTGTCCAAATAATTATTTACTCTTGCCTAATTTTCGGGGCAAAAGCGCAAAAGCCTCAACAAACCATTTGACTCTCCAACTTGCATTCCGCATCCTCTTCTCATTTATTAAATCTGTTTACAGTATTTACTTTCGACAGTGGAACAACCACACTGGTCAACGAACCAGAAACTGCAGCTGCCATTAGAATGCATTCTAAAACCCGAAAAATAAATAATTATAATAATGTTAGTGATAATTTACTACGAATAAAATTCAATACCACAGCACTGCTGCTGTGTAGACCACGGCAAAGTTTCGTTGCAAAAAAAAAGTCGCTTGAAAAACCCAAAACACAACTCTAATTGTTCCTTTAAAATTTTACCCAATTAGTTGTTTCGTTTGGTTTCTGCCAAATTCCATCTGAAACTTTTAGTAGACATTGCAAGAGTTGAAAAATTATTAAAATTTATGCAACCTTGTGTAGTAATAATAAAAATATAAATAATTTGTTAAACTTTGTTATTAATGCTAAAAACAAAACTTTCGTACCCATATTCATATGAATTTTTCATACGAATTCAGTTCCTTAATTAAACGATTGTAACTCAAAAGTATCTTCATCATGGAAACAGTTTCAATTTGCGAGACTGACAGAAAATTTAGCTGAAAGTTCAATTAAATGCTGCCCTGGACGACAGCCTAAATCAAGTATTTGCCACATCATGCAAACATGTGTGGCAGGCAGCATGTAGCATTCAACCCAGAGACGAGTCATGGCTTGACATAACTGCACGTAGAGGCAAGTCAACTCGACTTAAATTTGATTATGTTGCACTGTAATGCAACCTCAAAACGACACGATGCCACACTTGCCCATACACACTCACTAATTCACACATAAACACGCACACACACACGCACACACACATTCACACACGCTGGAAAATCTGTTGAAAATGATGCTGCATAGTTACAGGCGTCGTTCTGTTATGCTGCTGCCAGCTGCTGCTCAGGCAATTTTCTTGCACTTTATGCAAACAAACCAACTAAACTACGGAAAACCCTTACCCTTTAGCCCCAGTGCCACCTCTTGGAACTTAAACGTAGCCAGCAGTTAAATGTTTTCATTTTCATGCCTTCATGGCTTCTACTTCTTCTTCCGCTCTCACTCCGCTTAACCACACTGTTTATGGCAGGCAGCGCAAACATACAAAATTTATTTAATTAAAATCTGATGTGCGTGTGTGTGTGTGTGTGTGTGTGTGTCTCTACTGCACTCGTTTTTGGGTTATAATTGAATTGCGAGCAGTGTCGAAATGAGTAGACTAATGTGTCTCTTTTGCATTTCCATCCGTCTCCATCTGGTAGTTGTTGTTGCTCGTCATCTTCTCGTTCTTCCTCTCTGGGCTGGGAATGCTGAATAACAGTTAACGCCATGCCAACTGCAGCAAGTGTCAGGTACTCGCGCCACAAATTATGCAATGCAAATTTTTACTTTTCATTTTAATTAAAAACTTCCGTTTCGCCCTTTTGTTTGGCTGCAAACAAACTAACAGCAAACTGACAGTGATGGCATGCATAATTTTGATGGAGTATTATTACAATAATCATAAGCGAAAGGCAAATGGAGACACGAGATTAGTCGAGTGTGTTAGTCCATATTATATCCTGCCTTTATATCGTTATCTTATTCAACCTACTGAAACTGGTCGACTGGACACTTAAATTTTTACATAATACAACTATTAATGGCAGTTAAAATGGTTTAAAATGTAAATGGAAGTTAAAATGGTTTAAAATGTATCTTACTTATCTGGCAAGCAATCAATATAATATATATAGGAATATAGAAACTGCGTAAAAAGTTAGAATTTATGAAGCACATAAATGCATTTTTAACGATTTGCATACGCTCACAGTGACTACTTTATGTTATGTTCCTAGGCAACAGCTGTCAATTAAAAAATGTTGCTATTTTTTGTTATCATTGCATCGGTCATTTAAATGCAAACGATAACAAAGTGACACATTTCAATGGCAATGACAATATCAATTACATACAATAAATTTTACATATTGCATTGCAACATGGCGCCATGAATTTAATTAGTATTTATACAGACATATGTACACCCGACTAGTCAAAGTGATTGACAGATTGAAAACTATGCACAAATATGCAAGAGTGCTCAGACAACACATATTTTGTATAAATGACTCGTATACAAACATAGTTTTTTGTAAAAACAAAGAAAATTTAAATCAAGTCAAATAGAAGCTTCTAATTTATGCGGTGTTGCAAAGAGCAATTTGAGGGAATAGATATCTAGTTTGCTAAATCGAAAACCTCTGTAAAAGCTTAAATGAAATATAATTTCTTGTCTCTAGTTTAATTGTTTTGCCAGCCTTTTAATAACAGCGTTATGATGGAATTGTCTTCTACATTGTAGTATACTACATTTTAGAAAGCTTTTGAAACCGACTTGGCATAGAAATCTCCTAGGTCTCATTGCAGGTTGCAAAGTGAACATTTCTCTTTTTAAATACAAGTCCTTGAGTTGCATACATTAAGACTGACACAACTTTTACCCGACAGACAGCTAAACTGACAGCTAGGGCCCGGTTCGTTGAAGCGCGCAGGTCAACACCACTGTGTAAAACTCTGGGCGAGCGGACGGACAAGATGGGGAGTGGTCAGGCCGCTTAGGCAAACAAAATAGCAACAGCGCATGCATAAAGAATTTCAATTTGAGCGGCATTCCATTGTCTAGCTGAGTTCTCTCTACTCTTTGAGATTCTCTTTCTATGGCTTTGCCTTTGCAAAAATATCGTTGCATACATTTAGGTGTTGGAGGCACGTACGCATGCAGCAACACCCACCAAAAGCACACACCCAGAGAACTATTTATGTTTAAATGAAGGCAAAAAATAGAAAGAGACATAGACAGCGTAACATAGAGAAAGAGAGAGAGAGGGAGAGAGAGACGGAGAAGCGCAAGGCATTGCAAGTGCAACTAAAGTCCTGCAGATTAATGCTGAGTCACGCAGGCTTCTAGCCAGACCCACAACCCGGAAAGGCAACCCAGACCGGCACATGATTGTATTTTTATTTAATTTCAAGCCACAACCAAGCGAAACATGACAGCAACAGCAACTCATCAGTTTTCCGCGTTTCAGAAGGTTTGGTCTGGAATTTTGCCAAGTTTTCAAACTAAGTATAACTGAACAGATTTCCAAGTTAGAACTGTGTACTTACTCGACTTTGTTATTATAAAATTGTACAGCGTAGCTAAGAGTCAATCACATAAATTTAAACTCATTTGTTTCTCTTGTTTCGCTTACCATTCACGCGGTGAGAAAAGGAAATGAGAGTAAGGAAAACAGAGTGCAAGACAAATTGCTGATGGATAAAAGAAAATCATTAATTGCAGTGCGATTTTCTCGTTAAGTTATAGTATACACATAATAATATCTGTAATGAAGCTAAAACTTCAGTACCACATAAATACAGCAACAAGTAGGAAAAGCTGCAATCAAGCAAAACGACTTTATTCAAGAGTAATATCACGTATACGCTCAAAAAACAAAATATTTCAGAAATAAAAAGTTTTTTATAAAACACCAATTGTATAAGTTATATTCAGTCGGCTATTGATGCAAATTATGGAGTCGAAAATCCGCACACTTATTGTAGTAATTTTAAGTTTAAACACACACGCAAAGATAAGAGAGAGTAAGAGAGAGAGACGGCAGATAAATAGACAACATTAAGTTCAAAGAAATAGGGTCAAACTGTTTCTCGAATCCTCGTTGGTGAGGCGAGATAAAGGTAAATGTAAAAATATGACTAAAAGATAAGCATAAATCAGCGCATAAAGCAATTACGTGAACTGAGCAATAAGTGGAAAGCAGCGTCCGTTGGCAAAGTTAACACAGAAAAACTGAAGTCAGAATGGCACAAGATGAAATCGTGCCAAGAGTCAACATTAATGAGACTACTCAGCAGCATATTATGATTGATAAACAGTTGCAAGGACTGGGAGAGGGCAACAACAAAATGCCAACAGAATTCGCTTTAACAAAATTGTGACAAATTTAAGCAAAGCAGAAAGAGAAAACAGGCGAGTGCGAGTGAGACAGAAAAGAAGCATAATGTGCATGTCAGCATTAGATAAGAGAGAACTTCTCTGGCAGTGCCTTGCCATGCGGGAAAAAATGAATGAAAGGACTGCGGCAACTGAAAATGGAATTGTTATTGCCAGGGGAGGGGGAATGAGGAGAGAAGCCGACGAAGGGGGCGAGTTATGAACAACAGCGAAATGAGTAAGTTATTCAATTATTTATGATTCTGCAGAACGCAAAATGCACGACTTACTCATTTTAATGCCACATCGTGTAGCCTAATTGGAAATAATGTGCGGCATGTTAAAGACAGCGGCGCCACAATTCAACAATAGGCAGCAAAATGTGGCAAAGCCTTCAAATGAAATGAGGCATTTAAAATGTGGCATAAACAGAGAAACAATGATGATATATATATGAATGCGTAAGCATTGGGTGTAGATAATGTATGAACATTTCATAAATGCGCTGCAATAAGAAGTTGTCTTCATTTTCCCGCCCCTCTATAAAACTTCTTTCTTTGGCAATTACATGGTATATTTTAATGCAGCCAGCTCGTAAATAATCCCATTTAAATGTAAGCATTTAAAATATCTTGATTAAATGTCGTACTAGCTCGGCTGAAAAGTTCGTATCGTTTCTATTAGAGGGCGCCAGTAGAATAAAATCTATATCATTTTTGAAGAGTACCAACCTTTTAAAGATATATGTTAAAGTTTCATAGGTGTCAAACTTATAGTTTTTGAGATATAGCATTTTAGGTGAAGCTACTTTTGGTATTTTGAAAAAAATGGATAGTAAGGAATTTCGTGTGTTGATGAAACATTGTTTTTTCATGAAAAAAATGCCGCTGATGCCAAAAAGTGGCTTGATAAGTGTTACCCGGACTCTGCTCCAGGAGAAGCTACTATTCGCAAGTGGTTTGCTAAATTCCGTACAGGCCATATGAGCACCGAGGACGATGAACGTTCTGGACGTCCAAAAGAGGCAGTTACGGACGAAAATATCAAAAAAATCCACAAAATGATTTTGGAAGACCGCAAAGTGAAGTTAATAGTGATAGCTGACACTCTAAAGATATCAAAGGAACGCGTTGGACTTATCACTCGTGAATATTTGGGTATGCGAAAGCTCTGTGCAAAGTGGGTGCCGCGCGAGCTCACAGTTGACCAAAAGCAACAACGAGTGGATGATTCTGAGCAGTGCTTAAAGCTGTTCAATCGTCAAAAGTCAGAGTTTTTGCGTCGATATGTGACAATGGATGAAACGTGGCTTCATTATTTCACTCCGGAGTCCAATCGACAGTCAGCCGAGTGGACTGCACGCGATGAACCGACTCCAAAGCGTGGAAAGACGCAACAGTCAGCTGGCAAGGTTATGGCGTCAGTATTTTGGGATGCGCATGGTATAATTTTCATTGACTACCTCAAAAAAGGAAAAACCATCAATAGTGACTATTATATAGCATTATTGGAGCGCTTAAAGGAAGAAATCTTGGAAAAACGGC
Source organism: Drosophila tripunctata (assembly GCA_035047385.1). NCBI lineage: Eukaryota > Metazoa > Arthropoda > Insecta > Diptera > Drosophilidae > Drosophila > Drosophila tripunctata. The sequence continues at coordinate 375,723 of JAWNPS010000325.1, forward strand.
CCCATTTGCAAAAGAAAAAAGTGCTGTTTCACCAGGACAATGCACCGTGTCGCAAATCCATGAAAACGATGGCAAAATTAAATGAAATGGGCTTCGAATTGCTTCCGCATCCTCCATATTCTCCTGATCTGGCCCCCAGCGACTTTTTCCTGTTTTCAGATCTCAAGAGAATGCTCGCTGGAAAGAAATTTAACGCCGATGAAGAAGTCATCTCCGAAACTGAGGCCTATTTTGAGGACAAAGACGAACGGTACTACAAGAATGGTATCCAAAAGTTGGAAGATCGGTATACTCGCTGTATCGCCCTCAAGGGAAACTACGTTGAATAAAAAAATCGAATTTTGACAAAAAAGTTAGTTTTACTATTAAACGATACGGACTTTTCAGCCCAACTGTTATACAAGCTAATTGAGTGCAAAATGTGCGAGTTAATTGATTTGAAACTTGATGAATTTACGGCTGACCCATCATCCTACACTGGACAGTTGATATTCCTGGCTCTCCAGTGTTTCGGATGTTGCGGTTCCCTTTGCCATTTACCATGGATTTACTTAACATTTTCAGCTTGTCATGCGGTCAAGGTTCGCAGAGCAATAAAGGCTGTTCATAATTTAGCAGCTGAGTAAGTTTAGTCTAATCGAGTCGAGTCGATGCGAGTTGAGTTGAGTTGAGGATGCTTTGTTAGTTTGGATGCTGTTGATGAGAGTGCTTGGTTAGTTAGGTGATTGGTGGTGTTGGGTTGTTCGGTGGTTCAGTGGCTCAGTGGCTCAGCTGTCAACTGTAGCGTAAAGTGCTTGCTAAGACCGCAAAATGTTCAAGTGGGTTTGGGATCAGCTGTGTGACATGTTATTGAAAAGGCAAAATGCTTCTGTTTATGAATTATGCCATCGAGTCTCTCACTTGAAAATATTGTTTGAGTTTAAGATAAGTTTGTCGTCAAATAGAAAATAACAACGTTATTAATCACACTGTCACAATTGTTTGTTTAAGGCTTATGTTCTCCCACCTCCCTCTTCTCCCATTAAGAAAAAGGTATTAATATTCCTTTTAAAAACAATTCAATCTATTGGCCAAACAAAATGTCTAAAAATATGCTCGACCACAACCTCTGCAAATTGCGTTAATTTTCTTTTGCTCACCTTATCCAAACAGAGCCAGAAAAAATGGCGTTCCAATAAAGCAACAGACAAATCGAGTGAATGTAGCTAAAAATATCATCGAACACTTTAACGAATGATAGGGAAGAAAAACAGTTGAATTTTTCGTACGTAAGCGAAAAATAGAATTTCAATTGAATGTTGGTCAAATCGAGGGCTGAAATGCAATTTGTTAATGGAAAATAGGGAAAAAATACACGCACTTGCCAGCTGCCCACGTACGCAAAGTAAATAAATAAAAGCTCAACTAGCGATTCAAATAAATAATATAACATGTATGCATATTAAAACGATTTTCTTGCATACACAACTTTAATTTTAATACCCTGTAGCCTTACAGAATGCTATAATTAAAGAATCAGCTGGTTATCGTAAATATTTTTCATTTTCTGCAAGTGGGTGTAAATATCGAAAGGTGTTCAATAATGCAATACAAATTGCACATTTATAAATTCATTCACAATCCAATGAATAAATCAGCTAGCAATATATCCCAAGCATTCATCAGGGTGTTTCAACTTGTTTATCCAATATTGTATACGTACTTACTACATATTGTATTTGCACTTATGTTTACTTTTCTCACATAAAGCACAAATATAGCACGAGTATATCCCAAAACTGAATGACCAGTCAGTCAATCAATAGGAATTGCAGCTGTTGCCTTCCTTCGGGCTACTCAAAAGAAAACTCAGCACAATTCGTGTGACTTTTCCTATTGCTGCTGCTGCTGTTGCCATAGGGCTGTAGGGACAATACTTTTCAATAACTTTTCGATTCGAGCAAAGCACATACACATACATACATGCAGCATGTACATACATATGTATACATGGTTCAAAATGGCTTCCGTTTTACCAATGCCATAAAACTCTTTTATGTTTTATATATATATTTATTTCAAGACCCAGCGAATGTTCATTGTTATTGTTATTGTTATTCTTGTGGCACATAAATAGTTGTTGCTATTGTTGTAGAGAACAGCACGTAGTCATCAGAAGCAAAGTCCTTAAATATATCCGATAAGAAAAATAAGGCTATACTCAATGCTAAATATTGATACCCTTAACAAGAACAAGGCAAATTTGTAGAGAAGTCTACTGTACAGAGAGCCTATCAGTAGCAATCTGGAGTAATGTTATAAAATGCGCAGAAAAATATATTTACAAAGAAAAGTTTTGTAAACCATAGAGCGTCTTAAACGAGTTGTCAAATTCATTGGAATTAAATTAAAAAAATTATATTTTCATATTAGTATGATGTACTTTTCTGATTTCAAATTTGTCCAGGATATGGAATATTTTACCAAGCAGTAAATAAGAAATACCCTATGCTAATTTGAGCTGCCTAATTTCGAAGCTCTAGCTTTTAAATTTTTGAGATATAGTGGTTTATACAGACAAAAATCTTCTATATGTATATTACACACAAACCAAACAGAATTAAACACAATACAATTCCTTAAGTTTAAATATTAAATTAAGAACATTTTAAAATATACACTTACAACTGTTGTACACTCTCTCTCTCTTAACTTGGCCATTTGATATTTTTGTTTTTGTATATATATTTTATTTCATTTGTATATCGTTCAGCAAGCCGCAATATATACGAGTCGTACAATACAATATATTATTTATTTGCCAGCACGTTTGAACTATGAAATAACCATGAGAATGTTTGCCATTCCGTGGTCAATATATGGTTGACCCACATGGCAGTAGCAACGAGGCCGACCCAACAACAACAGTAACCAGGAGAAGGCGATGAACCACAAGCGGCATATCAGGTAGTTGGCATATTTTTTTCTTCTTTATTATTGAAGCTCACAACATTTCAATTTTAGCCGAAACTGTTTGAAATTTCCTCTAGTAAGTTATAATAGTAAGCTAAAGATAAGGACAGATATGTAAAACAAAAGAATGATTTACAAAATCAACCATTTCAATTTAAGTTGAGTAAAAAGGTAACTAAAATAGCAAACTACAGAGTTAGCTTTATTCTCACTCCCCTTTAGTTTCTTTGTTTTCTACAGGATATATAAAAACAACAAACGAAGTGAAATCAATCAAGCAACATGTATGTCACATACAAAAAACATCAACAAAATGTATAAAAACAAACAGAAATAAAGGAAGAGAAAAACATTTAGCTTCTCAACAAAGCCGACTCACTCACTGACTGCAGCTTAACATCCTTTACAGCTCTCTTCCTTCTGTTTTGTTTTTGTTTTTTTATTTGCTGAGAAAACATTTATGCAAACTTTATTTGATAAAAATTGCATTGCCAAAGCATTCTGCATTGCAGTCGACATATCTTTATGCCTCAGTTTGTCTTCCAAGAGTTGCATGCAGGCAGGCAGACATTTTGCCAATAGGTTTTCAGGTTCAGAGTTGCTGAGTTTCTCAAGTTATTCATGTATTGTTTTGTGTTGAGCTCACAATTTGTATGTCATCGCTTGAATTGCCTATTTATTTGCCAGCTGTGTCTTTTACGGGCTTATCACTGACTTTCTTTTCATTTTTCCAGCCCTTTTGATTTCCTCTTCAGTATTACAATATGTTTTCTTTGCTTTAAAACGCATTCACTTCGTTTGGCTTTAATAGATTGAAGCTATTTTGATTGTTACAGCATAATTTTAATATTTCATTAGAAAAACTGCAGATTTTGATTTGAAATTATAATTGTGAGTACAGTATGTTTGCTGGCTTTCCCTTTGCATTTATTATCTGCAGGCAATTTACATTATTTTTCATTTCCATTTCCAATTGCTCTGCAACCTTTTGAACACGTTTTTTTTCTGTAGGCCCACATGGTCTACAAATCTCTTCTGGGCTCATTTCCATAACTCGCTTTTTCCCTATGCAACTATTCAGAAAATTATTGGACTGCTCTGTGCAAAAGGATTTCCATAACAAACATCGACCTGGGACAGTTTTTAGCATAGGTTTGCCATTTCCGTGTGGCCCAAAAAACCCTAGGACTGTCTAAAATATATTGATAAGCCTGATGTGCCCCAGTTGGCAATATGCAAGGCACAGGGCCATCAACATCACCACCAACATTACACAGATATATTCACACACACACACAGAATCAGCACCACCGCATCACCACATTAGAGTGAACCACGAAATCCCCATTGCCTGCTGCCAAGTTTACTTTTTTGGCCATTTCACCTGAACCTGGATGGCTGGATGGCTTGGTGGCTTGCTGGCTACCTAGCTGCCTGGCCCGCCTGGCTCGTTCGTTTTAACCAACAAAATATGTGGCCAATTATAGCAAAAACAGACGTTTTTACGTGCAGTTTGTTTTCGGTTTGGTTGGGTTCGAGTACGCTTTTCTCATACCTTATTTTGTGTGAGAGCCAAACCTACTAACCGGCTAATTTATGGCTAGAAACTGCTGCGGGCTCTCTCTCACCCTCTCTCTCTTTCGCTCCCAATCTCTCTCTGTCTCACTTTTATAAGGTAAACCATTGTTGTTTTGTCTAATCATTTGCCATTATTCAGCTTGGGATTCGCTTAATCGCCGTCTAGTTTGCCCTTTTGATATATTACGTATACGTAACATTTACTTTTCAAAATATATTTCAAACCCAAAGACTATGATTTTACTCATTTTTCTCGCTCGTTGGTTTATTTTCTGTTTTGAGCGTTGATTCTTTCAATTTCGTCTCAAATCATTTTCAATTTCAATGCCTGTAAAGTCTCGTGTCATAGCATAAACTCGTAAGATTCATTGACATAATTGAAGCCTAACATATTTATTGCCATTCTGGTATTCCAAAAACCCAAGAATATAATGCATTTATAATATAACAAGCGGGAATTCGAACACATCGCACATAGAACGAATGAAGTATGTAGAGCTTTAAAGTCTGTCAATAAGAAGCGTTAAGGGAAGTGACACGTGCGTGAGCTAAAAACAAAACCAAAGCTCCTAACGATACATACTGCAAATTGGCAATAAACGACTAGAAAATACCTTAAGTTTAGCACATACACGCTAATGAAGAACGAACGATTCTGATCTGATACTGGTTTACTTCATAAACTACTTTAAAAACTAATTTGTCTCACAATTTAAAGACTTTTTACTAGACATTTCGCATACAAACTGATTGAGCTTGTAAGACTCCCCGTTGTACAATTTTATAGGGTATTAAACAGACAATAACACTCACAGTGTAAACGTTGGTGGAAAGACAAAAAACTAAAAATCGCATTTTCGTGTTTTTGTCAAACAAACGAACATCACAGCGACAGAGGGACAGACGGACAGAAAGACAGTCAGTACAGAATAACAACAAAATGTCAAATGTTGTCGTTGCTTGTCGCTGTTCGTTTCTTGGCCTTCTCTGTCAACGCCACCGTTATTGTTATCGTTGTCGTTGCCGTTGCCTGTTGTTGTGAAGGCAAATATTTGTGCAACCAAAAAAAATATAAGCAAAATAAATTGTTGAAAAAGGGAATTTGATTTGAAATGGAAGCTGGTTGCCAACCTCCATCTGTCATGGCCAAAATAGTATTTATGTATGTATGTGTGTATTTTTGTATCTCTTGGCCTTTGAAATGAGTTTTATATTTGTCCTAATTCAAGTAGAAAGCAGCCTTATGCATATATATTTAAATGTCTTTTCTGCTCTATATATTTATTTGATGATGTGTTTATCAACTGTCAGACAACTACTGACAATAAGCCAAATGGCTTTGAGGCTGGCCAACGTAATGCGAAAAAATAGTTCACTTTATTTGCATTTTTATGTAAATATTAAGCACAAATAAGTTGATGGAGTCCTATGGAAATCCCTCACTCGAAACTAAGCGTGGGATCCTTGGCGTAAAAAATGTGCACATTATGCATAATGAAATGGATTTCTAAGGTCTAAAGTGATAAGGACACTTTACATTTCTCATTTCTCATTTCCTTCACTCAACAAAAATACACTTTACCTTTATTTGACTAAGGTTGACAGTTATTGAATAGGTCGACTCACACAGCGTTTTAATAAATGCAAACCAAAGCTTCAAAATAATATATCCCAATAAGTATGCTATAAATCAAAATAACCAAACATTTCAAATATTTAAGTAAACTCTTCAGAACTTCGAGTGCTATGGCATTATTGCAATTGGGCATAATGCAAAATAAAAAATCCCCAATTATGTATGAAATTGGAGCTCTGAAGGCTCTGAGATACAAAACTAGGCAGATGTTCATGATGTATTGTTGTTTTTCGTTCAATTATCTCTATAAATGCAAACGAACTACAGAGATAACTGCCAGATTTAATGGCAGCATCTTTTCCATCTGCTTAGCATAAGACTGTTCATTAATCTTTAGTTAGCAATTTGTTTGTCGCTGTCAATCAAAATACATTTCCCAATTCAACTTTACGAATGTTTATTGAATAAGCAGCTGTCATTTCTCTACTCTATGTGTATCTACATATGTATGTACATAGATTCTTTACTATTACATACATATATAGTTATTTGCTTTTTATGTGTTGGCCAACGCCAAAAAGTATGCTAAAGCATAAATTAACACTTACATTTTATGTGCACACAAGTATGAACTTTGTAGACTTCAGAAATCAAGAATCCAGACGCCAGACACCAGACACGCAACTAACTGAACTGTAAAGATAATAGATACACATGAATATAAGTAAGTATATAAGAGCAGGCAGGCAGTAAGGCAAAGACTAATCGTAGCTGAAGACAGAAAGAGAGAGAGAGAGAGAGAGTGAGAGAGGAGACTCAATTAGTTTTATTTGTACTTTGCTGTGTTGTGTTAGTTCAGTTCAGTTCAGTTTAGTTCAAGTCAAGCCCAAAGGCGCCGCCAATGAGGCAATTGAGTGGGTCGTTGTGTCCCGTCCAAAAAGTTAATGTTTATTTTCATTGAGATTTGGGAGATATTCAAGATATTTCAAGCTGAAATTAACGCAACCATTTCCGTTTCCAACATCCCTTCGGCTGTCTTTGTATCTATTTGTTTTTTGTTTGTTTGTCTGTTTATTTGTTTATCGGTTTACTATAGCCTTAAAGTCGTTTAGCACTTAATTTGTGTGTCAGCTTACGGCACACCAATTTCCATTGCCAAATTTTATTTTCTTCAAACCTTTTGAGCAAAAGTTTCAAACGAAATGCAGTCAAGACGTGACCGCACACCCAAAGCGCAATTCTAAAACATGAGCTTAAAACATCCAAAGTTCTATATCAAAAGGCGGTTACACTCAATAAGCTGCAATCGTCTGGAATTAAAATGCCAAACATAAACAAAAACAGGTAAGCATGCTTTTTGGGCTAAGACACCTACTTAAGCTAATACCCTACATAGAGAAGTGGTTGCATTAAATGTTATTTCATTAAGTTTATTATGCAAATGCAATGAAACTTTTAGAATACTCAGGTAGTGCTATAATGTGGACATGCAGCAAGACTTAGAAACTCTCATCTTGCAAATATATGGATAATACAACTTTTAACATTTAAATTAAAGTTTTTATTTTCCCTAAGCAAAGATAAAGCTCAACTTAACAAGCTGATATCCTTTTACCTGGCTAAAGGGTATACAAAACAGCGAGAAACCAAGTCGAAATCTACGGTTAAGCCAACAAAACACAAAAAAAAGAAGGAAAATGCACAAGTTTGCGGTGAACGATTTTATCTGCAGCATGGAAAATCCGTTTGCTTGGGTGAGAAAAAATAGGTGTTGCCCGCAACCGGAACGCGACAGAACACCACAGACCAACTCAAACCCTTGCACATTGTTGACTTGCCGTCTTCAAAGAGGGAGACAGACAGAGAGCAAGACAGAGAGGGAGAGAGTAACTGAGTAAAAGGCTGAGAACCAGGAGGCAGCCTTACGTTTATGTGTGTCAAGTGGACGCCGCTTGGTTGCACCCGCCCCTAAAGCACAGTGGTTCGGTTACCTACTTGCCCCCAAGTTGTTTCTTCGTCTTTACATTTGTCCCTCCCGCTATCCTCCACAGCCTGCCTGCCTGTCATTCATTTGGCCCCTTCTTGTGGCAGGTCAAAAGCAAATCGTTAAAGTTTACGCTGTGCGTGGTTAAGTCCTCGGTGATGGTTTTAAATAAACATAGAGCCAAAGGTTTTTACCCCGAAATGGATAGCATGGAGAATAAAAAGGACAGGCAGACAGACAGACACACAGACAGAGCAAAGGATGGCAAATGATGTTTTGAATATGATTTAATTACTGCTAATTGCCGACTATACTAATTAGTAAAACCCGACTCCTTCTCATATTGTACTCCCGTTCTTGCCGTCTGTAAATGAAATTGGGCATGAATTGAATAGCTGATGAGCCTGAGTTTCAGATTGCTACCAAGACTTAAGCTGGCTCTTAAATTAAATCACATTACACACACAACACAAAACGGCAACGTTATAAGTATTCGAAAGCGCTTTTGCCACATGACTTATACACACAATTTCCATGAATTGAATTCCAAGTCAATTAAAGTAGCGAATTTAGCAACATTAGTTAGAATAGATCAAAGCAAAAGTAATCACAAGACTTGTCTTTCTTCAGCACAAAACACCTGAAATTTACACAACTGTACAGTAGAAACTATTAGTAATTCCAAGTTTTATATTCTCTCTCGTTAATTGGTGTCAACGTGACGTATGATTAATGTACTTGAAACACAGTTTTGTGGCGTGATTACGATTATCCCAGACACGAGGGAAGCACGACATCCGACACGTATTTTGGTTAATTTATAATCCACATAATATTTCCTGTGTGCATACCAACGCTTATCGAAAAACCTCTCTCGGCAATTTGGCCAAAAGGTTCATAAATCATCTTCATGTTTTCTGTTTTGTGCGCTTACCACATTAACGATAAAAATAACTATATGAATATACTACTCCTACACAGATACAAAAAAAAACACAAAATGAACAAGAAAGCAAATTACAGTAGAGCTTATTCGACTCGTAAAATGCTCGGTGTAGGTAAGATATGAACAAGTTATTTTCAAATGTATACATACAATAGCTGACTGGTTAGAATCCTATATAACTTTATTGTTTACAATCCCATCCTTATGAAATTTTTAGGATTTGAAGTATATATTTATGAAGTAAAGACGAGCCCCGCTTTATTTCAATCGCTTTTAATAGTTCTTTCTGAGGCTAAAAACGCTTACTACTGTTACACCTTTTTGGCTAACTTATTATACCTACGGTACAGGCTGCCAAGGTAACCGAAATCAACGACACATGATGACAGGAAGATTGACAGAGTGAAAAGTTATCCAGGTGACAGCAAAAACAATCAAAAACACTAACACAACAACAGCAATAACAACAATAAGAGGGCGACATTTTATGGCTGAACATGTGGAAAACAATAAATCTCCATTAAGCTGAGCGCCTTTCATTAACGGTTTTAGGCACTACGACACTATGTATGCCTAAAAAATATGCATATGTATGTAAATTACGTATACGTATGTATGCAAATATATGACAAGTTGACACTAATACACATGCTGCACTCACACATACAAACGCATTTTGAGCATTTCATGCACCTGTCATAAAAATATTTGCGCAAAATATTTTAAGCCGCATTTTGATAAAGGACTTGGCCTAGTCTAGTCCAAAACACAGGACATCGGGACTCGGGACTCGGGAGTGTGTATGTAAATATGACAAGCATTGTTATTTTGGCCCTGGGCATGGAGCTTATCTCAGCTTCGGACCCCGACGACTCTGTTGTTATCTAAACAAATAAGTAAAGCTCGCTGCTAAAATGGATTATGCAAAAATGTTGCAACAAATGTGTGCTGTGCCACAAAATAGTGGCAAAATATCAAAATTGTATGTGGTTGGCTTTTAGGCACAATTTCCACATCACCCACCAACAACAACAACAATTGCAACAGGCGTTGCACACAAATTTCAATCAATTTTGTTAAATATTTATAAAGTTATCTGTGATTAGAGTGGCTTAAAATAGTGGTAAAATAATCATGAATAACAATTGTATTAAATATTGCGTCAAATTTGTTGGCATGTCTGAACAGTTTTTCGATTCGTATTTATAAAGCAAATTGTCGGTTATGGGCTAACAAAATGTTATTAGATGCCAAATTATAAATTCTAGCAAACTGGGCTTAATATTTTTTTTTTTTTTTGGTTTACCCTAAGCTCTTTAAAAGATCAAAAAGTTATAATCTTTTTGTGCCGAAAGCTATCTGTAGTCCATAACAACAAGAAACTGCAGTTATGTAATGATTCTTTGATATAATAAACTTATACGGCTTAGATTTCAAATAGTTATAAAATCCTTAAGTTTGCAGGCTTACTAGTTAAAAGGCCTATTATATGAGCTTATGAGTAAGTACCTTAATCAAGTGTTTTACACAAACTTCATTAATGTGTCGATTTAAGGAAATACAAATTTCATCATTGTGCTCCATGTCAATATTGTTGTTTACGCTTCTCAATAGTTTAATAATGAAATACTTGATAGTATCTCTAGTCTACAGTTATCCATTCAAAGCACCAAACGATTGAATGACAAGTGAGGCGTATCGCATAAGCTTAAATGTGTCAACAATTCGAGAGGCCGAGAGAATGGGAAGTGCCGTCTGTCTGTCTCACTTTGGGTAACTCTCGCTCTTCAAATAAATACACACACTCTAGTCCGTACACGTTGCAGTTGACAAACCAGTTGACAGGGCACTTAATTGTGACATTAACCGCAAAACATTTTAACATTTAAGGGATGCGGCAAAACTGCAACATGGGTCAACAGCTGGACGAAGAGGTGAAGTGGGGTAAATGGTGTGAATGTGATGTTAAGGGGAGCCTAAGGGGTCGCAAGGGTTATAGAGTGTAAGCCAACCCCAATTCAAATCTCGCACACAAATGCAGATTAAGTGCATTTCTTTCCGAGAGTGAAATAACAATTATGTAAGCCAAAAGGGGCAAATGTCTTGCAGGGGGTTGAAATTGGATTGGGGATATAGGGTAATTTAGTGCAGAGGGCCATTTCCAATTGCCTGTAGCATAATTATGGGTTATATGCATGTTTGCTGATTGACAAACAATTGAATTTGGCTTTAGGGCACAAGTTATGGCCACTTGATATCGTCCAGCCAAACGCATTCAAATGCAATTCTTACTCTGATTAACCCAATATGAGGAACGGAAGGGGAGTTAAATAAGGGTTGAGGCTTGTGTTGTTGTTACTGCTGGTAATTGCTTCGCACATTCCCACATGTATGCTAATTTGCCAGCCTGGCAAATGAGAATTTTTGGTTTAGTCCATGTCCATGTCCATGTGTCCGTCCCTGTCCCTGTCCCTGTCCCTTTTACCAACGCCAACACAATGGAAACCATTTTTCTGGGTTGAGTTGAGTTTGGTTTTGGGATCAGGCTGTTCTGGTTAGAGGTTTTTGGGGAAAAAAGCTGTTTAGAGGGCAGCATTGTATACTGTGTGTTGGGTTGTGTGTAACTGCGTTGAAAATTTGCCACGCATTATTTTCATATGTCTGTCATTGGGAATGAATCTGCGGCTATTTTGTGCACCATTTTTGGGGCTCCTTTGGTTTTGTCTGTTGTGGCTTTTATGTGAAATTGCTTTTTTGCCACTCAGAGTCTCGTATGAGTTTATTGTGTGCTACAGCAGAGTGTAGGTGTCTCACTCTCTCTTTCTCTCTTGCTCTGACAGCACAATAAATGGTTTTGCGAAGCTATAACTCCATTTTAACCACACATAATCGCTGTACAAGAGATGAAGTTTCATTTATGGTGCGTATCTTATTTACACAGACTTAATAAACCCACACAAAAATGGCATGAAAACCGAATTCAATTTATCTGGTTAACATATGACACGAATATCGATCTTACAGTAAAAAATGTCTGAGAAAAACAAATTAAAATTGCTTCAAAATACATTTAATTTCCAATTGGACAGACCAAATGAATAGAGATAGATTTTTCAAACACACACACAGAAAATATTTTCTTACATCCCATTCCGATTTATACACAAAACATGTGTTGATTGAATAAAAGAATTAATAAGACAATGTTACAATCATGGTGTTTACTTATCAATTTACAATTCTTAGGCTCAAAACTGCATTACTCATAGCCAAAAATTTGAGTTTGGGGAATTTAATTTCAACTTGTAATTGACGTTTGAAACTCCCAGAGCTTTAATTGAACATGCCAATTTTATATATGATTGCCAGATGTGAACAAGTCAAAGAGTCGGTCACTGTTATAGCACCTGACGAACTCAAAGTGCGGTTACACATCACCGGAGAATAGGCCAAATAAAGACGCAGAGATAGTCAGAAGAGTGTGAGGGGTAAAGGCTGATTGAGGGATTTTGTATGCCAAATGTGCAAAAATCGAACAGAAATGAAGGCATCAAAGGCAAATAAAATTAGAAATCAAGCACAGAGCCAAGTTGCACAATCTATGTTAAGCGTCTCTCCCGTCTCTCCCTCTCACTCACACTCTACTTTTCTGCATTTACAACATGGCACATGCCTCATGCTCTATGCATGCTAAGGTGTTCATGTACTCATATGTTATCCATATGTATGTTCGTTCGATATTGCTCCGAACAACCCCAACCCCAACGCCAACCGCAACTCGATTGAACATCGTACTGAATCGGGACACAAAGTAAAGCAGGTCATATGGAAATATCTGAGAATGGTATTCGTTTGCTTCTATTTCGAATTCCTCTTTGCATGTTTTTATTTTGTTTTTTTTTTTTTTTCTTATTTCTAAATGCGTTTTATAATTTGTTTTTAGCATATTCAAGAAGAAATTCCGATAATATTTAGTACGATTTTATACAGTTTACAAGTATGAGAAACCTGGTTGATGTAATATGTCTTTTAATTTGAAATTTCATCAGTATAATAACTAAATTCCCCAGGATCCCTCAGCGTGAACGATATAATAATAAATATCTACAGCACACTTTTAGGTGCTATAAAAAATAAACCAAATTGTTTAATTTCTTTTTTTTCAAAGAATCCAGTTTTTTTAAGAACATAAGTTGTTCGTATAATTCTTAGTGCAAACATTAACTTATGTGACTAACTAATTCTGCCTAGTTGTTAAATAACACAAACAACTGAGGAATAATTACATTTAAGTTAAGATGTAAATATTCGAAGAACTCGATAAATAAGTGTTCTGTTATGAGTCAAACAAAAGATCAAAGGCACTGTTCGATGGCTTCTTTGGGCAGTCGATGAACACAACTCAAAGAGATACCGACAAGACAAGACATTTTACGAGTATAATTTTGAGTCAGACAACTTCAAAAGCCAACAAACATGATGAGTAGCTTCAGTTTGCCATGAGGTTAATGCTTTAATTATATTTAAACATTTTCAACTTACTCAACTGAGTAGAGAGAGATAGATACACAGATACTTAACAGCTGACCTTTCAACATACTCATATACACTGTACATAGGGAGCGACTTTAGCCAACCAAGTGGCATCATTTTTCAGTGAGTTGTGACGTTGGCACTTGAGTTTTATCTTCAATTTCATTTGCATGTGTGTTCATTGACATTGAAATGCGTTTCATGGACCGTTCACTTCAACAGCGAGTTTAATTATTTCCAGTTTCTATGAGCGCATCAAATTTACTTAATTCAAAAGTGTTGAAAATAAAAATATAGAAAAAATATAACAAATAACAACTTTAACGCAGATTCGTTAACCAAAAATAAACTAAATATCATTGAATTGACAGCCTTGAATTGTTTAACATTTTGCGTGGTATTTTTGATTTAAGTCAACAATTGATTGTCAAGTGGCTCGTGTTCATAAGCGGAAGTTGTATGTTATCTCGTCTACGAATGACTTTTTCTTTCCTCATCATTTCAGTGCTCTACAAATAATATTATTATTATTCACTTCAAGAGATACATAGAGGCATCAAAATGTTTAGTAAACATGTTATCTATTTATAAACTTTGCCAAATTGAAGAGTAAACGTGATTGAAGGTCTCTGCTAAGTGTAAAATCAAACTTTATAATTAGTTGAGATGCTTTAAATTAAACTTTTGCCTTGAACTTTAATTTAATATGAATTTAATATAATTTGCGTTTGTTCGTTGCTTCTTTTATTTAGGTCAATGAAACGGAAATGGTTCTAGGCCTAAATTGCAAAAAGTACACATAAATATTTTCGTTTCTTTTTTAACATTTTTTGCACACATCTTGCGCGGAGCTACAAAATCTGCACGTAGACTAACTGTTTACACTTTTTAACTTTTTTAATTGCCTTGAACTTTAGTAATGCTCTTAGCACTTGTTTATTTATTTATTAAACTTGCCTGACATTGGCTTTCAAAATTCTCCTCAACCGTCAAAATGAATAGTCTAAAAACAACTGGACTTTGCTGGAAGAATTATTTTTAAATAATAATCTTACTAAAGTTTGCTAAAGCGCTGCTTAAAACAACAGCAACAATAAAATTCCTGATAATCAATTGCTTTTAATGAATAATATAATGCGATTAATGCACGAACCTGCCTACCGGGCTTTCAAATCGTCATATAAGCAGGGGAAAACCCCTGATGAAGCACATTATATATAATTAAACAAGAAAGAAAATGTCAGTCGGGCATGCCGACCGTGTAATACCCTTGGGCTTAGTTTCCAATTATATGATTTTTTTGGGGGTAAGGGGGGATTTTTAAAGGGGGGGGGGGGGTTTAAAGGGGGGGGAGGAAAAGGGGGGAAAAAAAAAAAATTTATATATAAATATATTATTTTTTTTGTTGTTGGTTTTTTGTATTTTTGTTTTGTTTTTTTTTTTAAAAAAAAAAGAGAGGGGGGGGGGGGGGGGGGGGGGGGGGGGGGGGGTTGTGTTTTTTTTGGGGGGGGGGGGTGGGGGGGGGGTATTGTGGGTTGGGTGGGGGGTGGTGGTTGTGGGGGGGGGGGGGGGGGGAGGTGGGGGGGGGGTGGGGGGGGGGGGGGGGGGGGGGGGGGGGGGGTATAAAACAATAAACATGTTCAGATACCTTTTGATAAGGCAATTGCAACTGAACAGAACAGTAATTTATACCAAAAACTGTGTACTTGACTGGTAATTTTTGTTATGAAACCTATTAACATCGCATCGTTGTGATGTTACACAAAAACTAATCGAGTTTTTTTTTATTTTATTTAAACAAAGAAATAAAGACCCTCAGATAATCTTATAAACCCAACAACATGTGACATATTTTTGGAAAGATCAAAAGCACACATTCACAAACTGTAACTCAATTAACTGCATCACGATTTCTAATGAACAACGACTTCATTATACCCAACAAGTAGTTCACACAGTCTTTTTGGGTTGCTGAACTTTCTGCTACAGTGCAATGAATGTTGTAACCAGTGCAATTAACACTCAAAACTCATATTTGTTTGGTAGTCTGAGAAATATGTGAAATATTTACGGTAAGTTCGTTGAACAAACTCATTAGTGCATTGCTAATGAAAAACTCAAATTAGCATAGTTCAATTTAGTCTACCTGCAGTTGAATTTCAGTGCCAGTCGCAAAAATGTATCTCACAGATACGAAAACCAAATAATACACAATCTATTTGCTAAATAATATTCAATCTACGCACAAGTGACATGCTAATGAGCCATATTACGTTCTAGATTTATGGATGGATCTCCAAAGAGAGCGTATCAAATGCAGGAAGAAATTATCTAATGAAGCAAACATTATCGTTTTGTATATAGGGAAAAAAAGTGGAGCAATTCAATTAACAGGTGGCATCACTCATCAACAGTTATGTGCACTCAATTGAATGCTAATCGAAACTGTTTTTTATACCCTAACAGGGTAGTCAAAATCAGTCATACATTTTAAAACTACCGAATCATTCTAACAAACGAATACAAGTTTAATTGAAGAAGTGTATTCAAAATTCGATATTTTCTCAAGTGCATTTTTTATGTATCGATATTGCGCAGTATTCAACTGTTGATTACGTTGGGAAATGATGTGTAGCTGTAAACTTTTATTATTACCGCTAGGGAAATTATCACTGAGCAACTAAGTAGTTTTGGGGCTTGACTACAGACTCTCTAACTCATCTAGAATCTACAGTTACGACACATTTATTGTTGAGCGTAACAGCAACAATGTATGTAAAACTGTACTAAATTTCAGCACGATAAATATAAATATAAATATGTATGTTATACATATATGCTCGTATTTTTATATGAAATGTTTTCACAAGTCTAATGACCGCAATTGATAAGGGAAAATCCCTCGTGTATAATAATTTTAATTCTTAGAAACACAAGTAACTAGAACAATTTATAAGCTCACTGTGCAATACGTTATGCAATACTTTATTATTCACTCTATGCAAAAATATCACGTTCGTATATATGTATATCGAGCGGTTTATAAATTGTATATTTAAGATTGAGCAATATTATACTATTGAAATACATTAAATTTGGGATTTTTCTTGGTCATCATGGAATAAAATAATAATTTTTGAATAGAAGGATTATTAAATCTCAATTGAGTTGAAATATTTGGGTTGGCGGAAGTAAGTTTAACTGGGAAGAAAAGCTTACATAACATAACATTATGACGGAATCTATAATGTACTCAAATTTACAATTTTCTCGTAATCAAGTAATCATCAAGAAACAGACACTTCTGACCGACCGTTTTTATTTCATATGTACTATATTCATACTATGGTAAGTACCATTTAATTTTGCATTGTGACTAAAATATTGTATTAAAATTTGACATTACCATTAAATTAAGCTTCTCTGTACAGTCAATTTAAGATAGGTTACCTGCAAATGAAAACAAATGTAAAATGTAAATGATTCAAAGTTATTATCGATGCAAAATAATCGCTTGATGTAATTATATCATCAAAATGGAATATTATTTATTCCAAGTCAATCACAAGAGAAAACATTGATAATTTCTGTCTGAATTGTGACTGCAGGCCGATTGCTTACTTAGTGTGTGTTCTCTTAATGACATATGCACCACACTCAACCATTGAGTAGTGCTGTTCTAGTTGAGTGCACTGTGAGTCAGTTTGTCGTTTTCAATTTGAGAATGGAAACTGCAAATGCTAATGAAATGCAGCATCTCATGGCGCATTACTAAAACTAAATTAGTATCTATAACTCTAGACTAAACCCAACCATATAATACCTGTACCTTGGTGAAATCTATACTGAAAGAGCAAAAGAGCATTTCTCTTCACATTTCGCAACATTTCAACTCAAATACTAAATGTAAATACCCTATCCATCTCTCTTCTGGCAAGGGCATAATTATGAATTACTGGCATGTAACAGCATTCAGTTGACTCAACTTTGGATACAAAGACAATGAGAGATTCAGATTTAGTTGTAGTTTCAGCTTGAGTTTGTTTTCATAACGTTGAGCTAATGCATTTGAAGATTTTGATGGTTTCCCTCCGACTAATTTTAATTAGACTGAGTGCGGACCTAGAGATGGGTTTGCTGGAAATGCACTCGATTGTTAATTACGTAATTGACTCAACGACCCATGTCGTTACGACAAACAACAACAAACAACCATAGAGCCACTATAGTTCTTGTTGTCATTGTCGTTAGCCTTTTTGCATTGCACAGTCATTTTGGCCAACAACAACTCTGGCTGAAAGCAGACAACTAAACTCATCTAGTTTTGCGTATACGTAATATGCAAATATTAAAATATAATAATAACATAGAGCTGAAAATGTCTGACGTTGTTATGTTGAGTTTAGCAGGAATATTTGACTTGATATTAGTAATACCAGTTCGCAAATATTTCCATAAAATTAGCAAAATTGATCTAAAAACCTGTTGGCAAACCATCAATGAGACTAATTAAAAACTCAAGTACAATTTAACAACAAACAATTTCGACAAATAAAAAGGAACCTGCACCCTCATTCTATTTAAGTAGATTTTGTTTTGTTTTTCATTTGTTCTCATTTACATTTAAATTAAATTCTTTTGTACGCGTTTATTTCTTAAGTTTTGTTGTTGTTAGCAACTTTCATGTTTTTTTATGCTTTTTATTATTTTATCTGCTTGGAATTTAATTACTTTTAATGTTTGTTCTCTTGCATTTTTCTTGTCATTCTTGTTTTATACGATTCTCGCATCTTTTTCGCTGTCTTGCTCTTGATTTTGCTAAATTTCTTTGCTGTTGTGAATTTTCGCAGCATTTAAAATGTTCCACAAATTGCTTTTAGCATAATTTAATATTGAATTAATAAATATAAATTCACGCTCAATATTTAAAATTATGTATAATTTTTAAATATTAAAACATATGTAGAAATTCTCGTTTATTGTTTACAAAAATATGCACAAAGAGGTCAATCTTATCATTTTTTTTTGCGAAGCTTTCTGTGTTTATTTATAATCACAAATCTGACCGCTCGCTGACTTATCTTATCTGTTTACGTATATACATATGTATGTGCATTATTCAATGTAGAAATTGAGTAGAGACAAAAAGTATTGGGTCCCAAAACAGACCAACTAAAGCGGTGTGAGTATTTGTTTATGCTGTTCAAACCAGAAATCAACACAGCATCGGTGGTTCAGTGGTAGAATGCTCGCCTGCCACGCGGGCGGCCCGGGTTCGATTCCCGGCCGATGCAAAACCAACTCTTTTACAATTTTTTTTATTTTTATATTTTTAAATTTTTATTTTTTATATTTGATGTATTTTTTAAAATATTATTATATTTTTGTTTAATATATTTTTTTTATATTTTATTTATTATAATTATTTTTAATATAATATTAAAAACGACAATAACTATTTTATTTTTATATAAAGTATAAATTTTATATTTACTTTCTACTATTTAAATACTATATCAAACTTTCTATGTGTTTCCATTTAAAAGCTTCAAATAAGTGTAAGGCATATGAGACACTGCCACAAACAATTGTTAAAGAGTTTATTACAGTTGCTAATTTGTGGTCAATGAGGTGGCAAACTTTTTGGGTAAACGACTGCTCCACAAAATGAACACAGTAATGAATGATAGAAAACTGTTTTCGGTTCGTTTGCAAGTTGCAACACACAACAAAGCTGAGAATTATCTGCCACAAGTAGTATGGAAATCAAACCAACTCTTTAAAAGTGTAGAGTCAAGTGGATTTTCGTTCCCATTTGGTGTTGTGGCTTATCGGTGGCTTGTCCCTAATTGCTTTTGGTTCGCTGACTTGTTTGCTTGTCCATCAACCATCCCCCAAAAACAGAAAAAGTTAAATAATCCCCGGAAAACATGTTACAAAAATACACCAGACAAGCCCCTAGACAAATGTACCTTATAGCTCTGGACCCCAAATAAAACAGGGCAAGTGTGTGTAAAATGTTGCCCTCCAAAAGCGATAACCAGTTATGAATTCCAACGCATGTGTGAATTAAACTCTTGTTTTCGTTCCAAAAAACAAAATAAAAATGTAAGATATAACGGGAACTCCCAAGGGTAAAATTAATTTCATGTTGTCAACAATATTTTTGCATACTCTGAAACACAGACCAAAAGGAGATCTGGGGAAGCACGAAATGCGAGAAATGGAGGAATGGTTTTCCCCATGTTAGGGGTTGTAACTTTTAATTAGAAACCACTGGCAGCTGAGGTCTCTAGGCGTTCTTACTCTCTCTGTGTCTCTCTCTTTTTCTCTGCTTCTCTCTCTGTCTCTATATTCACTTTTCTCTTCATACGCTTCCTTTATGCGACCATGTTTGTTAATTTGTGTAATCGTTATTTATGTTGTCTTTCCAACTGTCTGACCGCCTTTATATGACTGTCTCTAGTCATTATATCATTTAAACTGATAGTTTTATGTTGTTTATTGCATAGTGAGCTGTGGGTCAAGTGTCTGTTTGAGTGTGCTTATATGTGTTTAAGTGTTTTTAGTGAGTCCCCAAAGGTTGTGCCAAAGTTCACAAAACTACAAAAGTTTAGCTCACAATGTAAGCAGATACCTTCCATGTGTGTATTTAGTAAATTATCCTAGATACAGAGGTGTGAATTTTCGTTTGTCCTTTTAAGCAAAATGTTTGCAAAGTTTACCAAGCTAAAGTTTACAAATTTGAAAAGATCAATGGTACTTTGATCTCTTAGATTTGTTCCTCTTCTTTTCAAAGAAATAGTTAAATAAACCTTAAATTGAAAGCAACTAATCTAATGAAAATTTGAAGTAAACCACTTTTGGTCAGTGACTTAATAAATAGATGGATAATACAGCTAAAAGGTTAAAGAGAGAGTTTCAGGGTACTGCCTATCTTAGTATCTATCTATCTCTATGCCACAGAGTGTTGCATGCCGTTGGCATTCAAAATTGGCTCTGGTCGCGCTTTAATTACGAAACTTTTATCATGGAACTTCTCGCAGGAGGACATAAAAAAAAGACACTTCCGAAATAGACAGAGAGCAGAAGGATGACCAAATTTACAGTGCAAGTTTTTACGGCAGTTTGTCGTTGTACATGTATTTATTTAAGCCTCGATGCTTCAATGCTTCTACTTATTCTCATCGCTCTCTTTTATTTTTAGACGTTTGCGCAGTTCCATTTTTATTTTTATATATTTTTATTTTTATACGGGGTGGGGGTTTTTTTCTTGTCCTCTTCTTGCAATTTTGTTGAAATTTACTGGGGGCACATCAAACAATCATTAGCATCAAGAGCAGACGAGAAAGTTTTTGGCATTTTCCCCATACCGAAAAATGGGTTAGCGTATATTTGCAGCACTGACCATGGCTGACCATGGCTTAAAGTCGAGCAGGAAGAAAGTGCATTTGACAGGGAGAAAACTACAAAGAAAACTAGAAAATAAAAAATATATAAAATTTATTAAATAGAAACTTTACTCCAAAAACTAATCGAATAACTCAAAAACGACTGTATTCAGTATAGAAAATAAACAGGGTATCTGTTTGGCCAAGAACTTCTCCACCAAAAATTGCAGCTGCAGTTAAAAGCTTTTTGAGCATTATTTTTGTGTTTTTTTTTTTGCTCTGTCAACATGTTTAATGTAGCGCTCTAAATAAGTCTCAAGTTTCAGCTGATAGTTTTAAACGCTATTTATTTTAATTAGCTTTGACTAAGAACAACTTGGAGAAAGACTTTTCCTAATTTCCTTTGCGCTTTGAGTATTTTAAAATAAATATTTCTCTTAACTGTCAACTGATCACAGTCTTCTCAAATAAACGACAGATCTAATTATCTTGTAATTAGCACATTTATTTATAATCTGTTTTAATATTCGCATATATTATAAATATATGTATATGTATTTTGTACTGGTATCTATTGATAACCCTGACATTACTCCTCCCGCCAATTTCATATTGTTTATCACACTAATGACAATTGAATTTGCATTTCTGGATTTTATTGCATTTCATTAGCAGCAATTAGGTTTTGTTGTTCAATTGTATGAAATACGTCGCAATAATTTCCATTTCTATTTGTGTTTTCGCATTTGGAATTGTAATTATTTGCGCTGTTCATGCGATGCGATATCATATCATCATATATAGTATATAATATATTTCATATGCGAGTGTGTTTATAGTATTTGCGAAATATCTATAACTAATTGGAAATTTAATATGCAAATAATTATGCAAGCAATTGCTTGTAATTTAATTAAAATAAATTAATGTAATTGCAAAATTATTTCGCCTATTAGACACTCAATTTGTTGAAACAAACCGAATTGATATTGAGTATTAATTTCTTCAAACATATGAATCATAACGAGTTCAACTATTAAACTTCTTAACCATAATTGTCCTCAAATTGTCTGATAATATGAAGAAAACAGTTTAACAAAAGCTACATTAATGTGTGGACCTATTTTCATTGCCATTCTTGACTCAATCCCATTATTCCCAAACTGTATCCCTTTTCTTTTCAATTGCATGACACTTTTTAAAAAAAGGCAACAGGCCCATCTCTCAAGCAATTTAACCGAAATGAAAACCGTCGTCTTTTCATAAATCCTTATGAGCATTAATAATCATTAGTTCATACAATATTACTCGCTTGTATGTCTCTCTATTCTCATGTGTGTTGTATATATACAGATGTACATATGTATAATATGATTGTGTTCAAAACTGTCCCAAATGTTTTCTTTCATTCTGTTTGTCCGTTTGCCTTTGGCTTGTGCCATTCTACAATTTGTCAAATTCACTCAACTGTATGACCAAAACACACACACACACACACAAGAAATATGAAACTGAAACAGAAACCGAGAAGCCCAAGATGAAGGCTAAGGCTTAAACCGAGTCCAGATCTAGATCCCGACTATACCATAGAGCTTGCTTCAAACAAATAAACACAAAAAGTAAACATGGAATTGCACATTTTTCACATTTTCCACATCATTTTTGTTATTTTTCTGTTGTTCTTAATGCCCTCGAAAGAAAGCAAAGCGGGTATATTAGACACAACATATATTAAGCATTATTACGTATACGATAGACAAAGTAAAGAGCACAAGATTGATTAAAGGGTATCAACTAAACACTATTCACTAGCTTTGTTATACATTGCTCTCCAACACTAAACAACAAAATTAGGGTCAATTTTGAGGATGTAAGTGGAAGTGTGGGTGTGTGAAATATGCGTATTGTGGCCATTTCTTGCTTTACCCCTTTTCCTTCTGTAGACAAGGGGGTCGCTTGTTATTCTTAACCCTTATCAAATACATTTTTTGCTCTACTGATTACAATATTATTTTACGCTTTTTTTTTGCCAGAGTCTGAGTGTGATTTATGTTAGTTGTATATATGTTTATGTGTGTGTCATTGCTTGCTTCGAACTTTAACCTTATGTATTTCTGTTCCTGTTTCTGATCTGGGAATTTCATTTTCTGCGCTTTTTTTCCAGCTTTGGCACAATCACAACTCAGCAAACGATTTGCAATTTGCATAAGAATGTTTGTTTGGGTTTTGCTAATTTCTTCGGGCATAAACTACAAAATAAATTCCCATTTAAATGTAATTTGAATATATATACATTTTTTTAACTTTTTCTCCACTTTTCGCTTTTTGTATGTGTGTGTTTGTGTGTGTGAATTTCTCCGACATTTCCGTTTCCTCGTGGTTTATCTGCTCTCCCGAAGTCACGAGTGCACTTATTTATGTCAAAGTTGAAGCAAAAGTTTTTCGCTCGCTTGTGAAGTACCTGGTGCAGAGGATTCTCAACTCGTTCAACTCGTCAGTTTATCCCAAACTAACCACCCATCACCCACCACACACCCCCCACTTTGTTTGGTGGTTAATTAATACCAAGCCGAGAGCCCAGAAAGCAGCAGCCGCAGCAGAAGAAGAAGACGAAACCAAAAGTGGAAACCAACCAGATAAAGATACATTCACATATATCAATGGGCTTTTCACCGAACTTTCAATTGAACAGGTTAAAACTTTCAAGTTAAATTTTATTGCACTTTATCTTTTTGAGCTACTAGTATTTGCATAGGCTAAGTATTGATTTATTCTTCCCAAAATCCTGTTTTCAAGAGCTCTTAAAGTGAAGCTGATTCCATATTCGATTTCAATTAAGAGTTTTTTCTCTGACATTCAACACTAATTTCAAGTGTTAATCGATGTGTTTATTTACTATTATGTACCAAATGTGTACTGTTAATTGAGTAGAGCTACCATAAATGTCACATGCTGACGGTTCTATTGAATTCTCAGTTCGTAGGACGATCATACCCACCAACGCCTTCACACACAAAACACAAACAAAAACCGAAACTTTAAATTCATAAACATAAACAAACATTTCAATATGTACAGAAAACGTATACGACATACATTTAGTGCAACATAAAGTTCACCCTATCCCAATGAAAAACCCCATGAAAAGCAGCAAGATAATGGAAAACTACATACAACAATAAAACAGTTAAGTAAATAAATGCACAAAAGAAAATTATTGCCCTTCCGTTTGCGGAACAGGAGGCATTTAAAAATCTCACAATCAGTGCAACAATTTAATAAATAACAGAAGAAACGTCTAGACAGGGAGAGAGGCAATTGGGTAAAAGGGGGAAATGGGGAAAAATTGGCTGGCCAACTATCCAACTATATGTATGTGTGTTTGTGTATGTTGTTGTGTGTGTCTTCGTCCAGAGCGTGGGAGGCTGCTGCTGAGGATGAAACTGTTTGTCTGCTGCTACTGAAAATGACAAGTCTATGTACACAGTGTTGGCATGTGATCAACATTAATGCTGCAGGGAGAAATGTTTCATACATATATTGTACATATGTACATACTTGCAACAGCCTCAGTTGCCAGCCAGACAAATGCAATTGTATGTGTTCGCACCACACGCACACATCAAAGCAGTACTTCAAACTAATGAGCAACTACTGAGAATCGTGGGACCTATGCATCATATTACAATCATCACTTGTTGTTTGCCTTGGCATATTCCTCTATTTCTTCCACAACTCTTTTTAAAATTTTGTTTTAATTAGCTAATAGTTATTACTATTTAATTCTCTATTCTCCATTTTCTTGTCTTTCACTTTCTTTGTCTAATTTATAAACTTCCTCTTACGTAGTTCATTAAGATCTTAACTTTCTCATATTTTTCTACCTTTCTTTGTATCTGCATTTTATTTCGTTATCTTATGCAGTTCCTCACCGTCTTGTTCTTCATTAACTTTGTGTTTATAATTGTAGAAATTTATGACCCAGTACTTAAGTATAAACCACAATGCATTTGTTATTTTATATATCTTTCATTATCATGTTATTATCTAAGAACTTAGTTCACTCAACTCTTGATCATACTTTTTTACGGTTCATTCCGTTGCGCTATTTCACCTTATCTTTGTATCTCCCTAGGTATTCTCAGAGAGTCATTTAACCTGTAAATAACTTAGTAAATAACATTTAAATTAATCGGCTTCAAAAATATATTGAAAAACATAATCCTTACTTTGATATTTGAGATGAAAAGGAATTCTTTGGAAAGTATTTATACTGTAGTTAGTTTTGTATGCGTATATCAGGGTTTATAAAGTATACAATTACAGATGCACTGTAAGACACCCACACACACACACACACACACACACACACACCCACAAGCGAGTTGAACAAACAGCTGTCGTAGCCACAGCAACAGGAGCAACATCATCATCATCATCAACATCATCAGCTGCAACTGCATTTGCAACAGCAGCAGCAGCAGTTGCAACATGAGCTGGCTGCCCCATCACTATCAACATGATTACAAACATGCGCTTGGCATTGTGGCTGACATTCCCCTCTTTCTCTATCTCTCATTCTCTACCTCTCTCTCTCTCTCTCCCTCGATAGAGGCTGCTGATGCCAACCGCCACTTGTCTGACTGACATTAATAAATCGCTTTTATAGCATCGGCTCAGACTCTGTTCAGTGTCTGCAAGCCGAGTAAACTGCAGCCTCAACATCCCTACCTCCCTCCCTTTGTGTCTCTCACTTGCTCTTTCATGCACTCCCTCCCTCTCTCTCTCTCTGCCTCTCTCTTTATCAGACACTCTCATATGTGTGCTTGTATTTGTTGTTGTCACATGTTTGTTCTAAGCCTGAACTGCACTCGGTATACGCTTTATTAATTCCACATCACTGCTGGCGCTTGAACGCACAGTTCAATGAGTTCGCCTACATGCTATCTCCCTCTCCCTCTCACTCCCCCACTCATTCATTCATAGCATATCTGTCTCCCTCTATCAATCTCTGTGGCGCATTTTTTCTCTGTTTTTTGTATATTTTTTGGTTGTGTGACCCATAAAAAAACACACAGGAAAGCTGTAACCGTATTTTTTGTTTACATGCCGGGTTCACACACACACACACACAAACACATACTCTAAGGCAGACACACCCACACATACATACGCATACAGACTCATACGTAAACAAACGAGATTTTTCGGAAAAGTCTCGTTATCGCAACAAATGTCAAATTTAAACATTCTTCGGCCATAAAAGTGATGACAGCTCAACGGAAAATGATCATGATCTTCAATTGATGCCAGACACGAGATGAAGACATTATGGATTAGATTTCCTAATGGGTGGCCTCTGAGTAGCAGTATAATTTTTAATGTAAATGGATTTGTAACTGCAGTTTCATAGAAGATTTAGACATTTCTGGTATTTTAAAGATCTTTGGATGGTAATAATGAGTAAAAGTAGCGAGCTGCATTAAAAAGTCGAATTTTGGATTAAAAGTAAAGAGTATTTTAATATCTGCAATCTAATCGGATTAGGGAATTAGGACAGAAGTAATTAAAATAAAATCAGGGGGCATATACAAGAGTTTTTAAAAAAAAATTAATGGATGATCTTGTGAGTAAAAGTATAAAACTGATTTGAAGTACTATATTAAGGATTGATAATAACGAGTAGTGGGGTTTAAAAGTAACGAGTTGCAGGAATAAACGGCGAGTTAATACACATTAGAAAAGATTAAGACACTTAATTATCTGTTTAAAAGACATGGGTAAAAGATACGAACTATATTAAATTGTAGATTCTGGAGACTAAAGTTTTGATATATGTTACTATAATATATATAGAGCATTTGAATAAAAAATATGTTGAGTAAAAAAAAAGTAAAATATTTTATTAAGAGACACATGCTACAGAGCTCAAATTAAATCTTAACAGAGTACATTTTTCGCATATTTTAAAAATTTAATTTTTGTGTAATTTACCTAATTGCAATGTATTACAATGAGTAAAATGAGTATGATAAGTAGAAACAACGAGTAGCATAAATGATTTCAAGTAACGAGTAAGTATTTCAAGCACAAAGATTTAATTTATGTTCGTGTCGGATTTATAAGTAATTGATAAAATTATATCTAAGATTTAGATATACATGAAACAATTTCTATTAATATATTTATAATAAAATGCAAATGACATGCAACAATCACATGATTCGATTCCGATACCGTTGCTCACAGTACTTAAGTGACGCTCAGTATAAACCGCAAGCTGACAATGCACACACACTCATATTACACACAATACACTGAGTAAACCAGATGACAAGGCCAACCTATCAAAGACACACTTGGGAGTTTTTGGTTTTCATTAATCTCTGAGGCGACGCCACATTGTGGAATATATTAAATTGTGAACTCGCATTAACATTTAAATTTGTTTTCAATTTTGTCGAGCAAGAAATATTGTTATGTAGATAGGCCCAGATAGGGCCAAGCATTCGACTTGGTTTCAACTAAATTTGTCACCTCCAGAGACAACACAACCCATACACTTGAGTTTATTATGTAAATTAACCGAATTCTGTCACTAGACCGCCACCGTTTTCAATGGACAACGTAGTTTTCTTAATGCCTCTCCAAGTGCATAAATCTCTTGTTGTTATCGATGGGGTCAATAATAAGTAGTAGTCTGCAGTAGTTCTGGCGTTATTGTGATGGCACTTTGGACCCAAATTCTAGTTTAGTTATTGTGGAGCAAAGATTAAAGGCGTTCTTGAAAACAACATAAAGTAGCTAAATTATTACATTTATCTAAGAAAGTTTGATAGATATTTAAATACATAAATTAAATAATTTTAAAAAATATTCTTTCCGTTCACTAAATAATGTAGCAATATAATTAAATTGGATTTTAATTTAGAAGATATTAGGCTCATGACATAAATTACTTTACAACTCTTTATCAAATATAATTAATAAAAAGCAAATCATTTAAATAGTTAAAAGTTTCTTTTCACTTCCTGAAACTATTGTCTACATTTTTAAATATTTTAACACTTCATCTATTTTTAAATTGATCACAAATTTCAACTCTTTAGGATGTTTTATAGAGATTATACTTCAGTCAATTACAATAGTCAATTTTGGTTAGAAATTGACTGCCATACAAAATAACTTTCCTACAAATGAACTTTCAATAAACGGTTTCAAGCCTTAAGATACTTTATTTCTATTGAACATTTAACAAACTTTTACATCTCGTACCTAATTCTTTTCATATAATTGATCCAAATTATGTACAGAGTCTTTTACAATCGCTTATTTGGATTTACCAGCTCGAACTAGTTTCTTCTTGAATGAGCTTCTCATTAACTCTGCGGTTGCATCATTTCATTAAAATTGCATTCCAATTTTGGCGACAGCTGGTGACAATTTTGAACAGGAGCTGACTCACCGCATTTTATGTGGCATTTGTTTTTTATTTTCACACGTTTTTTGTTTGAAGAAGAATTGTAATTCGAACATCGCACTTATGTTAATGACACAAACAGAATGGCACAAATATGCACACAGACATGACGACAATTTTGGTTCGTTCTTTTTTCTTTTCTTCATTTTAAAGTGTGTCAAGTTCAGTTTGAAATGTTTTTGCTTTCTAAAATGAAAAAGCAAAATACTATACCTCGAATCACAAAACAGGGTATAATATAGTTAAGCGAATTTAAAAGAATACAAGTTTTATAGATACTTAATATATAAAGATAACTCTAAATAAAAGGTTTTAAAGTTGCATATATTTACGAACTTCTGCTTAAGATTTTTCGCTTTTAATTACAGGGTATTCTTTAGTCATTTCTACAGCCGTTCTGTATAGTTTTGCTAATCGAAAGAAACAAACAAAATTTGTTGTTTATTCAACTCACAGCTAACAAATTCGTACTGTTTGCACAATTCTTTGCCACTTTTCGTATTTGTGACGAAAATAAAAATTTCAATATTTATTTGTTCAGATGATAACCGCCTCTACCTCCCTCCCACCCAAAAAACAAAACAAAAATACGACTTACGCATTGTTATTCGTGAATGAAACAGTATCAACAGAACAGAGAATCGTATGTACATACCTGCAAATATACAAAAGACAATAAACTTGTTAAATAAATGGGTAATTGCTCAACAAATATTTGATTGGAAAGGAAAGGGTTTATTTTTCGAGTTCAACTCCAAATGAAGCATAGATTGTCAACAGCAATTAGATGTTGATTTTATGGGCATGATTATCGAAATAAAATGTTTAGGATTTAGGCACAATTTGAATAAATAAATGAATAAAGTCTTGGCACAAGTTTTGTTTTAAGAATTCATTTCATTTTCAGTCCTGCCTAAAAGCATCTTAAAACTTAATCTGCAGTAAATTAACTCAATTTCAGTTTCCACTATAATTGAGTATCTGGATCTGTCAGTAAATAGTTCATTACTGAAAATTACCTTCTCTTTTTCATAGGCCTGCAAATTCAACTGCTATCAGCTGCAGCATTGATAAGCAATTGGTAATGCAAAGGGGAAAAAGCAATTAACCATTGCACAATGGCCACCAAATTTGACAGCAATTACAACAAAGGCGGAAAATGCGATTTAAAGTCAAATGCTGAAAACTAATCAGCAAGTTTGCAGAAACCACGGCAAAATTTCCGTTGCATTGTTGTGGCAGCGCTGAAAGGAGTTGGCTGTGGCTGTTGTTGCTGGTGTGAACTGTGCACCGCTGAGCAATCGGTAAAATCAATTAAAATGGCCAAAAAGGTTTCCACACAGGTAGGCGATGGAAAAGGTGTTGTTGCGTCGTGTGGCACCCGACAAACGTGATGCAATAAGCTTAGTGCAACAGCAGCATAGAATTGTTGAAGCAACTAACGGGGTGGGGAAAGCAGAACGTGGAACATGGCAAATTTTGCTGCAGTACGCACATTATGCCGTCTCATGAGGCCTGTTGCAATGTCATGGATATGTTGCACGTGCGTCTTCGTGGCAATTGAGCGGACATCAACTTCAAACAAACACCAAGAAGGCCAAGGCACGCCAAAGCAACATCATAAAAGCCATTGCTCTACAGTGGCAACAGTTATTAGTGCCACATGTTGCAGACGTCGATGCGCATTGTTGCCATAAAAAGCAGTTAGCAGTTAGTAATTAGCAGCAAGCAGTCAGTAAGCTGTATGGCAAAACATAACTGTAAAGAAGCCATGCCACAATTAAGGATTGTTATGGACAGTACACTGGTAGAAAATACCACTATATTTCTGAACTAAAAATAATATTCAAAGCTAAAAATTTAATAAAAACCTGACACATTATGTGTATTTTTCTCAGTGTACCTGCCAAAAGTGTCAACAACGACACTTTAAGCTCGAGAACCCTTTGGTAAACGCTGCCAAAACACTCTTTTAATTACCAATAAATGTAACACTTGGCTCTTAAGGACTTTCAGCTTAATAACGTTTTAAAAACAACCATTCAACCCCATTAAAAAACATCAACAAAAAGTCAACTTTACTTTGGCAAAGGTATTTTTAATGTTGCTGTTGATTTTACAGCTTATTATGTTGTCAGGCTATGAGAAATCACTTACTTACGCGCTTGGCATGACAAACATTAAGTATACGACGAGTATCTTAACATTTAATGCGCTGTCAAAGAGCAACATTAACATTTTACATTTAATTTAGATATGACAACTTCATGATATTCAAAGCCAGCTAAATAGTGGATTTAGTACTTTGAATTAAATTCTGATACCGAGGCCAAATATTACGCGATAGATAGCATCCAAATTGCACAAATTCACACATACAATTCTGTAATTAACAGAATACCTAAAAAAAAAGTCCAACTATAAATATACAGAAAATTGTAAAACTAAGCACAAATACGGGCGTTAACTGAAAAAACTAAGTGGAAAAGCCGCAATGTAAACTGGGAAGGGCTAGCCAACAAAGGCACTAGCCTAGTCTAAACCGAGCGGAGTTACGCTCTACTAATTTTTCAGTTTAATTATTTTCAATTTTACACAAAGTAACCGCGACAACGACAACAACAACAACAGCAATAGCAACGCTAACAAAACATGCACTTGACAAGTAGAGAAGCAAATGTGCAATTCAAGTGCAGGCAAACACTGTACGTGACGACGACGTCAATGGTGGAAACAAGACAGAGAGAGAGCGCGAGAGAGAAACAGAATGAAGAAGAGAGTAGGTAAATTGCATGAAATTAGTAATTAAGCTTTAGGTAATAACATGCAAACTACAAAAATAAGACTAGTTAAGTAAATGCAGTGGATTATAACTATTATGGTATATACAAATTGTAACTTTAATTAAATAACCTGTCTGTAGTTGTATTAGTGAGCTTTTCAAAGCCCAATGCCTCGTACGACAAAGCTCATTACGCAACAGCATAGATGTGATACATGTATGTGAAAGCTTAGCGGAATAAGATAATAGAATACAGTGTAGAAAACAATAAGTAGTAATTATTGTAGATGAATTTGCTTGAAGTTAGACAGCAAATCCAACTAGTGACGAAAAACAGACACGCAGTATTGCGCGATAGACTGCTGGCTACTACCATTGATATTAAAGAGCAGCAAGTCGATTTACGCTAATCGCCAAAAACTTATGTTCTACCAGAAACTTTAAATTAGGTGAATCAAGCTAGAAAGTATAGATAAAACTGCTGCTAAGAATTTTACTCTATGTAATTTCTAAAAGCTTTTGGTATATATAAAAGATGCATAAACTCGTGGCTCAAATTTCAAATCAAGTATGTATTTTAATATGCTAAATATTAAAATTTAAAAAAAAAAAACGTATAGAGAGAATTGATATTTTTGAATTTAAATTTTCGGTTTTTAACCAAGTCTTTCGTACCTAGACACTTAAAATTTCGATAAGCAAGAGCTACTTATATAATTCTACCTCGATGTATTCGAGTTTCTCACTAAATACACATAAACACAAAACATTTTTTAACAATTAATATTAATTTGATTATATTCTCAATAACATATAACATATACTTAAAAGTAAGTGTATATCAGAAATCTTAGGCATACTCGCTTACAAAACGTTTCTTAACTTCACAAAGATTCCTAAGTTTTAAATGTAATATTTAAGTTGTTAGTCGCCACTTTCAGCAAAATTCCAGCAACAACAACAATAAGGACGGCTGTAAGGAGTTTGCTCAGTAGTTTCGAGCATATTTTTCAGGTCGAGTAAGTTTAGTTGTATGGCGAATGTGCATGTTGCATGTGCCACAGACTGTTGTAGTAACAATCCAATTAGGTTTTT
Source organism: Drosophila tripunctata (assembly GCA_035047385.1). Classification (NCBI taxonomy): domain Eukaryota; kingdom Metazoa; phylum Arthropoda; class Insecta; order Diptera; family Drosophilidae; genus Drosophila; species Drosophila tripunctata. The sequence continues at coordinate 408,040 of JAWNPS010000325.1, forward strand.
ACTGCAAGGTACGCGACAATTTCAAGAGGACGCCATCAGGTGAGGTGTGGTGTGGTGAGGTGTGGTATGGTTTGGTGTGGTACGCACACACAGCCAAATATTTGTGTGTGTTTGTGGAGTAATAAAAACAATTTATGTAATTGTGTTTGTTGTGCAACTTAAATTAATTAAAAGCAGAAACGAGTTAAATACTGATAGTAATAATAATAGTAATATTAAAACAGGAAATGGAAAACAACAGCAAAGTTTGGCAAATGTAACACAACAAGCCAATTAGCTGGCAATTATCAAAACGTGTCCAATAATTAATATTGTTTAATAAACATTGCTTGTTTTCTCTGGCAAAGTTTATCAATTATTTGTGGCGAATAGGTGCACATATGATAGCTTATCTTATCACAGGCATCGTTGCAATCAATTGAAAAGCGGAACCAAAACAAATGCTGATGACTCAGTAGTCACAGCAGACACATAATTCAGTTGGCGTGTCAGCAGAGAGCATGTAGGAACCGTTTTAAAAGCCACACTCGAGACATGCTAAGTTGGATTGGATTGGAGGGGAAGGTGGCTAAATCAACCCTTCAAGACTTCAAGATTAATTAAGCTGGCTAGCTTTGGTTGGGGTTAAGACTGTTTCTATTTATGTGCTGCCTGCAGCAAGTGCAACTCATAAAAATCCGTTGTTAAAAGTCTACCACGCTCTCAAATGACAATGAATATAATGAAAATGCCAAGGAACAACAACAAAAAGAATAACAACAACAAATGGCAAACACGCTAGACACGTAAGCATCATTAATCAAATGTCCAGACAAGTGTAAAGTATAAACAGGCGCACCACCAAAAGAACTCCTGGCCAAAAAGAACCGAGTCCAGACGCTAGACAGGAGCAGCATTGCTTTTCCACTTGCCTCGTCGGCACAATGTGAATGAAGTTCCACGCCCCACGCCATCGTCAGTTCGGATCCAGGCAGGTAAGGCACACGCAGTTTAAGCGCTGGCGCCTAGGCAAGCAAAAACACGTACAATCTTGAAGTGGTTTGTGCCCCTAAGCTTCATGGCCCACTCGACAAGCACTTGAGGCAACCACCTCTGCCTGTTGACAATAAACATTTGCGACGAGGACACGCAGCACGCGGACTCTTTCTACCAACCATCTACTACCCTTGCCCCTCTCTCTCACTCCCCCTCTCTCTCTCTCTCTCTCTCTATTTCCTTTCTGTATATGGCCCAAATCTAATATTAAGCGTCTGAACAAACCGCATTGTTGACATGGATGACAGTGCTGACATTTTAGTTCCCAGGTGTGATTAATTTCAACAATTGTTGTCAAACTTCACCGCATGCTGTTTGCCTCATGGTTCTTGCCCATTTTGCTTGTGTTTTTCTTCCATTTTTCAGTGCTTCCAAATTGGTAATGGAATTTGTGAAATTCTCCATCTAAATGACTGACTGTCCACTCGACAGCAGCAGTAAAACACATGTGGTTCATTGTGATTTTAAATTGTGTTGAAAACTTGTCAAAGTGTAGTTTAAATATACTTGAAAATCATCAGAGACTAAATATAAATTCCAATCAATCATGGTTAAGGCAAGTTTTACTTTAACTTAAGTTTGCTCAAATAGGTTTATTTAAATAGAATTTTAATTTATCATATGAAGAAAGTTAACTTTAAAGCGCACAATCCTAACTAGTTTCTATTAATCTAACAAAACTCATTAGGACTTATAAACTTTCCACAGCAATCGGCTTAACATACAATGAAATCACGTGAAAACAAATTTTTTCCATTTATATCTTTAATGCATTTTTAAGCCACGTTACAATAGCGATATATAAATCCAGAGCCAAATCCAAGGTAAACCATCTTATCGTATTTTGATTATAAAGTCTTTCCATTTTTGGAGGCACCAAAACAAAACTCAAAATATAAAAAAAAAAGCAAACAAAAAACAAGTGGCGCCCATAAAACTGATAGGCACAAGTGTAAAATCAACAATGGGACTTGATACAAAAAAAAAAAAAAAACGATTTATATAAAGACAACTGTCAAACATAGATTCGAAGGCATGTGTAGAAATCTATCTATGATGCAGTCGGGTGGGTTAACCGATCATCAAACAAGACGCAAATCATGTCAAGGTTTTCTAGAAAGATCAAAATTGTTGTTCGAATGGAATACGATTCAGTTATCAGATTGCAGTCATGTTTTTACTGATAAGCAAGGCCTTCAATTATGACACACGAACCTAGTACATCGTTATATTAATTCAATATTAGATAAGAAATACTTTCCTCACTCTCTCCCTCTCTCTTTGGTTTCCCCTAGAAAAGTTGGTTAACAACAATTTCAGATAATAAATCATAAAAAAAACGTAAATAAACAAATTCAAACAAGTCGACACAAGTGCAGTTGCAACGGCTGCTTCTCTGTTTATTCATGGGGTCAGAAGTGTCAGAAGTGAAGATTCAATTTCGTTGAAAGCAAAAAATATACATGAGATTTTATATATTAAGTGGATAAAATGAAAGTTAAATATTATATGGGAAAGCTGCAAAAAAAGCACTACATTTAATTTCAGACATGTAACCACACGTTGGGCGCCATTTTAAAAATTCCTTTACATTCAGCGCGCGAGTAATAAAATAAATTTTATATGTACATAAGTACACATGCATACATATGTCTGTTCCACTTACTTTAATAAGCCGGAATCATTGACATACGGTAAACTCGAGTATATGCCGTAAAATCAAAGAGATTTTCACGCAATTTGCTTTATATTGCCTGCAAAACAATTGAAGCATGTTTCCAGGCGCCTCATGCTAATACCCCATAACTGATCCATATCACAGAACTGAAACTTTTAGTCGACGTAATATGCGAAAGGACGAAAAAGAAAATGCCGCTCATTACACACGTCAGTATCCAATTTGTTGTCACATAAAAAACCAACGAGAAATGTTAACTTAAGCAAAGCAAAGATTTGATACTCTTACAGAGTACTATAAACAAAGTAGGGAGGATCTTTGTAGATGTATGTAGATTAATGAAATTTAGAGAAAAAATAAAAATTTGTTTAAAAAATTTAGTTAAGATAGTTTAATAAACAGAAAGCATACACAATTTATAGGTTTCCTACGTTTCAATCAATGTGTTGCAAGCTTCTCTACAACTACATAATACCCACTGCAAGAGTATAACCAAAGCAAACAAGAGGAAATAAAACGTAAGGCGAGGAAATCAGAGCATGTTGTGGGACACGCAATTTCAAAGATTAAATCCCGCACATTACATCAAATAGCTGAAGCTATCCTTATCCTTTTTATTATACTCAAACGCAACTGCCGTTTCTTTAGCTTCCCGCTCTGTTTTTTTCTTCTTTTTTTTCTTTTTTGGGTGATATCTTGTGACCAGTTCATCTTTATCACATAACAAAATAACATGAGCTGCCTTCGTTATCATCGTCGCTGGGCAGCCCAAAAACTTTCCGACATAATAATAAAAATTTCATACCATCGGCAAGCGTAGTAGAGACGAGGATATTTGCTTTAGCATCAAACACCACCACCCACCAGATCGCCAGACTGACAATTTCACAACTTCCACACCCTAAACACATAATGCAGAAGATATAAGAGATTGGGGAATAACACAACAAAAAAAAAAAAAAATACAAAACAAAAAAGCGTTGATATAATAAATATTAAAGCTGCTTAAATTCATGATTATATTACATATATAATAATATGAAGTGACAATGTCAATACTGGTTGCCATCTCACATGTCTATGCTGTTATTACTCCATATGAAACTCATTGCAACCTCAACAATGGTAACACCATCAGCAACACCAACAACAGTGCCAACAACAATATATATTAAGAATGTGCGCCAGATGATGTGCGAAATGTTGACAATAACAAATAACAATGAAAATATACATTTACGAGGTCGAGGCATGGTATACTCTAACCTGCAAAATGGTTTTGAAAGAATTCATAGAATTGAAATTTGAAATGTTAATATTATATTGTTATTCATTTTATATTTTATATAATCAGCTTTGTACAAGTTAAGCACTTCAATGCATTTAATGAATAATTAACTGTATTTACCATTAATATAATGCCAGTCATTCACTCAATAGACAATTGAGCTTGTCATGCTAAATCGGAATACGCTTTGTAGTATCTATCAGTGTAAATACCAACTGTTATTATTAACGGCTTTTCCGAAAAGCACACAAAAAAAAGACAGAAAAAAAATCAAAATTATGCAGCTTATCAAGTAGTTGATTACACATATTTGCAGTCACTAAATGAATTAATGACTTTACTATACCCTGCTAATCTCTCACATGCGCTTGCAACGTGATAAAATTAAATTGTATATGAATATCCTTTTATTCCAAATAATAATGTATTTGTTAAAAATAAAATGACCTACAAAAATGTCTTAGCCATTATTGGTTTTAGGTTGTCAAAGTTTTGACTCGAAGTCGAATCAACTTGGTTACTTGGTATACGACAAAGTATCATCTATCAGTTTGGCATACAATATAAATACACATGTATATGTCCATGTATATAGTATATTATGCATATATTTATGTACATATCTGACAGAGTATTTATTTCTACGAACTGCTTTAGAGCTTGTTAGCATGGCTTTTTTGTCCGTTGGCCTGGTTATCGCATTTGTTATGCCATTTCAGACTTTTCCGTTGTTGTTTCAGTTATTTATTCGCATATGCGAAAGTTAAATTGCGTAGAAATTCAAGTCGCGTCGTCATCTTTGGCTCTCATCTTTCATCTGCCATCTCCCCATGCTCCCCATCCACTTGCTTTCAGCTAATCTTAAGTCTATATAGTTATTTTATGATGTGCATGTTGTTGGTTTTTATATACGTATATTTATTATACAATATTCCGCTACAAATACAAATACTGCAGCCCTCTTTTAGCTTAAGTGGACTCTGAAGTCTGTCTCTATATAGTCGACGTCTGTTTGTCTGCTTTTGGAATAAATTTCGTGTATGGCCCATAAATTAAGCTATTTCCTCTTGATTTTATTTGACCAAATTAGTCGACATCTTTAAAAAGAAGTGAAGAAACAAATCAAAACAAAGGCAAACTCATCGCTGTGATTGCATATAAAACAGTTTATTCTGCCTCCTTTATGGCTTTAAGGATTTTGTAGTTGCCTTCTCCTTTCGATGGGTTTACAAATTAATTTTAAGCGTGATTTTGGGATTTCGTATTAGTCGTATAGCATGCTTGGAATTTTTAATGAGCAAATTGCCTTATCTGAATCATTAGCTTTTAAAAGTTTTAAACATGAATCAATGTGATTTGAAAGTTGTATTGTATATATATATATATATATATATATATATATATATATATATACCTATATTTTAGTAGGCTTATGATTCACAATTACGCGTAATTAGTTCCATAAATTGTCTTGTAATTAGCATGATAAGCCAATCACACGATTCCTGCAATCGTGACATATTTCCATTCCAATATATAGGCTTCAATTTGCCACCCCCAGATTTTGCTAACGAACTTTGCTACTTTTTCGGCATCTTCATGAAGAACTAATCAATGGAACCAACGATTAGATGAAGTATCCATCAGTAGAACACATCAGAGAACAAAAGACGAACCCTAACAATTTCAATCGAAAATCCACACCCCTACACTCCCCTACACACCCATGCACACACGCACACCCTGATAACTGTCCGAGTTGCAAGTTCCGTTCCCACTCGTCCACAAACAATTGTAGTGGCGAATTGTACGGGGCTTTTCTTTTTGGCACGCAAAATCCTTAATTACATCCGTTTGCAGTCAGCGCGTGTATCCGGCGTACTAGCTGGTGGAAAAGCGTTGGCGAAAACCGCAATGAACAACACGTGGACGTGGATGTGGATGTGGACGGGCGAACCACAGTTGGTATCTAGTCACGTTACCAGACTTACAGACAGTCGCACCCAAACCATCCTCCCCCACTTCTTCCGCCAACAATTCAACATTCTACCTAGCACACACCCTGTATTTTCCTCACTCCTCAACAACAATTGCGCTTGTCACCAGCTGTCCACAGTTTTTCCACATTTTCTTCTGTTACATTTTTCGCACGTATTGTCCGGACTTTGAGTGGCTGCTGTTCGTCTCAGAGAATCAACCCACCCCCAACTACACCCCTGTAATACCCAATGTCGTTTTTGTCACCTTGTGCTCATTGCTGGTCAACATTTACGACTGGGGTTTGTGCAGCGCGGCATAAAGCAAAAGAAGAAACGAAACAGAGTGGGAGAGAAAGAGAGAGAGAGAGGGAGGGAGCGAGGGTGAAAGGTTAGTGCACTCAAAAGGCAACGATCCACACTGTTCTTAACTATCCACAAGGGCCCACTGACTTCGTATGATTAAATTCCTTAATTAGAATGCACCCGGATGGTTAGTGTTGAAATGGTTTTATTACACTATCCTCCTACTCCTCCTACTCCTCCTACACCTCCGCCTTGCTGTCGTTAGTTTCATAAATTTCATTCCATTGTTATCAAAATCGATAGTTAATTGAATTTGCTGATAACCAAAATGACATTTTGATGTATTCTGTATGCCAATGGGCTTGTGTTCTTCTTAATGAGCATTGTCTGTAAATGTCGCATACACGACATTTTTGTCAACCTGAACACAAGAGCAATTGTACATAGATACATTTGTATATATGTATCTGATAATGATTTTCCACTGTTAAACATAATCAATGCTATCAAATGAAGTATTAAATGATATAACTGTTAATGGTAAAATCAATTATTTAGCATAATTTGAAATGTGTTAAACCCTCAATAAATTTCAATTGAAAATTTGCCATCAAATTATTCAATTATTTGTCGCTCACTGAGATTTGTGCAATTTGTATCCCAAATAAATAATAATAACTAAAACTAATAATTACAAAATACACAAATCTAGTAGGTGCATCAAATCGAAATTAATATGTTTGTTATAAATACCATAAGTTAAACTATTAGCTTTGGAGTGGAAATAATTAAATACCCTGTTGAATCAAAATATATAATGAAAAGCTCGAAAGTTTAATAATATTAATGAAATTATTTAATTATAATTTTTTATATTTTTTATTTGATCATACTCTTTGTCTAATATTAGCATACTCTTTGCCTAATATAAAACCAAAAGAATCGTATGCATTCCAAAATTAATTATGTAAATACTTTTAAAAAGCCTGACAATGTTCAAGCATAGTAAATTTTACTAACTTTTTTATTAGGTATTAAATTTGCATATCAATTTAATTGATTAATGAACAACGAGCTTAAATAAATAAAAAAACCTGAACTAAAATAAACACATACAAATTATCAAATAAATAACAGAGCAAAGTGAATGGCAAGTTATAGAAGAGTAGAAAAGTAGAACTAGTTTTTCATCTTAGTCGAGTCTGTCGAGCACATGAACATTTTTGCAGTTGAAAATTGGCAGTTCATTAATTAAATTAAAGCGGGGCAAAAAACTTTTGCAACAAGCAGACAAAAACAAAGCAAACACAGAAGAAAAAAAAACAAACCGACAAAAAAAAATAAAAAATAAACAAACAACAAATAACAAACACAAATACAACTAAATAAAATAACAAAAACATGAGAAAAACTAACCAAAAGCCACATAAATTAAGCGACGACCCGCAATGAACCCGCTAAGCAGCGACCCCACGCCGACCCCTTTGATATGATTTACAGGCCAGCCTGACAAGTCTCTCTGACCTGCCCTCTCTGCACCCTGCCCCCTTTCTCTTCCATTTCCTCAGCCGGGCAGCAACCCTTTACGCCCAACCACAACCGTCAAACTCTCGAGAAATGGGTTCGTTGCTGATACAGAGATGAACGCCAAGGACTGGAAAAGTGTGTGGTGAAGGGAGTGAGCATGATAATGCTTTGAGTTGCCGACGGCTGTTGATGTTTTCATAAAACCTAATAAAGCTTTCATTAAAATTTTTGTGGCTAACTTTAGTTTGAGTTGTGCATATATTAATAATGCGCCAAGCAAATGCGGCAGACAAACCAGCCCAACGCACTGCACAGTCTGACCCTAGATGTTGGTCATACACAATTATACCCTACAACAAATTAGCTGCACAAGTTGGCTATGACTAAGGCAGCAACTATTAATTAATAAATATAATCAATATTATTAATTATGTTCAAACTGACAAGAAAAGTCTTTAAATTGATTACAAACTGGGTGTAATTTAGAGCTATTAAACTCGGCAATCAAGAGTTGAGCTAAGCACTCTTAACTATAACTTTAAGAAATATCTACAAATTATTAAATGATAACAAAAATTAATTGCACAAATTGTGTCTGTCATGTCTGACTCTTAAACACAGAATTAATTTTTAAATAACACAAATTATTTATATAAAATTCTTTTATTTCATCAGCAAAATAGTATCTTGCAGTTGCGCAATTGCAGCTAAACATTTCTTGCTTGTCTTTAAAGCAAAACTTATAATGATGATGATAATGATTCTATTGCTGATTATGTGCATACATCTAAAGTCCAAAACAGGAAGCAGTGTCACGTTATTCACTCGGTATCTCTCTCTCTCTATATATATACTATGTATTTGTTTTTGTGGCCTTTTGATTTTTTCGTGTTTCTACTGCCAACAAATCGCTGGCAATTAATGGGAAGCGGAAACGCTAACGATATTAGACTTGGCCAGACTTTCCAACAACAGTGATTTCAATGCTTTCAATATTTTCGCTAATTTCGCATCATTGTCATTATTTTCGCTGAACTTTTGATGCCGATAATTGCAATAGCAGTCAAGTGCTAAAATGTTCACATGCCACTCATTTTAATGAGCTACAAATTTGCATATATGCAGTTTATTTTAGAGTATAGTTAGTGCAATTAAGATTTTTGTGGGAAGCTAAAATGTTCAATAGCTTAAATGTGTGTCGAGTGACAGAGAGAGAGAGAAAGAGAGAGATGTAGGTTGTGTTTTAAACACTTGCTAGTTTTTTAAGCTAATCACTTAATCACAAGTAGTTGACAAATAAAATGACCCCTAATAGTCTGTTTCCCAATGATGATGTAAAAGCTTGTACAATTTCCGCCTTGCGTGTAGTATTATTTCCATGTGTGTTTTTAAATTTTCTTCAAATTTCAGTGTTTTGCAACACTAAACCCTCAATTAACTAGTCCAACTGACTACTATTTGGCTTGTGTGTGTGTGTGTGTGCTGAAGTTTATCGCCTAACTTCCTTATCTTCCGCATTTTATCTCTTTTGACCTTCGCCTTGCCGAATGTGTTTAGCAAAAGAGTACAAATTATTAAATCTACAAAATTCCAAGTGGATGTACTAAATTATATGGCCCAAAAAAACTGGTCTTCTCTGTAGCGCATTCAACTTGACTAGATTTGTTTTTTTTTTTTTTTTTTTTTTTTTTTGGTTGATATATGTACATTTTTTCATGATATATGCTCACTTAGCAGACATATGCTAATTGCTACTGCCAGATCTTAAGTTGACTTATACGTATATAGTAAACTGACAACCGGTAAACCAAGCGTCATCCAGACGTCTCGACTTTAGAGTTAACAAATTGCATTAACTGTCGAAAGAAGTTCAATGGCATCATTTAAATTTTTGACATGAAACAACAAATCAAGTGCTATATTTGACACATGTCTTTGCACCTCTCTCCCTCTCTCTCTCTCTCTTTCTCTCTCTCTCTCTCTATTTGTATATCTGCCTCCCTCTCGTTCTATACATTACTCTTACTCAAGTTAATGACTGTCCTCAGCTCAGATGGGAATCTGCTGATGATTATGCATTTTCACAGATTTCTTTGCAGCTTTCAGGCAAACAAATTGCTTCTTTTTTTTTTTGTTCCTCTTTTGCATAAAATATAAAGGAAGTTAAAGTGGGTATGGGTGTGGATACGGATGTGGGAGTGTACATGTGTGTGTGGACACACAACATCTTAAACCAAGTAGAACAAATATCATTTACAGCTTTTGACCCAGTTTTACTTTTGAGGCTGCTTTTCATAAAGCCTCCCACAGCTGGAGGCGACTCTTCGCGACGTGTGCAACTGTTTTTTTCTCCGTTTTTTTTCTGCTTTCTGCCTATGAATATAATAGTAAAAGTGAATGAGGTTCTGGCTTTTCCTTTCTGCTGCAGTTCTCAGCTTTAGCTCCACCCCCAACTCTTAAGTGCCGCGGGAAAACCACATCCTCAGCTGTTGGCTGTTGGCGGCTTTTTGCAACTATTTCTTTTATGATGTTGCCTCTCTCTCTACCTCTCTCTCTCTCTGTTGTGGCAAGACGGCAACTGCGTCTGTCGTCGTGGCTATTAAATTTCAATTATTGTTACATTTTTCACATACACACACAACCGACAACCGCTCTCTGTGTGAAATGAGCAATGGGAAACGGAAAAATGGTGAAAATTGCGTGGAAATGGCAAATGGAGCAAGTGTCGTTTGGTTTGCTCAACGCAAATGCCATAAAGTTTAAACTCATTGATGACATTTGCCTCCCGTTGTTTGTCGCTTTGACATTTATGTCACACATGCCTGTAGCTCAATGATGTGTGTTGGGTCAGGGTAGAAGAGAAGGGGTGGTTGTGGGAGTGGGAGTGCGTCTGTGTGGTAGATGAATCTATAAGTTACACTACTTTGTTGTTAGTTTCAAGTTGTTTTACGTTAACGTTTAACAAGTTGCTAACAAGGAAAGCGTCATCATTTTCACCTGAAATGTGTTGAATTTGGCAATTATCGATACAGTGCAATAATCGTTAATCGAGTAATTATCGCAAGTGTTGGAATAACTATCGCTGGAGCACAGTGAACTTGAGTTTAACTATTTAAAGAGTGCCTACAACATATTTTATGGCAACTATCGTTAAGTAATATAGAATATATAAACAATTGAGTCTATATTGTGCATTATATTATATATTAAACATTAGTCTACAGTTAATATAAATAAAATGTAGTAAATTATGTTTTTTATGCACTCAAAACTCATCTTCAAGTCACACACATTCATTTGCTATGCATTCAAACATTTCCAAAATGTTCCAAAAAGTAATTTAAATTTCAATTTAGAACAGTTAAATCAACGGACTTTCTAATGCTATAATTTGATAGATCATCGCTAACATCGCAGACAATGGATGGCCAAAAAGTTGTCCAAACAACTTTTGCAGCGCACAGTGTCTTTGAAAGCAACATGGCCCAGACCATTAGCTCATTAAAGCCAGTTGCCAAGTAATAACAAACAAGCAACAGCAGCAGCAGCAACAACAACAAACACAACACCTCAATGGCATTTTAATTGCAAAACTTTAACGACAACAATAGTAACAAACCAGCAATAGCAACAACAATAACAATGCAGTCTCAGCCCAGCTGACCAACAGTTTCCGTTTTGGCCAAGTCTTAAGCTGTTGGCTGTTGGCTGCTGCTTCTGCCTCTGTCTCTGCCTCTATTGCTGCCTCTGCTTCAGCTTATGACTTATTGTTAAGCTTAAAATTGATTTGCTGTGTAGAAGATAAGTCAATATTTTATTGTTTTATTTGATGTAGCTGCTGAAGTACAAAAAAAAAAAAACACAAAAAAAGAAATAAACAAAAAGCAAAGCTTATTTCACATTTGCTGTTTCGCCACTCACAGTGACTTGTTCTCAGTTTCCATTCACTTCTACTGCCCCCCCATCCCTTTACCATCCCTCCATACCCATTCCCCAGTTCTTAAAGTTCTTTTTCGTGTTGTTGTAAAGCGATGGAGCGTAAAAAGGTGAAGTCAGCCAAAGCCGAGTCCAAAGCTATAGCCAAAACCAAAACCATTGCGAAAAGCAGTTAACCTATAAAACGTTTACGGCTATCTACTACTTACTTGAACATATCATCTACATCTACGTATATAATATACAAATTTATATGTACATATATATGTATATCGACTTGAAGAAGAACTGCCGCCCAAAAAAAAAAAAACTGCAACTGAAAACTTGCTGACATTTCGCTTAACCATTTGACGACGATGCAGTTGCCAGTTTTAGCTTGGATTTTTTACTCTTTGCAGCTCGTTTTCTGCATTTTCTTCTCTTTTTTGTCTATTTATTTCTGTATTCTTGATTGTTTCCTCATATGGACAGAAAATGCACGCTAAAGTAGTAGCTAAATTTTACGAGACAACTGTGCAATGCTTGGAAAATGCACTTCAAATGCTTTCGAACACAAATTGATTGCAAGTTTTTACTATGCCTTTATTTCGTGTGGTCAGATATTGGACAAACATCTAATTGGATACTTATTTTAATACCCTGTAGAATATATATAACATAACACTTTACATACGATATAGTTGGTTTTAAACTATAGACAAGCTCTACAAAACTAAAACTTTTTTGGTTCCTACTAAAAAATGGACTTTAACATAGATTTACAATGGTAAATTTGTAAGTTCATGTTCTAGAAAACCTCGTGCTTTGCATCAACTCGTTTATCTTGACAGATAATTCAAGCAATTTGTGTTTTATGTGGATGTTCAATAATAACTCTAGTAATTTCTTTTCATTCAGCAAACTTTTTGCTCATCATAATCATGCAATGTACAAAAAGTATTGAAGGATGTGCTAACATTAAAGCCCAACTTCAGCTTGAAGACGAAGTTAAAGTTGCTGAACTGCCGCAGCGAGAACAACCCAACAATTTGCAAAGAAAACACTTTGCCAAGTTCTTAGAAAGATAAATATTTACCCAATTCAAAAAGATGTTGCTGCTGTCCAAAAGGAAATCGTTTGCTTACCTATAAAGAAAACACACAAAAAAGAAAACAGACATTGTATTAAAGTATGAAAAATGATTTTAATGCAAGTTGTAAAATTTAATAACGTGATAGAATAATGTGGCGTAGGCAAAAACCCGATTGCCTAATTATGTACATGGCGAAAAGTGTACAGTAATTTTTCTTGGAAAATCACAGGAGCAGCAAACAGCAGCCTTAAAAATACACACACAGACACTCAACTAATTAGTTTAAAGAGGCAACTTCAAGTTGCAATCGCCGTAGCAAAAGTTGTGTTGCAGGATTGAATGGAGTCGCGGATTGGATTGGATTGGATCGGTTTGGAGTTGTCTTCTTTCGGTTGGCGAAGCTTATCGCGAACATGTAATTTAACTAAATATGGATGCATGAATAAATTCAATGGAATAATGAAGATAAACGCACAAGAACCAAGTTGCCAAGAGAATGCCAGAAAGAAACAGCAGTAGAGTCAAATAGTAGTGAACCTAAACCTGTGATTGCTCTACACCTAGATATCCTATAAACAGAAGACGAGCATACCTTTAAAAGCATTTAGTTTTTAGATGTTTTATGAAAAATTTTTGTATAGTAAAAAATTAGAAAACTTGTAACTTCTTGTTGAATACTATACAAAATAAAAAACAATTTCAAATATAAATTCCAAAATTAAATAAACCTTTTAAAGAAAGGAAAATATTAATTTTATTTCTTACAATAAGTTTACAAAATAACATTAGCATAAGATATTAGAGCAAGAAGATATGAATTTAACCATTTACGCAGTGGTTCCTAAGATTGCAGTTCCGAGAACAGTGACGTCATTGCGCTATTGTGTGATCTTTCGCGTTTACTTATAAGCAAAATTTTTACATTAAATGCAATTCTTTAAGATTTTGTAGCTTTGATTAAACTAATATTTTAGTTAAACTGTATTTTAGTTTAATTCTTATATTGTTCGTTTTAAAATTTGAGTTCCATGATATACACAAATGGTCGAGACCCTTAATTTAGGCTAGCAGTTTTGTTCCCAATTTTAAGCCATAACTTTGGAAGCCATAACGTCAAAAGACACTAAAACGACTGTCAGTATACCCATTGTTAACTTTAGGCTGTGGCAGGGTGTACATAAATAAGAACAACAACAACAAACAAGAACAATAAAGTGGCAGGCCAAAAGATTATCGTGGAACGCAGACGATGGGCTAAACTGACGGCAACTTTTGGCCACGACAAGCTCATTTGAGCTGAAAATCCAAACAAAGGCATATTTAAATGTTTGGCAACATTTTCAAACGAGAGGCAAGCAGAGGGACAAAACAACACGCAATGCAGTGGCAGCAGCAGCAGGAATCGAACAACAACAACAACAGAAGCAGCAGCAGCAACAGCAGCAACAACATCGTCAACTCTCTGGTGCGTGTGTATTTGTGTGTGTTGCAAACTCCTTCTCGCTGTTAATTTGCCAAACAATTGGCAGATAGCCAAGGCAAGGCAGGACGACCCCAAACCGAAAAAAAGATATAAGAAACTAAAAAAACAACATCAACTAACAAGTCAACCAAAACATTGCTAGACGGAATGACGACGCGCCCCAAGGCGTTGTTGGCCCATTGTTGCAAGTTGTTGCTGCTGCTGCGGTTCTTGTTGCAGTTGCATATTTTGGCGTGCACGTTTTGCTTGTTGACTGTTTTTGTTGCTGCTCCGGCTGCTGCTGCTGCTGCTGTTTCTGTTGCAGTTGTTGGCCAACAAATATGCCAAGCAGCAAACGCAACAACAACAACAGCGCTGGCAACCAGAATCAACCTCAAGACCAAAAACGAGTTGCGCCACGTCCCGCTGAATAACAAACATTGCAGCGCCAACAAACTTCTAAAGCTGCAAACTTGCTTTTAACAAAAACAAGAAAATTCCACTAAAACTATGCACAAGTCGAACTTTTAATGCTCTGCATGCACACACAGAGAGAGCGCTTCTCCAGAGTTCATAATATTTAATAATCTGCATGAAACTTTTCCTACCACAAGAAAGAAATTGTAAAATTTGTAATTTAACGATTTGTGGCATGTTTATACTTTGAAAGAGTTAAAAAAAAATGTAAGAAAATAGTTAAACTATGTGGAGTAAGAAAATATCTGGCATTATCAGGAACAAACATTTTAAAACACATTTGAAAAAAATTGGTTGAAAAATTTAAAATTTGTATATTACATCATATTTTTATTCATATATATTTTTAATATTTTTTTAGAGTTTTTTAAAAATAATATGCAGCAAATTTTAACTGCCTGAAACTCAATTTTAGTCTAAAATATTTTCTACATATTCTACATTTTATTTATAACTTTTCCTCGAAATATATTTAGCAATTTTTTATAAACAACATATAGTATATATTTTTTATAAACAACATGTAGTTTATACTTTAAGTATTTAAGTAATATAAAGTATTTAATTACTTTTGCTAAGTAACTTTTTATCATGAATAAAGAAACTACACTGTATGCAGTTTTTATCGTGTCATAGTACTTTTGTCAAGGGTATCTATAAAAACAAACGACAGTTTGTGTTTTTGTGTGCATTGCCATGTGTATGCCATTTGCCGGCGCTCCAAAAGAAACTGGTTACCCTTTCATGGTTAATCCCGGCATTCTTTTTGGCCACTTCGTGATTAACTGTAGACAGTTAAAGGCAAAAAGGAGTTTGAAGGAGGGAGTTCGAGTTGGAGTTGAAGTTGAATGTGAAGGAGGACAAGGAGGGGCAGGAGGGGGAGCAGAAGGAGTCAGCATCGATCGCCACAGATTTGCTACATGTAACTCAATCGCTGGCGCTGATCATTAGGCTTTTATGCTGCGGTTTGCCTGTGTGCTTGACTGCCTGGTTCTGGCCAAGTTAACTGCCTGACTGCCTGCCTGACTGTGCTGTTCTGTTGTCTGGCCTGCTTGCCTGTTTAAAAGTCGATTTCAAGTTCAGACAATGGCAACGCTGATTGATGCGACTCATCAGGCAGACACAGAGCCAAAAAGCCAAGAGCCTGAGTCAGAGCCAAAACCAGGCACAGAATTGTGGCGCTATTGCAGTTTAAACAATGCCACATTCATGCCCCAACTGAACTCAGCTCAACTCAACTCAACTCGACTCCATTCCGCAGAATGGGGTTCTACTAACTTGGCTAAGTAGTTTGATTCGTAGTCATGAACTTTACGCCATACACGCATATAAATTTCAATTTTTTGGCTTTTGTTCTCTGCTGTTCTCTGTTTTGCTTTATTTTGGCTTTTTTGGCTTGGCCGAAAACTAATGACTACAATTTTTGGGGCGTTTTACTTTTTGATGGGTCGAAGAGAGTTAAGATTGATTTTTGTTCCCCTCTTCTTTTTGTGGAGTAGCAAAATAAGGCTTTTGCCATGGCGCCGCTCCTATATTATATACTTCGTCTATATATGAAACGATGAATGACCGAAAATGATTCGATTATTTACTTGCGTTGCCACAAAAATCAATTTGATGGCGAAGGCATTTTTTTATTTTTTGAATTTTGTACGTGACTTCAGAGCAAAAATGAAGATAGATTTTGTTAAGACAAGGCTTAGACAAGTCGCAGTATGGAAACAGTCAAGAAGCTACTACCAATTTGATTTTTAATCAAAAAAAAATACAGTAAGAAGCTTTAAAAACATACACAAAACTAGTAATAAATTTGAAGATTGTAGTTATTATATGAATCTAAGAAAATTAGCTATGATAGTTTGGTAGAGCTATTTAAGGCTATAAGCAAGTTTATCACAGTTTCATCAGCTTAATCACAACATCGAAACTAACCATGACAAATTACAGGAAGTTCAACAAACCTCCAAAAACAAAAATCAAGTACAAAATTTAAATAAATTAAATGTACACTTTATAAAACAAAAAGATTAATACGAAAACTGAAAATGAAAACCAAGCACATGAGTTGATATTGTTGGAAAAAAACAAAAAGGTTTGTTGTTTTTTAATAGTGTAATTCTGTGTTTTCATTTCATTTTTGTTTGTACGATAGCACGTGGAAATTGCGCTGACCAGGGACCATAAAGAGACCCAAAAGATACTTGTATCTGCGATGGGAACTGCTATAGCCATAAAGCATGTAAATCACTGACGCGCAAACAGAAAACAAGCAACGACGCAACAAATTTTAACACATGAAATTCCCCCAAAAATAAAATACAAAAAAATCAGTAAAAAAACAAAAACAATGTGTAAGTGGGGTCAACAGAGCGGGTCACAGTCTGTGGCAACTGCTTGAAACAGTTTGTTTGAATGAGTTCCAACACAATTTCCGTAGCGAAGTTGTGTTGTGCAGGAGGATGAAATGCTACACACTCGAAACTCTTTTGGTATCAACTAAAATTGCTTATGACTTATTCATAATTATGTGCAATTATGTTGATGCATACAAATTAATGACACTTCAATTAGGCAGCAGCAACAATAAAAGCGACAACCGCAGAATGCAATTTTATAAAGTTTCCACAAACAACAACAACAGCAACAGCATGATTAACTCTAATTAAATGCGGCAGGAAAAGAGTGCCATAACAATGAGTTTGTTAAGGCAACGCACAAAGACAAGACGAATCTTTAATGCGCTTTCTGTTTCCTTTGCCGCTTTCAATTCAATGGAAATCTTTTAAGAAATGCATATTTATTATAAAATTAGTTTAACTTGTCTCATTTATACACAAATGCTTTAAAATTTGTTACTTTTATGTTTATTTTAATACACTCGTTTATAGTTATACTAGTTTTAGTCGTAGATTTAATGCGCTTTTTATGTGTGACCTTATAAACATGCTTTCAAGTGCTTGGTAACACTTTTCTTGTTAATTAAGCTTTCGAATCAATAAATGCCTATTAGTAAAATAAAAAACTTTTAACAGTCGTTTGTAGTTAAGTCTTTTCGTTTAACTTTAAGGTCATGTATTTAAAGTGTAATGTTATTAAATTTATATTTAAACAGAACACTTCGAACTTAAATCATGAATTTTTCCAAATCAGCTATAAAATGAAATAAAAATTTATAACTTTGTGTTTGGCAAATTTATTTTTTCTTAAATTATAAAATGTGTATTTCAATACACTAAAAGTAGTTTACTTTCTAACCGTTTAAATCTTTCCATGATTGTTTAAATCTAATATTTATAAGATGTTAAACTTGAAGTTTAGTGTATTATTTATAATTTTAAAACGTTAAACTTAATCTCTGAATAAAGCAAAAAGATCCACTTTATTTAGTGTAGTAAAAATCATATATAAAGCTGCGGGCAGTGTGGCAAAAGTCATGTCAACTGACAGTTGCTCAAACAGCAGAAACAGCAAAAGGGCTGAACCCAAAAAACATTGTATTCGAGCTTTGTATTCAAATTTTTAAACTGTTCATTTGTAGTAATTTATAAAAACTTATATATATATATACATATATTTTAAAAAACTTTATTTAACTGCCGAGTAAGCGCTACATTTGGTGCTGAACTCTGTCGACTCAGTTGCTATTGTGAGTACATAAGAACAGTTTATATTATAAAGAACTCTGGCAACTCTGACAGCTCAGTTGTTGCTGTTTTTTTGCTACAGCAAAAAATAAAAATAGGGTTAAAGCTGTCATAAAAGCTGCAAGAAAGTTGCATTTTCTTTCCTTTTTTCTTCACTTTTTTCTTATATACATTTTTTATTTTCATTGTTGCAATACTCTTGTTGTATAATTTTTACAAGTATTTGCAGCAGTCTGCTTGTTGCTGTTCTTGTTGCCCATCACAAGCTCCACTTCATCTTTGAGGCACATTATCGTTTATTATAATCGACTTGGTTAAAGTTTTGTCCAAGCATATCGCATTAATGTCAATAACTGAGCACTCAATTTTTATAGTCAGTTCAATGAGAGCACAAAAATGCTATTAGATACATACGTACATATGTATAAATTGCTTCAGGAACTTAACGCTTCATTAACTTTAGAATGAAACCATTTCAAAAGAACAAGAGTTGAAATATCGTCAAAACTGCTTTGTTTATATGAACCAATTGAACTTTTCTTTAAGGAAACTATAAGGTTAAATGTAAAAGCTGTGATAAAGAGTCATTGCTTACTGAACTAAATGGGTTAACAGATCAATATAAACTAAAGACTTTTAGACTAACTTGGACACTATTTTCTATCATTTTATCAAACTAAATGACACTACAAATTGGACTTGTGTTTTTATATATTTAATGCTGCTTAATTAATTAAAATTTCAAAACATTTCTAAGCTCAAATCGATTAAATTAATTGATTGCAACTGTTTTCTCAAATGATTCCGGAATATAGAAACTACTATTTTGAGTGATTCAGTGAGTAATTATAGCAAGCAGCACTTAATAATACTGTCAAGTTAATTTTTAAGTGGCAAGCACTTCAAAAACAATTCGATAAATTTTCCAATCTGCAATATTTCACTTTTGGTATTTTTAAAATACTGACACATGCTGTGAAAACTATTTGTCTTTTGTGCCCTCAGATACATGGAATTCTCGCGCTTTTGCCGCCATCGTTAGCCTAAATACGTGAAGGAAAAACTCATCAGAGATTTTCAACACTTGAGAATCGGGGCTGCCACACACACACACCCGCTCACCTTACTTCCCCCCAACCAACTTCAAGCTTTACAATGGGCATTTTTCAAGTTTATTACTTGAGCATTTATCATTGCATGACCCAAACAAAATGTGAAAAAAAGAAATGAATTGAAATGCACTCAAGTATTTCAGGAAAAAATATGTATATAAGAAAATATATACAATAGTGAGCTTTAAGATACTCTGTAATTTATATAAAAACATTTTTTATGTGCTCTATTTCTAATGCTGTTTTTAGGACCGATACTTTGACACTCACTTAATGTTCAAGTGTTATAAAACTTGTACACACCACTTGCAAAGTATACAGGGTATAAGTACACATAGATAAAAGCACCCAAAACGGAATACCACAAATAAAAATACAAGTCAAAGTTCAATAAGCACAACAAGAGCAAACCAAGTGTTTTTTTTTTTCAATAATATTGCGAATGGTCTGCGGGAGGGCGAAGGGGAGAAGAGGAGAAGGGAACTCACTTATAGGGCGGACTCTTTGATTGTAAACTACAACAAAATCAGTGTAAACAAATCTCACACAAACATACATTTAAGGTGTGGACATGGGGTAAGAGGGGTAAGAAGTGGGAGAGGAAACAGCGCAGAGTGTTTGGGGCTACAAGTACGATATGTAAGCGAAAACTAAGAACAATGTCATGCAATCAACTTTAGGCCAAGTGCAGTCAGCCAAACTACAACAGCAATAACAGCAACAAAGCAACAGCAACAACAGCGATTAACAACAACAACAACTATAACCCAACCAACAATCAGAAACTAAAGCTGAGTAAAATAAAAAATATAAAAACGAAAATGCTCTGAGAGTGAGCAACAAAAAAATATTGTAAAATGAGGAAAACAAAAAGTATAAACCTAGAAGCATAAAAAAAACAAAAACAACAACAAGTATAATGAAAAATGTTCGTTGAGTGCTTTTTTGTATTTTGTACAACGTCATAAGGTGCACAATTTATTGTTGCACATTGCACGTTGCACTTTTTTAGCTCGCTTTGCACACATTTTCAGATATTTATTCAGTCTGCACTTCCCCCCTCCTCCTCTGCCTCCCTTCACAGCCCTAACCTTTGCTTCCCCCACATTTTATCGATTTAAGTCTCGAGATTAATACGTATTATGTGATTGCTTTATTTTTTTTTTCTTTTCATCTTCACCCCCTTTGGGTTTCGAAATGCAATATGTCGATTGTTGGTTGGATTTTCCCGTGTGGCTTTTCACTCAGCATTTGCTTTGTATGCGCGTCAGTAGTAGTATGTAGCACTAGTCAAGGTTACTTAGTTCTAAAGTGTTGCCCAAGACTATTAGTCGATTAATACAGTGCTAGCTAATGTAATCGCTACTTTATGTTTGCAATTATTACTATGTTATATCAATACTAAGAGTATACCATTCATTATAAACTGCGTAAGTTCAGCAGTTCAATTACATAATCTATCACCTAATTATTTTAGTGGGATTTTAAGTCATCATCTTTTTGGTTTTGACATTTAAATTACAAGAATGTAAGAACGGTTTGCATAGCAACGTAGTGGCAACGCCGCGTTCAACAGTGACATAACAGAGACGTTACAGCAGTAGAAGCAGCAACAGTCAACGAGGAAAAACGTTCAGCAGATCAGCTGAGCAGCAGAAAATAAATCGCTGAACCTTTATTTATTTGTTTAATCAAACCCGATTTTAATAGCCATAAACTATAACATAATAAAACATTTACAGTCTTAATCAGTCTCTATCATACTTATATGTCTTAGTTATCGATATCAAATCATTACAATCATATAACTCGAACTTTCTGAAACGAATACTGACTAATTTTTAATTAGTTCAAGATTGCATTCATTCAAAATACTTAAGAATATAAAATTATATATTTGACTTCGTAAAATAAGCCATTGTCTTTATCAGTATAAGAATAAGCTCTAGAAATATTAACATATTATGTTATGGACTAATATATATTATGGAGCGTAGTTACATATATATTTGTAGTAAATTGATTGTAGGACCGATTAATGATTCAATGAGCTATCGAAATTCTTAACTTATTCCATTAAATTTAAATCTAATAAAATTGATTGTAACATTTCTAAACTATCAACACTAAATTATGTATTTATTCAATAGAATTGCTTATAACTGCTCTGTTATTGATTTATAAGGATTATGCCATTACCAGACATATAAACTATAGCTTCAATACTCGTTATGGATCACAGAATATGCATATTCTACTATATACAAACTCAATCAAGCTTGCCGCAAAAGTAATTCGATTACATTTTCCATGCCACTAGGTTACATTCTGATTAATTACGTTGGATAAGATATGTATCACATAAGCATGTATGTGGAGTTACACGTATATATGTGTTCGGAGTTCGTGCTTATGTATATACTCGTCTACATGCAGCTAAAGGTACTGTGTATCCGCTAGATACAATTTCAATATTCTGCATTTCCCTTCACTTTTCCCAACTTTTACTTTCTCTGCTGTTGTCAATCGTGTTTACAGTTCCGTTTTTTCCCTACCGCTTTTGAATCTAGTACAGATTGCTGAAAATGTTTGATTTTTTGCTTCTGTTTTTATGGCTTTGTCTGGGCATTCATCTAATTTAAGGTATGTACAATCTGAACTCGGATGTTGGCAGCTTTTGCGGTTTATTGGTTATGGATTGGACAAACACACACATATACATACATATATCTGTAAATGCCATGCAATGCAATTTTTCAACAATATTTTTTGGCTTGGTTTTTTTTGTGTTGTGTTGAGCAACTGAAAATTGACTAACGGGTCAAGGTTGATGGAATGCGCATTGCTTTTATTTATAAAACCATAACATAAATATAGATACATATACATACCATATACATATATAGTACGGTAATACCTCAATAAGAGTTGCTATGCTCTGCATGATCCGACTGCATTTTCTTCGTTTTTTTGAAGTCACTTTGCCAAAAATGCAGTGAACAGCAAATATTAACTATGACATTTATGACACACTTTTCTTTCGACTTGGCTGCAAAATTACATAGAACTTTGCGAGTAAGTTTAAGCAGAAAAAAAAACAGTACAACAACAACAAGAACAGCAAGAAATGAGCAACAATGCAAACAACAACAATTTATTGTCACGTGCCAAGAAGTACACACAGCATATAAAACACTGTGTATAACTTTGCCAAACAAGCAAAGTAAGTGCAAAGCGAGAAAACAGAGGAGCTGCTGCAGCAGCAAACCAGACTTACACATACCCTACAGACAACGTAAATTTATTACCATTTTGAATATATATTTTATAAATTTTATTTTAACATTTTAAAAACCCAAATTAAACGTTTATTATAATTTTTTAATTTATATTCTTCAAATTTATTAAAAATAAACTTGTTTCATTTTGCGCACAAAATATTTCACATTTAATAAAAAAGTGTATTTATAATCTTAAATATAAACACGAACTTTTTGGCATTTCTCACAAAAGTTGTTCACCCAAATACAAAAAAAAAGCGAAAGGAGCAGAAAAGGGAAAATTCATGTAAGAAGTAAGGCAAAGACGTCACACAAAATGTCATAAACTTTGTGATTTCACATAAATTTACCCTACCCAACCCCTAGCCCACCTACCCCCCTTTATGCCCCACATACAACTTAAGTTTGCATTGTTCATATTTGCATATCAAATCAAGTGTTAAAATGCAGAAGATTTCGTATTTCACATTTTGTGCAACGCTTCTGTGAAAAAGGTGTACGTATTGAGTGAAAGGAAAGTATTGTTGCTAAGGCAAGAGATTGCCAATGCATTGGTGACTGACAGGGAAAGAGGGAGGCAGAAAGAGGGAGAGAGAGAGGCTGAGTTTGTGCAAATAAACAAACAGTTACAACAATATAATCCGTGTTCATGTCTATGTTTAGTACCAAATGTGAACAAGCAGCGATACACAAACCAAAACAAAAATTGTTTGTAATAAAATTTGAGTTTCAAATACTCGTTTTGAACTTGGATTCGTTATACATTTAAGAAACTAGGGTATTTATTAAGCACTTGAAATTAAATATTAAATATTGAAATTAAAATTAAATTTTTTTTTAATTTTTTACTGTGTAAAAGATATTTTTGCTTCATATTGTTTGTTGACAGATAAAATACCCTGCTATCAAACCATTTTTATGGGTATATTCAAAACACAACTTCTTGAAAACATGTTTAAACCTAAACTAGACTGAACTATGTAATAGATAAAACTAGCTGATTCAAGATAAAGTCAAAAATGACTCGCCCGTATGATCAAAATGACTCGAATATGACTCGAAGCTGATTATAAAAGGGACCATAAGCGACTCCTAGCTCACGAATGGGTCTATTTATGATCAGAAAATGAGACCATTTATGTTTATTATAACTCAGAAAGAGCACTGCAAGAATGTTAGTTGTGACACTACTATTACTAAAGAGTATCTCATAAGTCTTTATGTTAGTATATTTATAAATCCCCTTCTAGTTTTGTGTTTGACAACTGAATTGTAGTTGATTTCATGCTATGAGTACTGAACTTTCAAAAGTTCTTCATATGCCACAGATTATTGAAACTTGCTATGAGAATGTGTTGAGAATCTAAGAGAATCTAATTTTAATATAGAGGGAGACACACTTCTACGTTAAAAAGTGAAAAATTTTACCTGAAATTTTAAACTAAACTCATAGCTTAACATTTTTATTAAAATATTGCTAGACCCTTTAGATTGGAATGAATACTAGTCGTAGTAGAAGTTCCATAGCACTTTAATTGAAAGCACTTCATAAAATCTTTTTCAATTGAAAATAATCAATATGTTGGAGAGCTTTTCCGGTTGCATGAATCATTGTCGTATGGTACATACACATAGATGTACATATATAACAATTGTTGAGCTATTTCTCTTTAGATATCCCTTTGACATGGTCTCTTTTCACAACATTGCAAAGTGCGAAGAACTTCAAAGAAAAATTTGTAGAAAATTGCAAAAAGCGCACATTTGAATCGAGCGAGAAGCACAAAATCTGCAATATCCGGTAATTTGGATGAGCAGTTTCTATTTCTTTCAGCAAACTTTTATAAAGACAAAAGAAATGGCTGCGTCAGCGCATCTACACGATTTCTCAGACTAGAAACTAGACTAACTAACTAAATACGTATGCAAGTATGTAGAGTATGTACGTTTAATATGTACATACATACTGTTCATAGTTGAGTTCCGTTTTTGGGAACTGCCAAAGGCAAACAATAGCAATGTCAGACAGTTTTCCGGCTTTTTCTATTGCATTTGCTATGCGCCGCACGTCGAGGGCTGCTCAAAAGAAAAGCCGCCAAACGTTAGCAAAAAACACAAAAAAAAAATGGGTATGAAATGCTGGAGAAGGTGGGTTTAAAAGCCAGAGCGAGTGTTTTAAAAGAAAGATTGAAAAAATGTTTGTAATTTGCCGTCTGACTGAGAAGAGGACGTGAAAAGGCGTCTGTCTCGTCGCAGCGTTGAGATGAGTTTGTTTGTCAATGTCGCGTGCGTGACGCATTCCAAGAAAGAACGAGAACGGACGAAAGAGAGAGAGAGTGAGAGATAAGGGGAGAGGCTAGAAAATTGTCCAAGCGAATTAGCCTTGGTTTAAAGAAAAAATTACCAAATAGCTAGAGTGTATATGTATGCATAGTATATACATACATATCCGATACAGAGCATTTTATTAATGAAAACTAGTAAGAAAGCGATATAGTCGACTGTTATTAGACTCTGTACTTATTGTAAAGTATAAATATGAAATAAAATGTGTAAGATTTTTTGACTTGAAAATAAAAACTAGAAGATTTGAAGAGCAATACTACGGTTAATGGTCCTGTACTTATTCTGGATCATTTAGATAAATATGCATCTTAAAAAGGATAAAATTTGCAGTACCAAATACACAATACGTATATATTCATTAACAAATAAGTTTAATTAAAATAGCTTACCGAAATAAATACTGATATTAACCAACCGATCATTAATTTTATTTCCAGCTGATTTAGTTGTACGATTCTTACAATCCTACCTTGGTTAAGATATTTTCAGAACTGATTTTTCAACAAATCATTCACAGACATTGCTTTGACAGTGGATTCGATAATGCTGATCAAGATTATATATACTTTAAGTAGTCAGAAACCCCTATATCTACGTTTTTTTCGACAAACCTATTAGAGCACATTAGATTTCTTTCAAGTACAGGGTCTAAATATGTAGATTCTCAATGTACATGTAACAATTGCTTATTTACATTAACTTTATTTGCTTAGCCAGCGCCTGCATTTTGCCATTTAGTTGGCCACGTGCCAAAACTAAAAGACCCGTGGAGAGAGGGCATGCAGAGGGGTGTAAGAGAACAGGGGCTGGGCAACGTCTACACACACAGTTACGCCCCAATCCCGGCCAGAGGCCTCTTTCAGTCTTTCAGCTTAAAAGCAAATAGCACAGAATTGTCTAATGCCCTCCACATCCCGTCGTTTCACATTTTTGTTGTTGGTCACAAGACAACATACAAAATCTAAAAAGGGGAAAAATACGATCCAAAGATGTTGCAATAGAATCTATGACTTTTTTACTGAAGCAACGTGACTCTTATCTGAACTATATATAGTATATTAAAACGGATAGTTTTATAACAAAAACTTTCCACGAATGTAATACTAAAAAATAATCATTTTAAAATTTCTCTTTTGTTTATTGCAACTAATTAATTAATTAACTGATAAAAGTTCAACTGGCAATCATTGACTTTTATACGGAATAGTTAACCTTCTATTACAAATAAAAATGTGCATAAAATTAATCATTTAATTAATGGCCTTAACTTCATTTCATGATGATTCAATTCCACAACAAATGAACGCTATGTACTATGTATGTACGTATGCACTTGGCAACGCTTGAAATATTTATGTTCAAATGCGCTGAGAAAACGCAGCTGGCCAAGAAAATGTATAGCATTAAATTCACCAGCAATAGCGCAAGCAAAAAGTATATAGCAATTTTTTGGATGATTTTGAAGAGCGTGCTTTACTAATGCAATTCAATGTGTTCGAATAGCTTCGCAGCAGTAGATTTGCGAATTTGCTTAATACCAGATAAACAAAAAAAAAAAGAATTGAGAAAATATTGAATAACAATTAAAGTGTTCTACATTAACATGCCCAGTTGTTAGCGCTTCTCGAACGATGTTATCAAAATGTTGTCAAAAGGATACAATCGCTTAAAAATATTGTAATTAAAAACTAATTATATAAGATTTTCAGCCCAAAACCAATTTGAATATTTTTTTTTCCCAAAAATATTGCTCATTCTAAATCTTAAATCTCATTCTAAGTATTCAGAATATTTTTACACGGAATTTAGCATTAAAATAGTTAGCCTTAAATAACGATGGACAGCTTTTTTTTTTAGTTTCATTTACTAAAATCTTGTAAAAGTTTTCGATTTACAATACAAAATACATAAGAAACATTGCATTCTTTTGTCGCAAATTTTGCTACTATTTTCATAAACAGAGCTGTAGTTAATTTACTGTCATTTCGTACAAATCTATAGAGTAACTGCTAGTTAATCAATCCGTATCTAAGAGGCAGCAAGTTTTGTGTGATGTTTAAAACTAAACAAAAGTTTTAACAAAAATTCAAATAAACATAAATTGTTTCAGCAATTTTCCAGCATGTGAAAAAAAGGCATTGACGTCTTTTGTTATGGTTTATTCTGTGAAGGCGTGTGAAAATTGTTGTTGTTTTTGCTGTTGTTGTTTGACTCTGTCTATCTTCGCACGAAATAAAATATTGAAAAACTATCTATAATTATATACAAAGTGTTGCTTTCAACCAGGTTAAACTAAATTTATACAGTATTTAGCAAATGTGTTAGTACACGACATACAAATATCTATATTTACTTTTTGAATTAGCTCGTTTTTTCGTGGGTTTTCAACACATATTCATCAGAACAATATTTATGTGTATAGTATATAGAACGATTCGTAAGCTTGATGCTATAAGAGATGTTGGCTTATTATTTGGCAATTAAAAAGTCTTTTTTTTATATTTATTTAAGGACTTAAAACATTTATTCTAATTGTTTATCAATCAAATATAAATTTCAGTTGCAAGTTTTCTACTTATTTACTATTTATAAGTACAAGTTTATTTATTTATATTCTCCTTTATTTTTCGCACATTTGTTCAACTATTTTTGGAAGAATTTCTGTATTCCATCAGCATGAAAATAAATAGATAAATAAATAAATAAAGCCACACACAATGTGTTTAATGTGCTTATAATTGGACATGATTTATGTATGTATTCCAATCTCTCAATGGAGGCCTCAAGAGGCATCATGTCAGAGTACTCTATGCCAAAAAAAAATTTATATATATAATAATTTATTTGTTATGTTTTCGTTTTGTAGAAAAAGAGAGGAGGAGGAGGAGTTTATTATCCCTCTATTATTTAACCAATACTGTATTGTATATGTTAATACTTAATGCTTACAAGTCACGTCCATTATTATTGATGGCAACTCTAATATCATGTGATTCTCAGAAATTTAAGTTTTATTCCAGCTATAACTCTGGTAATACCTGTTTTTTATTTCTCTCATTTATTAACATACAGAATAATGAAATTGAATAAATTCCCATGGAATTCAGTGGAATCGTATTCCCGAATTGATTTGCATTTTGCGTTATTAGTTTATGGCTGGTGATTCAGCAGAAATCATGCAGCAATGCTATATTACAAATATATTAATTTTATATGTGGAAATGCCAAATTGATCAACTGTTTTGATTTTCTGAAAATATATATTATTCGAACAAAATAAAAGGCAACAAATCGAAACAAAAGAAAAGAATTTTGTATTTAAATTTGCAAACATTTTCAAGTTGAAAAGGCAACAAATGAGTAGAAATCTTCTTAAGGCATGAACAAAAAAAAAATACAAAACAAAATCCATTAACAAAGTTTAACAGCCTTGGCAACAAAATAACAACAAATGAAATACGAATTTTAAAATACACAAAAACAAAACGTAAGAAATACAACAATAAAAAAATAACAAATATTTAAATGCTCAAACACGAAATGAAAATGAACTTTTAATAGGCGGGCGAAAAGCAAACGTTGAGATTCAGAAATCAGATTAATAATTGCTGAGAGCAAATAAAACATAATTAAGACAATACAAAAGGAGAGAAACCAACACAAAGCAGCATAACATAGCAAAAACAAAAAAAACAACAACAATGACGCACACGAACAGAAGCAGAGAAAAGAAATCTAAAAGTAAACTATGAGCACCAACTACCTGTACAGCAACAACAAATCAAAAGAGAGAGAGAGAGCGCGCTTGCAGGAAGCAGAGGAGTTAGAGTAGAGAGAGAGCAAAACCGGTATCACAAACAAACAAACAAAGCAAAGCAAAGCAAAGAAGACAACAAAATAACGAAGCATGCACATATGCTGCGTGTGTGTGTGTGTGTGTGCGTATAAGAAAATGATTTTGTAGCTTGACGACGCTGCCGTCGCGACAGCAACAGCAACAGCAACAGCAACAGCAACAAGCAACAAAATGCAACAATGAGAAGACACAAAAACGCAAAAGCAACTGAAAATGTGCACGCTGACAGGTTCAAGCGAAACTGGCGACGAAAATGATATGAAAACGGGAGCTAAATTGTCGTCGTCGTCGTCGTTGCCGTCGGCATCAACAACAACAACACTGCAATACTATGCAATGCGTTGTCTTGTGTTGTGTTGCATTCAACAAGCTGCAGTAACAGCAGCAACAGCAGCAGCAACAGCAACAGCAGCGTATTTATATCCATTAGCGCAAATATTTCGATGCTGCTGCTGCATCTCTGACGACCGCATTTCGAGTTATTTAGCGAAAAAGTAAAAGCAAAACAATAACAAACACAAACGCGCGCGCTCTCTTACACCCACACTTTCGCACTATAACCGCAGAGAGAGAGAGAGAGATAAACGCATGAGAAACGGTACTTTCATCACTTTTGTGATTTCTCAACAATTTCTTGTATTACTCACCTTGTATATGTGTATGTAAATGGCGGCGACTTTTTATTATTATTCTGCACTTTAGCGTAATTTTTCATTTGTTTATACTGAATTATTGAATTATTTATATATATGTATATATATTTTAGTTGCGGAATGGGGGGCGGGGAAGTAGCAACAATTTGAAATCACAAGCACATGCTTGCCCGCATGCACACACACTTACACAGCACCACACCACACACCTACACTAGCAAGCAAACTAGCGGTAATAAAAGCACTTGTGTGTGCACTTTGTGCTTTTCGATTTTTGAAACGGCGCTTTAATTTAGATTTCTATGTGGTTTTCGTTGTTGTTGATGTTATTGCACCGTTGCTTTAGCACGCAAATAAACACAAGCGTTTGTTGTTGATGTTATCAAAGCAACGCATCAAAAAACCGCTTTATATATTCAATAGATATATATATAAAAATTGGTTAATTGCTTTAGCGGCTCATAATAATTTTTTGTTGCTTATTTCCAAATTGTCTGACACTTGACCATTATTTACGAACACACACATAGGCAACGAAACGAAACGAAACACCAGAGAGCAGCGTTCAAACCGGCACAGTGACGCATCCGCACGCACGAACAAGAGAGAATGTACTGAACTAGCAACACTGTTAATTTTTCTTATAAGAGCGCAGTGTTAACATAACAGAGATGAGCGCGTGTGCTGAAGTAACACGACAAAGACTATGTAAACATAACAGCAGTCAATAATAATGACTAATAAAAGTAGATTTTTTTTTAAATATCATATTTTAAATGTTAAGCTAAACTTGCTTTAAAAAGACTTATAGTTTTTAATTGAATCCTTGCAGCTTATAATATTTTAAAATATCTCATGTTGATTACGATATTTAACACGCGCGCATCTCGCAAGCAGCGCATGTTAATTAACATAATTCTGTTTTTTTATAGTTGACAGAACAGTTCCAACTAGCGATGGGCAATTTGAACAGCGTAACAAAAGTTAAAATAATTGTAAATGAATAAGAATTTGAGCAATTTAATTAATTTATGGTTTATACATTTAAAGTGACTGCTTATACATTATAAATTTTGTACATAATTTAGCAACGAGTTCATGCTACATTGTAACTTGTTGAATTTACATTTGATTAACGGCAAACTGTTAACCTAACATTTCAAAAACAAATTCATTGCAGAGCTGCAGTCGGAGAGCACACTGTTAATCGAACAGCGTAAATAACATAAACCCGCCAAGTTAACAGATTTTAAACAGATTGAAGAATCTAGCCTTTTATTTACATATTAAAATAAATGCTGAGCACTGGACATAAATTTACAATTAAACAACAAAATTTATCTTTTCATGGAGTTCGAATGTATGCATACAGCTGCATTCTCATCCTTATCTTTTCTACTGTAGAGCAAAATGAATGTTCCACCGCCTCCATGGTCAGATCGATGCATTGACTCCTAGTTAGGCCAAGAGCTTCGTTGGCCAAGATGAATTCATCCGATAGAGTTGTATCGAAAACGCCACAATCATCGGTACACAAAACTTTGGGTACATCAGCGTCCATCAGTTCACGCAGATGATGAGCTCCAACACTGGCAACTGTTCCAGATTTCACATTACTCGTGAGACAGCATTCGATGGGAATGTTTTGATCCTTCATGTGTTCAAAGCCGGATGTGGTGAGAAATGTGCCGTGACCACAACGAGACATTCCGAATTTTAGCATCTCACGTATCTCCTTGGGATTGTCAATTTCTGCACAGTGTATGGCTAGCTTTAGACCATTTTTTCGTGCCAAATCCAAGACGGGCATAAAATCGGAAAACTTTCCCTGATGCGGATTACCACTGAAATCAATGCCCACAATCATATCGGGATCAGCTTGGCCTAGTTCTATTGCCAATGCGACTGTTTCCTCGGCAATTTCCACAGATTCCGAACGATTTATGGATGGCAATAACTTTACTGTAATCGGATACTGATTACACGCTTTTTTCATAGATTCCAACACTGCCAGCAGATAATCACGTCGAGACATGTCGCCATGCGACTTTGGTGTCGTTCGCAATTCCACATACATTACATTATCCCGTGCAAAATCGCGTATAGCCAACTCGGTGGCACATTGCAAGCCCTTGCGGGTGGAAGTCAGTTCATGTACGAAACCGAATTTTTGAAAACATTCATTCAAACTGGCGCCCTTCTCAAATGTTATGAAGCGTTCGCACATCGATGTAAACTGCTCGGTCTGCGGTCCGTATACCTGTTCCGCTAGTTCCTTGATGCTGTCGATATTGAGGCTGCCATTTAAATGCGCATGCAGCTCCACTTTCGGCAATCCACGCAAAAACTTAATCATTTTGTTGAACAAATTATTTTGTAAATTTTTTACGAGCTGTGTTCGTTGTGCTGACAGTTGCTTCTAGTAATAGTAACAGCTGACCTAACATAGCTATGCTAATGGGTTTGCTCTAACAGCTGCTTGTAACACAGTAACATAGCTATGCTAATAACAGCACACAGCTGACAGGGCTGCACAAGTTGCGATAACATGTAATCGATATACGTGAAAAGTGTCTATCGTGTTTTAGAGAAAAGAAAAATAAGTAAATTGCATTTCAATTATGTCGGAAGCGCATTTAGAGGCGCCTCCATCGGTGCGACTGACCAACGATGATTTCCGCAAGCTGCTGGCCACGCCCCGCGGTCCGCCGCCAGGCTCAAGTAGCAGTGCAGGCGGTGGCGGTGGCAGCAGCAGCGGTTACCTAGCCACCGCGCAGTTTGCAACGCCAGCTGCAGCGAGCGAGAAGAAGAAGAGCCAGAGCAGCAGTGAACGCAATGATCTGCGACGCAAGAAGAAGAACTTCTATGCGGCACTCAAGAAACAGGAGGATGTCAAGCTACAAGAGTTATCCGAAAAGTACAGAGATCGTGCCCGGGAGCGACGTGATAACGCCAATCCCGATTATCAGAACGCCAGCACACCCGGACACGGCAGCAGCACGAATGCCTATCGTGCCGTGGCGCCCGACATGAAATCCGGCATAGATGCAGCGGAACGTCGGCGGCGCATCATACAGGAGTCCAAGTTCTTGGGTGGTGACATGAAACATACGCATTTGGTGAAGGGTCTGGATTATGCACTGCTGCAGAAAGTGCGCTCCGAACTGCACTCCAAGGAGGCCGAGGAGGAGGAGCTCGCCGCGGCTTTGGCACGTGAAAAGCTGGCAGAGGAAGCAGCCGCCGCTGAGCAACTGGAGGCAGAGCGTCGCGAGGCGGAGGACATTAATGCCATCAATGGTCAGATGGCACGTAATATTTACAATCTGATACAGGCACGACGTTCCAAGGAGGTGCCACGCAATGAACTCTTTGCTCCCGGCCGCATGGCCTATGTCATTGATATGGAGGATGACATGGATATGGATATACCCACAACATTGAAGCGTTCCAAGTACGAGGTGCCTGTGGCACGCGAAGACATTGCCACACTGACCACCAATGATATTGTGATCAACAAGTTGTCACAGATCTTGAGCTATTTGCGCACTGGTGGCAGAAATAAGAAGAACAAGAAGCGTGACAAGGATAAGCCACTCTTCTACGAAAAGGAAGTGGAGCATGTGCGTGGCAGCAGTGGAGGCGGAGGAGGAGCAGCTACAGGTGGAGGCGGCGGAGCAGCAACTGATGCTGCCAGTAAATCGCATAAACCACTCGGAGATAGCATCTATGATGATGTCGGTGACTATCAACCGAATACAATGCGTAACGAACGTCATGCGGCCAAATCCACAACTCAATCCTACTTTGGCGATGCACCACAAGAGGCAGCAGAACCCGTTATAACCAGCATACCGCCACCACCGAAGATTTCAAAGGCAATGGCCTCTCGATTTGCCAACGAACCCGAGGGCTATGCCGAATGCTATCCGGGTCTGGAGGAGATGAACGATGCCATTGATGATTCGGACGATGAGGTCGATTATACCAAAATGGATTTGGGCAACAAGAAGGGTCCCATCGGTCGTTGGGACTTTGATACACAGGAGGAGTACTCTGACTATATGAGCACCAAGGAGGCACTGCCCAAGGCCGCCTTTCAGTACGGCGTCAAGATGCAGGACGGACGCAAGACGCGCAAGAATAAAACCGAAAAGAATGAAAAAGCTGAACTCGATCGCGAGTGGCAAAAGATTCAGGTGCTACTTCACATATTATATTTGGGGATCTATTTGTATAATAATCCTTATCATATATCTTTTCTCTTTCTAGACAATCATACAGAAGCGCAAGCTGCCCAAGGACGGTGGCGGTGGTGGAGGTGGCTCAGGAGGCGGCGGTGGTGGCGATGAACCTGACTACAAATCTGCTAAATATTAAGCTGGAATTTCAAATAGTTTTACAAATTTGCTTAGTAATCAATAAAGTTATAATATTATATAAAGGTATATAATATTAGAAATATATATATATTTAGCATTATTTTGAAATTTGTAAAAGCTATAGACTTTAATTTATTGTCATGACTCATGTAACAGAAGTTATATATCAGAGGAGCAGTGTTTAAAAATTGAATGTTTATTCAAAAATACATTTTAAGCTCGAGATCTGTCAAGGCAATTTGCATTCGGTTTAGAAATCGGGCTACTGTTTAATGTTTCTGCTATAAATATGTTGCTATTCTATTCTAAACTAATTAAAGAATGGTTTACAATTTAATTTTAGAAAGACTGTTGGAGTTTTCGTTCAGTTTTAAATCCTCAGATCTGAAATTTTCTAAACACAAATTCAGTACTTTTGTTTTCAAGAATTGTCTAGATACTTTTAAAATTTTTATTTTACAAACTCGTATTATTTTTTTAACTTTTAGTATTTTTTCGATTTAATTGAATTATTTTATTAAAGCACCTAAATTTAATCTTTTCATTTGAGTGGAATTGATAAAACATTTAGCTAAAACAATTTAGACAGACTCCATATTGGTTCTTAACCTACGTTTTAGACAGTTTTAGCATCCTGCTATTTTTAGTTGTTTCCATTTCTTTAAAAATTCGTTCTCAAATCATGGATATTTCGAATGCTTCATTTTACAAAAGTAATATAGAAGTTTTAGCAGATCGTTATGCTTGTTGTGTTACTGCAGATTTGGTCTAAAAATTTTTGTTTCCCATACAAAATCTAGCAAGTAATTTGCTCTGCCCTTAACTACACCCAATTACAGCTCAATATAGCTCCCATATTTAAAGAAAAGAAATTGGTTTATGCTTTATATATA
Source organism: Drosophila tripunctata (assembly GCA_035047385.1). Classification (NCBI taxonomy): domain Eukaryota; kingdom Metazoa; phylum Arthropoda; class Insecta; order Diptera; family Drosophilidae; genus Drosophila; species Drosophila tripunctata. The sequence continues at coordinate 442,961 of JAWNPS010000325.1, forward strand.
GTATTTATATATATATTTATATTTATATATATTTTTTAAACATTAATCGCTATTATAATCTTGTTGTAAAACATTAAATATAATTATGTATGTATTGTAGGCGTACCATGTATAATTCTTATTTTGCTCACACAACTATTCATACATATATCTTGTATATATAATTTAGCCACTTTATCACTATGCTTAAATTTTGTTTTCCATTATATAAATGTGCCCGAATTTTGAGCTTCTACTGTGTGTTTGGAATAGCGAGGGGGGAGGATTACGAGCCATGCCATGGAACGGATACGGGTGAAGTGGAGGCGGACTTATTAAAATATATTTTAGTTTTTAAAATAGAGATTTGTGTTTAAAAAAATACACACACACACGCATAACTAAATGTTTTGCAGCGTTTCGAGAATTAACCAACTTAACTAAGCTATAAGTTAATTCCCAGCTCTAAGTAACTCTAAGTGCTATGTGTGCTATATCTCTTGCAATATCTATATATGTATGACACACTGTTGCTTTAGGGGGAGAGGGGGAATGCTAAATATACGTATGCGTATCTATTAATGTGTGCATGCATGTATTATATATATGTATATATAAATATATAGTATGTGTATCAACTATCACTACATATTGACAAATATGCATAAGAAACGACATAAAAATATACATATCTATATGTGTATCAGGATTTTTGACTTAATTTCCATTTCCGGCTAAACCGAAATTACTTATGTAATACCCTTTGCATCTGAATTTGTATAACATATACATATATGTTGTAGATCTTAAAAATTATGCCAAAACATGCTCAAGTTTATGTGATATAAGTTTGTGTTTAAAAAAAATCCTTGTTCTAAAGGAAAACTTGACTTTTTTACATTCTAAAACTAGCTCTACTTATGTATCATCTTGAAACTGATGCAAAGGGTTGACGCTCAATTTGATGATAGAAACAAAAAATTCTTTGGTTTTGTCAACGGGCGGGCTATTATAGTGTATGTGTGTGTGTGCAACATGTTGTGGCGCAATTGGAAACAGAGCTTAAAATATATAATTATAAAAAAAAAAACAGATTTTCTCTGGATTTCTTTTTTTTAGTGCGTCTGTGACTTAAGAACTAAACGAGATAAATGTTGTGATTGCCGCTGCCGTCTTCGCTGTCGCTGTCGCCGTCGGTGTCTTGCTGGAGTCGGGGAAGTAACTGTTTCGGGTTCCAGTTCTGCATCTGATTCTGGAAATGGCGTCTGCAGCAGCGTTACTCAGTCATGCCAGTTATTGGTCAGCGATAGACGTCGTCGTTCCACCAATTTAATGTCCTTGACGCACAGATCATGCTTGGAGTTGCTGGCAAAACGTATCACCGACTGCGTGCTCACTTGTGGCACATGCCGCAAGTCTAGCCACACCAGGCTCTCGCACTTGGACAGATGCTCCAGTGAGTTTTCCGAGACGAGACGACAAGCGCTCAAATTAAGTTCGGCCAGACGGTTAATGGCTGTGGCTGAGGTGCCAATTTGTGCCACACCCGCATCCGTGATGCGCTGGCATGATGAGAGATCCAAGTGTTTGAGATGTGGCAGCGATTGCATAATGTAGCGCACAGCCACGTCTGAGATATCGGTGCCGGCCAGCTTGAGAATCTTAAGGTCACGCAGTCGTGTCTTGGAATCGCTTAGACCGGGTCGTGAATCCTTTGGTGGCGACAGAATATCCCGAATGGCGGCATCATTCAAGCCGCGCACAAAACTCAAGTCGAGTATCTGAAGCGGGGGACAGAGGCAGGTGTGCAGCGCCAGCACCGCCTGTATGGGACAATTCTGCAGCGAGAGATTCTTCAGAGCGGGCAGACGTGCCACCAGCCAGGCCAGCTGCCGCTTAGCCAACTGCGTCCAGTCCAATATCAAATGCTCCGGCTGACGACGCACAATCGCTGTCAGCAGAGAGGCGGATATTTTGAGTTCGGCGCAATTCATGCGCTTCCAGAGATCAGGATCAACGGCAGCATTGGACCACACCTTGCAGACGGAGCAGCAGGCCACGAGCGTTTCGTGTGGCAAGTAACGAAAGATGATTTTCAATATGGTTGGATCCAAGGCGAGATTATGGGAATTACTGTTGTTGTTGTTGCTGTTGCCGCCGCCACCGCTGCTGCTGTTGTGATGCGCATGATGATGATGATGATGCTGATGGTGATGACTATGCTGCTGATGATGATGATGGTGATTGTGGTGTCCATTTGAAGCGCTGTTGGGCGGCGCAGCACCACTGCCACCAGTAGTTACTCCCGCTGCCGCTGTCATACCCTGACCAGAGCATGCTCCATTGTTTAGGCCATTGCTGGCACCATTACTGACACCCATGGAGGAGCTGCTGGAAGCGGGCGTTGGACGCACCACATATTGCGGCTTCTTCAACACACGCGTCGATGAGTTGAGCATCTGTTGTGCCAGCTGGGAGCGTATGGAGTTCTTCTTGCGTGAACCACCACCACCACCACCACCACCACCACCGCCGCCTCCGCCTCCACCACCACTAGCTGCAGTGGCACCACCACCGCCATGTCCCGAATTTGTGGCATTTGCATGATCCATGGAACTGGAGCATGGCGCATCGTTACTCTCCTGCATGCTGCTACTAACACTAATGCCGTCATCGCTCTTGCGCCGCTTCACCTTATCCTGCGGCTGCTGGTGATGATGGTGTCCACCAGCAGCAGCATTGGGCGATATGCCCGGAGATGGCGTGTCACAGCTGTTGTTGCGCTCCGTCTTCACCTCCAGCTGATGGTGTCGCTTCAGGCCATGTTTCCAGTGTGTTGTATGTCCACTGCCAGTGCCACCCGTTTCCATTTCCGATTCACTGGTAAACACAAAGTCATTATATTGTCCCACTGGTGGCGGTAATAAATTGCCTCCTGCAGTTCCTCCTCCACCGCCTCCGCCTCCGCCTCCTGCCAACTCATGACCCGGCTCACCAGCATTGTTGCCATGCGATACCGATACACGTCGCACTTCCGACGACTTTTGACGTGCACGGAAATGTCGTGGCTGCAAAATATATAGAACAGGAAAATCAATTATTTCTGGGAAAAATTCAATTGCACTTTCATTAACACGACCGAGCATGTTTATGCTACGACAGCTAACAGCCTCAGAGAGAGCGAGTCACTTGTAGCTTAACAGTGCGCTGTTATTAACATGCAGTGGCAATTGCACAGTGGCCACAACAGCTGAAAGCTTAAGGAAATTAGCTTAGTTTTTATTTGGTGCATTTAAAAATCATTTCATATTGAAATGTGTATAAAACACAAATATCATTTATCATTATTATTATTTTAGTTGTTATTACAAGTTATTGCTAAAAATGCACTCATTGAAAATTTTTGATTGATTGCTAGCACTTTGCTCAATACTAGCTTAAAAAAAGTTAAATACTATTTGCTAGAAATTCGAATATTTCTATGAAATTAATTTTTGACCCGCATATTTTCCGCTAACAGCTATTTTATAATTTCTGCCGCATTTTACATTGCCAGACCTGACGTTTGAAACTTCCATGTTGGCAACACTACCAATAGTTAACAGCGCGCTGTTATTAACATGCAGTGGCAATTGCACACTGGCCACATCAGCTAAAAGCTTAAGGAATTTAACTAGTTTTTATTTTATGCAGTTCGAAATTATTTCATGGAAGTTTTTATTTATTATTTATTTTAGTTTTTAATGCACGTTATTGCCAAAAATGGAATCATTGAAAATTTTCAATTGATTGCTTGCACTTTGCTAAATACTTTCCTTTTTTTTTGATAAGGCAGATATTTTAACAAAAGTGTTTCACTCCGGAGAATTTTAAAACACAAATTTAATATGTCCGTGGCATATATTGCTTAATACTAGCTTCAAAAAAGAATTAAATACACTTTGCTAGAAATTGCAATATTTCTGTGAATATTAATTTTGACTTTTATAACCATCATACTTCCCGCTAACAGCTATTTTATAATTTCTGCCGCATTTAACATTGCCAGACCTGACGCTTCAAAACAGCCAACTTGGCAACACTACTAATAGTTAACAGCGCAATGTTATAAACATTTCGCAATTCTGCTAAATGCTACTCACCTTGTAATCGTAGTTTTTACCCGAACGACAGCAACTGGGACACTCCCAGCTATTGGGTAGATCCTCGTTGACAATACCCTTGGCATCGGCCGCATCTTCGGTGCCATCGAGCTGCGAGAGAGCACAGTCGGGATGGGCAATCTCATAGCAAACGGAGCACTCCATCAGAGCGGAGGGACCATCGAGGGAAGCCAACTGTTTGGTTTGTGGCGACACTGGAGTCTGTCGCCAGCCATCCAAATGACAGTAGACACACTGTGCCGTCACTGGGAGCATGGGTGAGAGACATTGTCGCATCATGCACGTCTGCTTGGCACGCCCCGGGCCACCAAATTTCACCATGTCCATGCAGAAGGGGCATGTGCCACAATCCGAGCGCTGGCAGGCGGCACAGTTCTTGCAACGCGTACGTCGACGTCGTGGTTGACCGGTGCCCGTCAGATGTGGCGATAGCTTGGCACCAGCTTCACCGGGCGACGGACAATTATCCAGATTGCCACTGCCACTGCAGGTGGCATCAACAAAACCAGCAGCGGAGGCAGAGTTAGAACTGGATGTGCTGCATGTGGCAATAACACTGACTGCATTAGCTGTCTGGCTGCCCAAATTTGTGGGACTGTTGCTGTTGTTGTTGTTGTTGTTATTGAGGTTGCTGCTGCTGCTGTTGCTGCTGGCTGCTGCTGCCACCGCATTGGCCAAGTGCATCTTCTTGGGCGGACGATACTTAAGCGTGTCCGTGGGCAGCACAAAGGTAGCTTCTGCTGCTGCTGCATGAAGGATAGATTAAAGGCATCGTTAGATTAATAATATAATGTGCTTCAATGTGCCATCCATCTAGTGACGAAAGCGTATAGCCAGCAGGCGTTTGGGTTTGTCAGAAGTATGTAACAGGCAGAAGGAGGATATATATAGTCTTGATCAGCATCACAAGCCGAGTCGATATAGCCATGTCCGTCTATCCGTCTGACCGTCTGTCCGTATGAACAAACAGATCTCAGAGATGGTAAGAGCTACAAGTTCAAAGTTGGTCAGTATCGACCACATATTTAGTCAGTCAATACAAGTTTGTTTCCTTTTTTTGATGACACGCCCCATTCGCCCACAATAAGCGAAAAACCAGACATACCTCGGAAAAAATATATGTTTTTGGCAAATATCTGAGTTAATATAACACCTAAAGACTCCAAATTTGGCATGCAGATTACTATATGCAATATAAAGATAACGCCATCAACATTTTTTGGATGCCACGCCTCCTTCGCCCACCAAAAGCACAACTTCTTTGTAACTTTGCAAGCGGCTGACTCATTTATTACTTAACGTATAGTTTTGTTACTTAGCATTTACTTGCAGACAAATAATATTAAACGATTGTGAAAATTTTATCAAAATCGGACTATAATTAAAAAAGTTTGTCATACAACGAAAATCGTTACTTTCAAGCAAGGCAGTAGCTACGTGCTTTCGCTTACTGATGCAGTGTATTACAAGCAGTGTATGCGTTTAAAAACGTGCGTGCGAGTACAGACATGCAAATATGTGTGCATAAAATCTACGCAGCTTGTAAGCAGCTACTCCAAATTGAACTCATCTAATTGGAAACGAAGCTCAGAGGGTATAACACGGTCGACATGCCCGACTGACATTTTCTTTCTTGTTGACTTCTGCTTTCGTCACTAGCGTGATGCCAAATTGCACATTGCACTCACCTGGCTGCTGTCCATTTGCAGCATTTGTGCTGCCATTCTCCAGCTGCTCCTTCTTCAGCACTCCGTTGCTGTACTCCACACCAGCGCCACTGTTGTTGTAGCTATGATTGTTATTGTTGCTGTTGCCCGTGATGTTGTTGTTGTTGTTGTTGTTGTTGCTGGTGGGCAAACTAGACTCGGACTCTGCCTCCCTGGCCGCCTCCAGTTGTTGCTGTTCGCGTATAACTTCCGCATTTTTACGTGCAATTTCCTGTTTAATTTCCTGCTTCACACGCGTCCGATCGTATAGCTGAAATTGTGCCTGATGCTCGACAGCAGTGCGCAGGACGGACACGCCCGTAACGGCCATATCCTGCTGATCCTTGCAATGGCGTTCAACCAGTGTGCGCACATCCTTGATGAGAGCCACCGGATCGAGCACCAGACTCGGTACATTCTTCTTCTGTGGCTGCAAATCGTACAGATACATGACGATCTCCTTGAGGCCAAACAGTTCGTAGTGTGTCAAATGGATGTGTGGACGCGCAGACATTTCCGCCTCACTCGCCGAGGGTTCGCCCTCCAGATGCGAGTGTCCTAGCAGCGTGTAGACATAACGGGCCAGGACATACCACAGCATTTCGGTGAAGAAGGGATAACGAAACTTTTGCGGCACCTTTGTATTATCCTCGACACTGGCCGTCTTCAGTTGCTTCACAATGCCAAAGGAGTGCAGAAAATTACCGCCAAAGACAAGGGATTGGGTGGGTGTGTAGACGGCATGTATCCAGCCGGTGGGTATAAAGAATGTATTGCCAGCCGTAAGATAAACCCGTGCACACTTCTCCACCGTATCGCCAAAGAAAATGTCCGCCTGTTTGCCAGATAGCACCCACTTCTCGTACAGCTGCAGATTGCGATCGGTGGGTGGAATTAACCAGAAGACTTTGCTGCCCTTCAAGATGTGATACCACACCGATGTGCCACCAAAATCAATATGAAAATCTGTATAGCAATTCTTTACGGACATCAAACAATATTTCTGCACTTTGGGATACATCATGCCACCCAGTAGATTTGTGCCCTCCTTTTGGGCATCCTTCAGTTGCTTTGGCCACACCACATCGACCCAATCGATTTGACGCACTATCTCCGGACTCTGCACAAAGTGATCGAGTCGTGTATGCGAGAATTCCAATGAGATGACATTTAGTAATCGATCCTTTTGTGGATTATCATAGTACTGTTGCCATTCCTTCATTGTCATCTGCAGATTCTTCTGTGTATTCACATCCATCACATCCAACAGCCGACGTGATCCCACACACAGTCTCACATCATTCACACTGAACTCCTGTGGATCGGGCATTCGTAGCCCCAGACCACTTTTCTCCCTAAACAACAGTGGTATATTGAATCCATGCTGCTGCAGGAAACTGCAATATCGATATCGATAAACATTGAGTAATTAATCGTTGAAGAAATCTAAGTTATACTTACGCTACGGTCAGATCACTTCCGCGCATTTCCCGCACCATGCCAGCCTGTGCAAACTTGGAGGATTCGAGCTTTTCGGCAACACTGAAGCCTCGCGCTCCTTCACCATCCTCGTCACCCAGTGTCCATTCCTCATGGTAGAGCTTGCGCTGCTTGCGCTCGCGCTGTTACAGCAAAGAGAGAGGCAGAGAGAGAGTGAAATTATTAAATGGCTTGCCGGGAGATGGGACGTCGGATAAATGCCTAAAAATATACACAGAGGGCGGCGTCGACAGCGCTGCTAGCTCTGCTGCTGCTGCTGCTGCTATTGCTGATGCCATCAAATGAATCACAACAATAATGTTCGACTACTCTACTCTATTCCACCACAGCAATCGTCTAGCTATGTTCGTATTCACCACAGCGCAGCTAACGCTCTCTCGCCCCACTCTCGTGCTTTACAGTTCACCGTTTCTATAATTTCGTTTTCATTCGCTCGCTCGCCGCTGATGGCGACACATTGGTGTGGCGCTGCTGCTGCTGTTGCTTGCTGCTCTTACAATCTCATGGTCGTATATTTTCTGGTAATTTCGGCGGCAAAGCTTAACAACCACCACTCGAGACCCGGTTGCAATTGTTGAGGGCGCCTTTCTGGGCAACAGCAGCAGCTTTTGCATGCACTTTGTAAAGGGCAATTGGTATCGTGTTGTCGGCAGAGTGTCAGCTCCTGTTGCTGTCTCCTTTCTGTGCGCATGCACCGGCCTTGCACTTTGAACAAATATATATATATATTCGCATGTGTATGTTGCAGCGCCGGCTAGCGGGTGGTAGCCAAAACGACTGTTGCGTTTTGTGCTCACTCCATCATCTTATTAACATGAACAACAGCAACAACAACAACAATGCACACACAAATACAAATATGTTTGTATGCGTGCTTGTTAGAGGTGGAGAAATATCGAAGGCGAGACACCATCGATAGTAGCTTTTTTTTTTCTTTAATTTGTTTTGTTTTTCTTTTATACGAAAATTTGGCTTATAGAGAAATAATACAAGTACTTATTGTTAAAAAATTAATAATAAAAATTTAATCAAATGTTTGTAACTCAGTTCACTAAAAATATATTATCGATGTTTATCGAAAACTATCGTTCACTATCGATGATACCAGACTATCGCTAGTTCATCACCTCTAGTGCTTATGTCTGTATATGTCTCCTGCTTTGAGTTATTTTCGCATTTCTGTTCATACTGTAAACCTTAGCTGTGGTGGACTTGTATCGAAAAAAAATAACAAAAATGTAATCAAAATTACAAACATTACAAACAAAATTACAGACATCAATTCACTAAAAATGTACTATCGATGTTTATCGAAAACTATCGTTTACTGTCGATGCTACCAGACTATCGATAGTTCACCATCTCTAGTGCCCATGTCTGTATATGTCTCCTGCTTTGAGTTATTTTCGCATTTCTGTCCGTGCTGTAAATCTCAGCTGTGGTGGACTTGTATCGAAAAAATCTATAAACGCCAAGTGCACAAAAGTGTGTGAGTGTGTGTTTTGTGTTTTGTGCCTCTTTATGTGGGGCTGTCCTCATTTGGTTGCATGTATTTGTTGCATGTGTGCGTTGTGTTTGTTTTATATCCTTTTTAAGCGACGACTCTGTGATCGCAGAAACTTGTTTGGCGTGTTCTAAATGAATTCTCAATGTAGTTGTTGTTATCGTTGTTGTTGTTGTCAGGCAGCATTAAAGCTTGTTTTGGCTGTCAAATGTCTGGCAACGCCAGCAGACAATCGGCAGGTAGAAAAACAAAAACAACAAAAAAACAGAAACAGATAAACGACAAAGCAGCATATAAAAGTGCGTGTCGCTTTGCTAGTGCCCAGTGTAAATATATATACATATGTATGTGTGCGTGGTGAGTAAAGACGCCAGTCAAGTGCTTCAATCTGTCGATTTGTTGTTGTTGTTGTTGTTGTTATTTGTGATGTGGCGTCACCGCTTAACTTTTAACCGGCTGCCAGATTGCCGTTCGCATAAGCTACAAAGCTTTAATGTATTCTATTAAGGTGCTAATTGCGTACGGCTGCCACTGTCGCAGTCTCATTTGCAGTCACATGCGGGTGTCCCCATCCCTTTCTCTCTTCTTCTTCTTTTTCCTACTCTCTCACGCCCTTTTGCGATTAAATTTACTTTTGCTATCGACAAACACTAAAACATATAGTATATATATATATATATACAACACGCTGCTTTAATAGCAATCTGCGATAATTGTGCGTTACCAACGAATGCTCTGTGGACTCTGTTAGTCATTTATGTAGTTATAAATTTTACATAAGCTACAAAAGTTGAAACTAAAATGAGCGCTAGAGATGGTTGCGTATGTCGTGTCGCTGCTTAACAGCTGTTGAGTTTAACATTGGTCTGTTATATAACATTTGCTTGCAGTTTATTGATGATGTTGTGGTATTTTTAGGAATTTACATGTTAAATTAATTTCTAGTAATTAAACTCAAATGTAAATGAATAGTTAAATGCAACGTTAATTGATTATAATAATTTAAAAAAAACCTGTAAGTCTTCGCTAAATAAATAAGTGTCAAAAAAAAGCTGTGTCCAAGATTTGGCTAAATAAGATTATAATTATCGCTCATCCCACCAAACCGTTTACAATCCGGAAATGTGGCTTTAGGCCAAAGCAGAAGCTACTTCTATATAATCGTCTCATCTCTTAAATCCAAGCAGAAAATTTACGCTTCCTGCCCAAACAAAAGAGCGAGCGAGAGAGCCACTAAAATATTCATGAATATGTTTGTTGTGGATGACATTGCCAAGCAAGCAAGGGCCCATCAATTGTTGTTGTTGGCCTGGCCAACAACGAGCAGCAACAGCTGCTGCCCCAATTTGGTGCTAATCAAATGCACAAGCCAACTGAATATGAGATACTACAACTACAACAACAAACTGAGAGAGCCCAAAAGCACACAAAGAAGAAGAAGTACTCGAATAATCACTAGAAATGTAGTGTGACCGTCAGCACACACAGAGAAACACGTATGTAAATATGCTACGACTGTTATCTGCGACGATACCAGCTCAAACACACACACATACAACACAAACACGAAAACCAAATTGAAAACGAAATGCGAACAGCAACAACACAAACAGAATGGCAAGAAACTGCTTTTGGTCATGCGGCTACAGCGACGTCGGCATCGGCGTCGGCATCAGTTGAGCTTCAGTGCTCAACGAGAGCGCAGCGTAGCTCAATGCACGTCTCTCTCTCTCTGTGTGTTTGTGCTTTGTTGTTATTATTGCTGTATGAGCTTATATGGTTGTAAGAGACAGAGAGCGAAACAGCAGCAGACTTGAGCTTTAGAGCACATTAAAGTGAGTCAGCGTTGGCATTCTAGAGTGCTTCGCAGTCAGATTTATAAGCAAATCTAGATATTTTTCATTTGAATTGTTAAGTTAATGTTTTGTGTTTTTTAATTTATATACTAATGCTGATTTATCAAAATCCTTAACGTTACAAATCTGTTATACTGCTGAGCATTATATGTATTTTTAAGGTTTTAAATTTTAAATGGTTCGGTTTTCTGTCTGTTTCCTTTTTGTTTTCAACTTTTTTGTCGTGATGAGCTGCCAACACTGTTTTAAGAGTGACTGGGTAAGCAAGCGAGAGAGAGAGAGCCGTAGAAAAGTGAGCGTGCATTTATTTATATAGATTGCTAATGATGATTTACGCTTGCCAATCACAATGACAACGACAATAATCGACTGTCGACAGTTAACGGCCCCGCAATCATTTGCCCTAAGGGCTTATCAATTGTACTTCTTGTTCTTGCAGTTGGTAAATAGATACATATGTATATGTATCTATGTGTGTATATATAGGGTATATAGCTTGATTTACTTTACTTACCAATTGACGCCGTTGCACACCTTTTGGATTCACATTGCCGCCGCCTGCAGTGACACTGCTGTTGTTGTTGTTGGAGTTGCTGCTGCTGCTGTTGTTGTTGCTGTTGCTGTTGCTGCTACTGTTGTTGTTGTTGCTTTTGCCAGGCGACGACCCCGTTTCCGCGGTGGACATCGCTTTTGATTTGTAGCACTTTTGTATTTGTGGAAGCTCTAATCAGAGCTCTGCTTTTGATTTTGCTTGTTTTTGTTGTTGTTGTTCACTCTTTAATTATTTACTGTAATCAGATAGAAACACAAAAAACTTAAGGATGCATGAAGGAAATACTTGGCAGTAGTCAGTGCACTGCACTGCACTGCACTTGTTTGTTATTGTTTATTTATTGCTTTTTCGCTCGCACACTAAACTACAACTAATTGCAGACAGCGTTTATTACTTCATACAAATTGAGAGAAAAAGTACACTGTACACACATACACGCACGCAAAAGTTACGGGCGCTATAGGGCCGCTCTGAGAAGCGTAGCACACGCGTTTAACAGTTGCTTACTCCCACACACGACGAAGACGACTAAACGCAGAACGCAGAGAATCGAGTGCGAGTGCAGAGTGCCGCCAGTGGCACGAAGGCAGGCACATAACCGAATGGCACATACTCAACACAGCTGGACTCGCGTGTTATATTCACCACAATGCTGCCCTGCCTGACGGCGGCAACTACTGCGCTACGTCAGGGGCTTGGCTTCAATATCGTTGGGGGTTTCAACAAATGCCCACGTGTGTGTGCGCCGCTGCTGCTGCCGCTGCTGCTGCCACTGCTATTATTTCACAGGTCAACGAAAATAAAATACAAAAAAAAAAAAAACGAGTAATGTGTTTAGTCGCAGCGCAGCGTTGGACTTGGGCAGGCTGCCTGTCTGCGTGTCGCGGGTTGTGGGTTGCAGCAGCAGCGGCAGCAGCTATTTGACGTATTATTTTGTTATAAGCTTACTTATCACATTTCCCCTTACACACACACACACACCCACATCTCTTGCGTATTTATCATTTCGCATTATTTTCCCATGAACTTGTAATAAATATTCTAAATTTTGCACTTGAGCATTTTCGTATCCGACAGATACGCGTTAAGTTATGTACGATTTTTTTTTTTAATTTTTTTTTTTGTTTTTGCTGCGGTTGTATTATTTGATATTATTGTTGTTATTGCTGCTGTTATTATTGTTTTTGTTGTTGGTGGTGAGTCTCTCGTTATAATTTTTTTTTCTCGTTCGCGTCACCACGCGACTCGAAGCAAAGCAGAGCTGCGACTGAACTGGAGACTGAGACTGAGACTAGTTAAACGAACGAAGCCGACACTGTCGTTTTGGTTGAGCCTCTTAATTTCAGTTCTGAGTTTTCGAAATTACGCGTTGAAATGAATTTTAATTATAATTAATGCATAAATACACACATACATATGTATATATGGCCAGGTACATAGTCACATAGCTACATATATATGTATGTATATATA